>JANHMN010000005.1:46441970-46477291 GCA_030674055.1 Rhabdomys pumilio
CACACACACACACACACACACACACACACACACACACACACACACACGGGGTAAGATAGGTGGGAGGCAGAGGTGAAGAGGGAGAGAGCAATCTGTAAAACAGTCTCCTGCACATTACAGAGCCAAGACCTATCTACAGAGAGCTGTCTAGGGAGCTATCTCCAGCAGAACATAGGCCTCCAGCTTGGACCCTTGATTTGACTTCCAGTTGTTTGTTTTGGAGCTTCCAGACACCAGTTCTCTTTAAACACCTCTCCAAGTTAAGGCTGGTCCTTGGCAAGTTTCTGGAATCCAGAGGCATTTTTTCAAGCATAGGAATTCAGTGAGAAGTCAAGATAAGCCAGTTTGAATCAGTCAAAGTTTTCAACCAGAATAGCAGGGTTGAATCAGGCAGCCAGAGTTCAGAAAGAAGTAGAAAAGGTGAACTTATTCAGCAGTAAGCAGCTAAGATGACAATTATATCTGATGAATAAAAGTTACTTTTACACAATGTCATTGTTATGCTGGATTTTTAAATGGAAGTTTTAAAGCAATTATATTTTCCTTTATGGAAAAGAAATGTCTTACAGTAATTTTAGAAATGGTCTAATTCTTTGTGTTTTACAAGGACTTGACATTGTCTCTAAATATATTCATTCTGAAACCAGCAATATCTCTATCTCTATACATATATTTGCATGAATACATAATAATGTATTTGTTCACTTGACCATTCCAATGCATATAAGGAAGCCCAATTTTGTTCTACTCTGGCCTTACTCCTAAGAAAGAAAATAGATATAGAAATGTTCTTATCATTTTCAAATTACTAAATCATAAGGTCAGCAAACAAGAGTATATTTAAATGTCATCAAAATTATGAAATATGTATAGTATAAACATGTATACACACATGTATACACACACATTATATATTTTCCTATAATGTTATATTAAATTCCACTAGTTCATACATACATATATATGTGTGTGTGTGTGTGTATGTATGTACATACATATATATGCTATAGCAAATAAGCTATTTCCAGAAGTCTTTAGTTTTTCTTTTGAACCTTTAAAGTTTTATGATTGTTTTTAAACAACAGCAGCAACAACAAGAAAAGTTTGTGCATGTCTAATTGATCTGATTATACATACACACACACACACACACACACACACACACACACACACACACAGAGGAAAATTTTCTTCATAGTGCTTCACATTCTTTTTTTGATATGGCTATGTGATAAGCCAAATGTAGTTTTCATTCACATTGTTTAAACAGTGGTTTTTTTTTTTTTTAAGAATATACACGTCTTGTCTCGAATTTTCAGCATAAACCATAGTAAGAGTTAGAGACTCTAGGAAGATACAGGTTGGAGGTTTTTTTTTCTTTCAATTCCACTATCTTTTAACTGGGTGACCCTTCAGAGAGTTATTTCACCCCTTGTCCTTCACTGTAGGAGATAACAATGTTTATTTCAAAAGGCCTTTGGTTTCTTAAAACATAAATATTTTAACTTTTCACTGTAGGGTTTAAAACCTACAACACAATGTTACTACTAAAATACTCACTTAAGATTTGATTAAATAATGTATGACTGATGTATTTGGAAATGACTATACTTTTGGATTTAAAATCTATCATGTACTATACACAAGAATCATGTGTTTCTTCATAGGTTATGTGATTATTAGATATTTAATCTTATAGTTCACTATAGCAGAAATTATTGAACATTGTACTAAGTGCCCATCTCTGGGGCACATGCTTAGGAGTAAAAAAATGAATAAAGCCAGGTGCTTGTACTTGAGGAGCCTTTTAGGATTTAAAAGTGCAGGCATTCATTTTATCTCTTTATTTTGCAAAAATAATATATATATAAAAAGGTGAAAGGTGATGATTATTACTCAAATTATGTTTACATTTTCACAAATGGCATCTAAGATTGTTTTTTATTTGGGAGAGTATACGAAAATGAAAAATATCCCCATGTTTTCCATTCCATTTATCTCCCTTGTGTGCAGACAATGAACACCAGGGAAACAAGGCACCCACCAACATTCTATTATAAATTCCCTCAGTATTTCTTCTGTGTTTTTATTGCTTTTGCACATGGCATGACATTTTCATGTGAGTAAAATATAGTCCCACAGTCAAGTTGTTCTCAGTCAGGTCTACAAAATGAAAGTCATTCAATAAACATTAAAAAATGTAAAGGAAAGTGCTAGAAGCCAATCCACTGCTGATATTCATTTGAGTATATTTTTAGTTGATTAAAACGGCATGTAATCATGCATTTAAGGAATATGATACTATTATTTTGCCAAACATATGAAGTTAGATTAGTTGGAGTAACAATAGATGTTGTCTTAGAAGAATAAATCCTCTAAGGAATGAAGTGTTTATTGAAGTGTATGTTAGCAGTTCAGACCATAAAGGTATTTCTTTGTAACCATGTTTTGGTACAAGAAATCCCAAGACCTTAGAGGATAATATGAACTGAAGGAGCCTTTGGGGTATTGTTCTAATCTAAGCGTTTCATGCTATGAACATGAAATTGTTCTAGGTTTTTTTTTTCTGAGAAAGAACAGTGTATAGTGTCCTTGATGCTTTAGTTTTAAATATCTCTTGTGACCAAAGCATCTCAGGACACATTGAGGGCTAAGAATGCAAGTAAAATTCTTTATGTCTCTGTTTCTTTCCTTTCCCATTGGTCTGACGATAGTAAGAGTATCTGTTTCATAAGATTATTGAACATTTATTTATAAATGTAAATATGTATGTTATGTAGCTTAGATATATGCTTAATATAAAGGAAATGTCGACAGGTTTCTTTCTTTCTTTTTTTTTTTTTTTTTTTTTTCGAGACAGGGTTTCTCTGTGTAGTCCTGGCTGTCTTGGAACTCACTCTGTAGACCAGGCTGGCCTCGAACTCAGAAATCCGCCAGCCTCTGCCTCCCAAGTGCTGTGATTAAAGGCGTGCGCCACCACTGCCCGGCTTGTTGACAGGTTTCATAAGCAGAGTTTCGTCCCTTCTTGTGGGCTAAATGAAAATTCTACCTGGATTTATGAACATTTAAAGGTAGTTGTGAATATCAAATAATTAGGAATTCATTGATTATTCACATTGTGATTGAAGCAAAGAAGATATTCTAAGAAAGTGTGAAGAAAACAAATATCTAGGGATATGGATAGCAAGCATATGTTTTAAAAATCTGGTATAAAGACATTACAGAAAGCAAAGCGCAGTGAGATGTTACATATTCTAGAAATTGTTCAGAAATGATAGTTTTTCTCTCTTTTTCTTTTTTTCCTTTTAATATTAATACTATTATGTAACTTTAAGAAAGTTACATCAGAACTTGTATTTGATCCTTGTTTAAACATTATAGCTACATACTGCTTGAAAAACTCCATAAAATATATTTGTGTAGTTACATTAGTATGAGTGAATTTCTCTACTTTTTCTGAAACTATATAAAAGGATACTATTTCTAAAAATGCAGTATAAGAAAGCTAAATATTAGAAGATTTATATCATATGCATGGTTGCATATTTTCTTTAAATCTGGGATATTCAGTTAGTTTTGGTTCATTTTCCAATTTGAGGTTCCTCTGTTCTCCATAATTTATAATTATTCTTCATTTATTAATGACTCATTCCAAAATACTTACCCAAATTTGATGTGTCAATATGTTTGTCCATCATCTGCATCTTGAACCTATTTCTGAATGACGCTTCCTGAGCACGCTGTTGTGTATTTCAATATGGGTCTTCAGAAACACCTCTTTCCATTTCAAAACATACAGCAGGCTTGTTTGGTTTTAATCTCTGCATCAAAATATTGCCAGATAAATCAGTAAAGTGCTATGATCTATCCTTAGAATTCTCTTTACAATAAAAACAACTTTGTTTGACATTCAATTTATTTTTTTCTAAAGAAAGCCAGTGAGGTTCAGTAAGAATTTGCCTATGGTAATTTTCAGCTTAAAAAAATCTGGAATTTCCTAGGAGAGACACCTCTGGGCATGCCTGTAAGGGATGACTTTGATTGCCTTAATTGAGGTGGAAAAGACATACAAATTGTGGGTGATAATATTCTCTGGGCAGGGATCCTGTGTGTATAAGATAGAAGAAGCAAGATGAACAGCAACATGCATTTGTCCTTATGTTTCCTGATTATGATTGCAATATGATTGGTTTAAGCTCCTGCCTTGACTCATCTGTCAGAATGGGCTGTGCTTTGAAATGTAAGCTAAAAATGAACCATTTCTCTCTTAAAGATGCTTTGCTCAGAGTATTTAATGAAAGCAACAGAAACAGAAAGTTAAGTAGGACCCCACCATAGTTACAGTTTTCTACTGTTTGAAACTCATTCTCACCTCATTTGTAAGGAGATAGGCTATGAGAGTATGAGGTTACAGAGAAAAACTGTTATCTCTGCTTTGGTTTTCTTTTTTTTTTGAACAAAATATGCACTTGGTATAGTGAAAAAATTAAAACTCTACCTTTTACATACATTTAGACAGAAATACACTACATATATTAAACTCCCACCCAAAAAATCAAGTAATCATGATAAAAATATCTTCTGAATTCTGTGTTTTGGTTGATACCATTTTCAAAGAACAGCAGGCACTTCCGGCACATTTGCATTTATATGTGTTGGAAATAAGGAAGAGTAGCATATTTCCTTTCCCATGGGAGCCTTGCTCTGAGCTTATTCGAGCAGTGACCTGCTTATGCAGCCAGAGAGTGTTAGTATTTTTGTAGAATCTTTAAAATAGAAATCTAGAGTGAAAGGACAACACCTGAGAATTAAACCTTTTAACTCTACAGCAAATGAAAAATATGAGGGAGTGTATTTTCTTTCATAGAGAAGGGTTTCACAACTTTTGCCCTTTATCAGATCTTCTTAATAGGCAAACTTTATCTGTGAAATTACTTTTTTCAGTAAAAATTGTTCTATGCAAATTGAGAATCTTGAATCCTAGAATTCTGGCTGGTAGCTGCCAGATTTAAAGGCTGTGAACATCTCAAGCCAAGTATAAAATCCCTCTCTTCAGATATGGGGATTGACGTGAGTTCTTGAGTGACTAAAGTAGTAACTATAGGAACAGTTTGAATACATTTGTAAATTGAATTATTATACAGGGTTCCGGGAAGAAATTTTTAAACAGTACTCTGATTATTTCAAATAAAATGAAGCAAAAGGGATTGTGGGCAGAGTAAGAGAGAGCTGTTCCTATTTGTTATAAGCCTTTTAATTGTTCAATCACTTTAATTTTAATTCAACTTTAAATTGTTGAAACAATTTAACTATACAATATTGCAGCAGATCAATAGAAAGTGATCTCATCAAGAATGAATATGGTTAATTTTTTTAAATATAATAGCACAAATGTTCAGCTTCAAGGCATTCCATTGCTGAATGCATTTTATTCTTATGTCCTTTTGTTCTTTCTTCTGAAGACACTACAGTGTCCTTTTGCATCCCCAAAGACTTCTCAATTAGCTAATATTCTTCCATCAAATGTCTCAATTAAAAGGATACTTCTTCCAATAACCCCCCATTCTGTTTCTATATTGTTCTATGATTTTCATATCAATGTTCAATTCTCTATTATAGCATATGTCACACCATATTTTAATTTATAAGATTATTTATAATCTTTAATTTATAAGATTTCTCAACTACAAAAATATATAATATATAAACTATCAAAATAATAGCAACTGTCTTATCCATACATTCATTCATTGACTTTACATACTGATCATACTACTCCTGCTCCTCCTAGGCCCACACATACAAATCTCTATCCCTATTACCCTATCCCCTTCCCATTAGAGAAGGGAAGTCACCTTGAGTAATACTGTATCCTAGGACATCCAGTTCCAGCAGGATTAAACACATCTTCTTCCACTGAGGCCCAACTAGTAGTTCAGTTAGGAGAAGGTGATTAAATGACAGACAACAGAGTCAAGACGGCCTCAAGGCATTTGTTAGAGTACCCACATGAAGACCAAGCTGCACATCTGCTACAAATGTATAGGGGGCCTAGGACCAGCCCCTGCATGCTCTTTGGTTGGTGGTTTAGTCTCTGTAAATAGCCATGGTCCCAGGTTAGTTTACTCTGTAAGCCTTCTTGTGTTGTCCTTGACCACTCTAGCTTGCTCAATTCTATCCCCCATTCTTCCACAAGACACCTCAAGCTCCTTCTGATGTTTGCCACTTATTAATTTTTGCTATGAGGAAGTGAATATTCTAAGCATTTTTCATACTTTCTAATATTTATAATTCATAGTGACGGTAATCCACAAATCCATTACACAGACGAGTCAACCGAGGCCAATAGATGTTTAAATAACTTTTCTAAAGCTATATAGTCAGTGAAAATACAAACAAAACTTAAATCTCACTTGAGTGCTGGTCTTTGCCATTACATTATACTGTCTCTTTTTGTCATGATGTTTCTGGCCTTCACTTGTGTTTATAAAGACTTAATTGGTGCTACTAAATTGTAGGTTCACAGTAACACATTTGTAGAATGACTTAATGGGTTTATTAAGAAACTCACCCACTACTATGCATATGCTATGACACTACTACAAAGTAACAAGAGTAAAACTGGTACCTGATTATAACCTTCTTGAAATAAAAATGAATTCAGCTAATTATTAGATTCTAACACTAGCAGATGTATCTGCCCACTTGAATCTATAAAAGGATAATATTTACTAGAAACAGTTTTGGTTTGGATTTTTTTTCAATTTAGTAAAATAAGTTAGAGAGTATAGACTAACACACAGAAAGCATGGATTTTTAGACAAGGAAAGTCTAGATCAAATGTCTTAGCATTATTAAGAACTGTAAAACACTAGAAGACAAACTGAGAGTGTCTCAGATTATATTTTCTTTGAGGAATGAAGAGGTAAATTTTTGTGAGTTAGGTCTATCAAAAGAAACAAAAGAATATGTAAATTCTAAACTATCTTTTTTCTACTAGTTTTCAATTTCATCTGACAAGTCTATTTTTAGGGAGACATAAGTTAATAGTTACTACCACATACACATATTTGTACATATGCACACACTCGTAACTTTGTTTAAAACATGTATACTATGCAATCAAAGATAATTCTTAAAACATATCAAATATTGAGCTTGACATTTTAGATAGCCTTAAAAAAACTGGTTGGTTCATAAATACTTGTTAAGCTAGTTCTGCATGAGTAATTATTGATTCTAATAATAGGCTGAATTATACAGAATCTTGTGCAGAGCCTGATAGTGCCCCAGAGAGACTAGATTATCTAATGGAATATGTCATTGAATGACATCTAGAGGAAAGATCAGGAGATCCCTGGAGTTTTCTATACTCAAAAATTGCTTTTAAACAAAGCTATCAGTAATGTTGATATGTTAACATTACTTAATTTATGATATCACAATCTGATACTCTGCAATCATTATACAGTCTAGCAGAAAATACAGAAATGATCAGACAGGTAAGTTACAAGATCCATTACACTCTTTTGACCTTAGGAAAATACATTATGATGAAAAAATGATATCCGAGGATTTCACAAACATGTACCCAGTTACTTTTTTTTCCTTTTTTATTGGGTATTTTATTTATTTACATTTCATATTTCATCCCCTTTCCCATTTTCCCTTCCAAGAATCCCCTATCCCATGACCCCTCCTCCTTTTTGCTTTTATACCATTTCTATTACATGTAAGTATTGAGGGCAGTTCTAGGTTGAGAGACTAGCAATACAATAGATACAAATAGTCAAGAAACAAGCAAGAAAATAAACACAAATAGTCAAAGAACAAGCAAGGCAATAAACAAAGTTCCGTGAACACTCCCCTGATTACTGTTTCTAAGGGTTTACCAGGATAACCAAAATATCTGAACCTACTTCCCTGTCCTAGCCCAAAGTTATTTTCATGTTTGAAGCCTACATCCTTGTTCTAGCCTAAGATTTAGATTCTTGCCTCAAATTAATTCTTTGTTCTAGGTTAATGTGATATTCCTGTCTGAAGCCTACTTCCTTGTCATTGGCCAATGTCATATTCCTGCCAAGAACCCCATTTCTTTATCCTTGGCCCATGTCAGATTCTTGCCAAACATTCCCAAACACTCTCCACCTCTCCCCCTTCAGAAAGAGGTAGCTATGAGAAGACCAGCAGTCTCAACTGACCTGGACGCCAGAGAACCCTCAGACACTGAGCTATCAACCTGGCAGCATATACCAGCTGATATGAGGTCGCTGACATATATACAACAGAGGCCAGGTCTGGCCTCAGTGAGAGAAGATACACCTAACCCTCAAGAGACTTGAAGCTCCAGAGAGTAGGAAAGTCTTTTGTGGTAGGGGTGGGGGTGGGGACATCATCTTGGAGAAAGGGGAGGAGGTGTTAGATGGGGAGCGGTCGGGGTGGGGGCAGTGGGCAGACTGGGAGGGGGATGAAGACTGGATGGTAAAAAAGAATTAAAGAGGTTTTTTTAAAAGAAAGAAAGAAGTACATTCTTACATAAGATATTATTGTTTGAAAGTTATGTTTTCCTGTTTTTGTTAGATATTCTAACTCAACAATATTATCATGTTTTGAAATTGCTCTTATAAAATCAATAAGAGTCATTTTTATTGATACTGAATCATAAACAGAAACTTAAAGATGTTTGGTTTTATTTTAGACCTTATTTATATAAACACATACATTCAGCTATCAAAGTTTATAGCGTTGTACAATTACTGTTAAGCTAACCAGTAAATGGCAGGTTGCAGATGTATCAAAAGAAAAGCATATATGCATATGTAGCATCAGTGATTTATGAAGAAAATTGTTTCAAAGATGTCCACAAAGTATTTTGTTGTTCTCATATCCCAATCCAGTCTTCAGTGACATCTTAAAAACTAGCTCAGTCTCAAAAAATAATTTACTCAAGTTACTAATGTATTTAGCCAATTCTCATTGTTTTCCTTTATTTTATTAAGTTCGAATAATTAAATGAGTATTCATTTCTTTTTTATATATCAATAAAAACTGTCAGATACCCAATGGAGAAGTTAGAAGACTGAAGGAGCTGAAAGGGTTGGTGGCCCCATGAGGAGAGCAACAATACCAACCAACCAGAACTCCCCAGGGTCTAAACCACCAGCCTGGGAGCACATAGGGAGGGACCCATGACTCCAGCTGTATGTGTAGGGGAGGATGGCCTTGTTGGGCATAGGTGGGAGAAGAGATCTTTGGTCCCATGAAGGCTGGACTCTGAGTGTGTGGGGGAACTCAAGGGTGGGGAGGTGGGAGTGGGAGGTAGGTGGGGACACATCCTCATAGAAGCAGGAGGAGGGGGGATGGGATAAGGGGTTCCTGGGTGGTGGGGGGAATGGGGTAAGGGGATAAAATCTGAAATGTAAATATAATATCCAATAAAAAAAGATAAGAAAAAGAAAAAAACAAAAACAAAAACAAAAAAATAAAACAGATGAAACAAACTGTCTTACTGATGTACATAAGAAAAGTTCATCCTTTCTTAGTTCTGTCTATCTCATGTACCTTGGGAGTTTAAAATTGCTAATAATATAGAATAAAATAAAAAATACATAATTTCCTTCTGTAGTATTATGATTCTCTTGAGTGTAGTTTATATGACTAAACTCTTTCAGTGTTTATGTATTACCCTAGGTTGATATATGTCCATGATATATGTTACAATATGCTAACACTAATGATACATATTAATGTCAACAACACCTACAATGGAAACCATAGAGTAAATGTTGCTTTTTCATTCATTCACAAATTTAATGTTTAATGGAGTACTACACTTAAACCCTAATCATTTTAATCCCATCTCTTGCAGACTACAATTTCATATCAGTGTTACAAGGGATGTTAGCCAATCAGGTTAAGCATTAATATGTCAGTGTACAGAATGCCAAACAACCCATATGACATTACCAAGGAAACAGAAAAAATTGCTATTAAAAGGCTTCTAAAATATTCTGCTGTACTTCTTTATAACAATTCACTAGGCTTTGTTTGATAAAGTACTTTCAACTGTGCTATAAATAGATATAATATATAAGATGATGTGTTCTAATTCATAGAAGAAAATTAGTGTAATTTTACCTGAATACATATAATTCAGAGGACTACTGGGTAAAATACACCAAAGCAGCAGATGATATTTTATTCTGCAACATGAAAATGTGATGTTTTATTGGTGACTTATAGATGTATAAAGTATAAATATGGGGAAAAGTTTTAATTCAGAATAGGATGATTGAACACCTTTGTGGATAACCAAACTAGCATGTCAAATGAAAGACAGCCTCACTGGCAGGCTTTGGATTGTAACATAGTTTTGAACTAATTAGTACATTTCTGAAAAAAAGAAATGATAAATCAATAAATCCATTAGATATTTTCTCCTTATAAGCCATGTACAAATAAGAGAAATTTCCTGTTTTATACAGGCAAACATTAGTTAATTTTTTGAAAATCAAAGATGTAACAAAATTATTATGTCTGGACAACCCTACAATGATACTTAAAACAAAAAAATTAAATGAAGGAGGTTCTTATAAACCACATTTGATCACATTCTTCTATAATGTGATATAAGCACAACTTTAGATATAAGCAATATTTTAGATCTATGCAGTGAAACTATATTAAATTTGTCTTATACTCTATTATAAACATCAAGTCTCAAGTGATAATTATTCCAAAATACAAATATTTACTTGGTAGCATTTAACTTTAATGCATTACTTAACTTTTTATAGTAAATAGCAAGTAGATATTAAAAAGAACAGATTCAGTAAACCAAAGACAACAATAGAAACAAATCTTACAGAAGCAGCACTTAAATTCCTGAATTAAAGGACTATATGCCACAACTAAACTGAGGGAAAGCCTTGCTGTGTTTACAAGATTAGTTTTTCTTATTCTTTGATATATTCATTTTGATTATATGTATATATATATATATATATATATATATATATATATATCATTGGTATTGCATTACTCTTCAAAATAGTATATACAGTAACTAGTTAATTTTAAGCACACTCAGTGTGAATTGACTTTTTTGTATCAAGCATATTGTTTTAAAATAAAATTGAGTTATAAAAATTAATGTAGGTATCACACTGTTTTTCTGGGATGCAGATATTGATGAAAGGCTTCCTATGACTACTTTTTTTTTCCTCAAACAAATGGAACATTGGTTTATAGAGTAAAAAATAGAAAGTATATAGGGGAATAGGGTTATGATCCCTCAGTTCTGGTGGTAGCTAGCTGTCTTCTGCAAGAAGGCTTCTTGTCACATTACCCCAGATGGACATCTGGTCCAAACTAGATGTATCCTCAGTCCCTACAAAACTTATTTGACCAGCTTCATACTTCTCCAAGATTCTATTGTCTAGGATAACCAATTTCACTGTAGACTTCATGTAGAGCTAACTCCCCTTTGGGGATACTCCCTGCTTTTTTTCATTTGTTTGTCTGTTTTAAATTCCAACATCTATAGTCTAAAATCTCCTGGTTCACTGTAGGTTTAATGTAAAGCTAGCTTCCCTTTGGGGATACTCCATAACTGTTCATTTGTTTGTTTTAAGTTTCAACATCTATGCAAGATTCAAAGCAGTTAAGATGTGCTATTCATTTGAAATTAGACTTTATTTATATAAACAATAGCTGATAGATTTATTTTTGTATACATGATAGACATTCTTACTCAGAAAAATAATGAAACAAAACTCATTGTTGTTTCACATTGATCTACTGAAATTTTTGAGCAAAGTCACACTGAAAGTGTGCCATAAATTCAGGAGAATGATACTAGATTGTATTCCTACTGTACTTACTATAAAATTAAATATAAAGAACTATATATTCAACAGGATTACTTTGAATTTTCATTTGCATCATTTATGTTACATGCTCTATAAAAGGTATCAAATCATGGTTCCATCACAAGAACTTAAAAATTCTATTAAATTTATGATTTTATGCAATGAATAATTGCTGGTTTTTAAATTTGAACTGTAATTATAAAAAGAGAATAATGAAGTGCCATATTGAGTAATTTAAAAATAAATCTCATGTTTTCTATCTTCTAATGGCAATTTTGGTATTTCTTTTCCTTCCAGTCAGTGTCTCCTAAACATATAGTATTGTCTTAATACACCTATAACTATACAGCATGTGTCCATTTGCATTATTTTTCCATCTTACTGCATGTGCTCGTCTTTAGTTTTTACCTGATCTTATTGCCTTTATTTTCATCTCTAATACTCAGACTCCTGTAATCATAACATGGCAATGACTTTGGTTACTTCTACATCAGGCCCTTATTCTTACACATATGTCTTTTATATCATTAAAATTATCATTACTCACTTCCATGCTCTGTACAACCTAAGAAAGATCAATTTCACTAGCTACTTTAAAAAATGCCACCATCTCTGGTGAGGGATGAGATCTACTTTTATCTGTGGGTATAAAGATGAATACTTAGAAAGCAGTTAGAAATTTTACAGGCTTAGGAGAGCAGCAGTAGTTAGTTGTCTACTTTCCATGGCCTCCCTAGCCACATGCATTTTGACTAGTTTTATAATACCAAGCATTAGTTCCCTCCTATGACTACGAAAGTTTTGAGTTTCAATTAGACAGCTGTTGGCTGCCACCTTCAAGATATAAATAAAACTCACGCAACTTTAGGGATTTCTTGCCATGCTGGTCATTGTGCTGGTTCACAAGCATCATAGCTGGTTAGAGCTGTTGATTGCTCTCCTTCTTTAACAGTTTGTGAGTCATCTTCTAGTACTCTAATAGCTAGTACTAAGGGAAGAGTCTTCTCTTTATAACTGAAGGAAAGTCAATACAGAAAGTGACAACTAATCAGAATGCAGAGAACAACTAACTCTGGGTTGCCCAGCCTCAATTTATGCATCTACCTTTTAGCTTTGAAAGGGAAAACTACACCCATGAAATCTCATCACTATGAATGCCTAAAATATACATGAACAATTCCAACACCAGCTGACTAATCAACATATGTAGGGAAAATACCAGTAGGCCTTACCCCGAGATGAATGGTACACACAATTAACAATTTCCGAGAAAGGAAAAATTAGTCGACTATAAGAATTAAACAAATGATCACTTATCCAATGCAGAGTGATCAGTCATAGAAACAAATACAAACAGACAAAACTGAAAGGCCTCAGCAGTTTGTATTTATATATTTGTGTGTGTGTGAGTGTGTGTGCATGCGTGTGTGTGTGTGTGTGTGTGTGTGTGTGTGTGTGTGTGTGTGTGACAACAGTGATTAAAGAAGAAGCCTTGAATTTTGGAGGAGGGGTTAACACATGGAAGGTGAAGGGGAGAGAAGACAGGGTAAGTGGTGTCATTTTTAATATAAAATAATCATTAAAATATTGATATATTTAAAAATAATCTCATCTCTAGCTTTGAGTTAAATTAACTAGCTCGTGTCATTCATTTTCAACCTTTGAAACTCTGTTGGCTGGATTTATGTCAACTTGTACAAGCTAGAGTTAACTGAAAGGAGGCAACCTCAATTAAAAAAAAATGCCTCCATAAGATCAGGCTATAGGCAAGCCTGTGGGGCATTTTCTTAATTAGTGATTGAGAGGAAGGATGTAGCCATTTGTGGTGGTGCCATCCCTAGGCAGGTGGTCCTGGGCTCCATAAGAAAGTAGTCCAAGTCACAGGGAAAAAGTCAGTAAGCAACACCCCTCCATGTCCTCTTCATCAGCTCCTATCTCCAGGTTCCATCCTTGTTTGAGTTCTTCTCCTGATTTCCTTTGATATTGAACAGTGATATGGAAGTGTAAGCAAAACAGACCCTTTTCTCTCAATTTGCTTTTGATCATGGTGTTTCATTACAGCAATAGAAACCATAAATAATACAGAAAAAAATATTTGTTCAATACTGTGTTATAATTCAATGATGCCCTTTAATATGAATGGCATGCAAATTTTTATGCAGTATTCTTATTCTACATGGTTTATCAAAAATAAAATTAAACCCTAATCTTACATCCAAATTTACTTTGAAGAAGTGCTAGAACTCTAAAGATAAAAATAACCCCATGCCTTCATAATGAGATCAGAAACATCTCAACTACCAGTAATGAAACTGAATTAGGAAATTCAAGTTGCCTGAACCTGATTTTCAATTCTTCTAGAGAAATTCCAGGGAAGTATTCACTTTTCTTTCCTCTCTAGTTCTCTTCATGCATTCTGGAAATAGGGTGATATTTCTAAAGTAGCCATTTGATCAAGCAGGTAAAACATTCCCTGGCCATACTTGACATGTATGATTTACCCAGAAGTTCTTCCCTCAAGCCTCAGAGCAATCCCAATAATGTGATTTCTGTAGGAATCTGTCCATACTTGATATTAGCACATTTTAAATGCATTTTAAACACTACACATGCTGCCATAAAACAATAATTATTCAGCACTCACATCTTTATGTTACTTTTCCATTTAATAATTTATTATGCACTTTCCCGAGGTCTCAAAATCATTATTTCTAATGAATGTCCGGTATTTCTGTGAGTAGATTGCATCATGGATTACCAAACAATTTTTCTGTCAGCATCTTTCAGTTTTTCTCTTTTGTAATCTTGACTATACTTGTCATTGTATGTTGTTATTCAAAGCATTATTTACTAAGGCAGAGGTTCCAGAATCAAAGCACCATAATGTTTTAAGAATTATGGTACTTCTTTTCAAACTACTTTTGCAAAATATTTGACAAAATCGGCTCTACTGACACTGGAAAAGGAAGCCTGTTTCTATACAACCTTTTGGATATTAAGTATTTTTATTATTTTAAATTATTGGTAACTTGGTAAGAGAATAATCATATATCATGACATGCTTTTGCTCACTTTCTGCCACCAGCAAGCACAAATATTTCACATGCATTTGTGTATGTACCATCTACCTGTAAACTGACATCTTACTTAATTTTTTAAATCTGCAGAGTATATTTCAAACATGCTGATATTTAATAGTTGATTTTCCTATTTTGTGACTGAATGGATTTAACACACATATATGTTTTATATGTGCATACACATATGTAAAATAAACAGCAATATTGCATTTAGTAATGCTGATTTAAAGTGATTTAAGCAGAAAATATAAAGGAAAATATTTTACTTTTTGTAATCAAAAGCACTGACACTAAACACGTGCTTTAAAAATCACTTGGGACTTTTGAGCTGAAACTTTAAGTAGAGAGAGACCATCTATGTAAGAAAGAAGCCCCTTGGAACAGTTTAATCTTGACGACTGCATTCGCAAATGGAATCTGGGGAATGAATATTTGTGTGAGAGTAGGAAGGGAAGGATAAAAACAAAAAGAGAAGTGAATAATTGAATTACAGTCTTAACTGTTGCCCAAATCAAGTCAGTGACTTAGCTAGAGGCTGGGCTGTTCATTTTATTTAAATTATTTCACAGGTCTCTGGGCTCTTTTCATATGTGTCATTGTCCTGTGCTATTAAAATTCATCACTAAGTATTTATTCAGCTTTTACAACTGACTGCTTAGTTTAGGCTCTCTCCTTGCCTGAATTAGCTAGGTGTCAGTGGTATATCCTATGATAATAGAGAGATAGAAAACAGCAGGGTAAGGGACTTTTAAGACACTTAATTGAATGTTTGACATGTATTCTAGGCATGTGACAGATAATAATTAAGTCTGCTTAATTAGTTTTTGAATTTTGGGATGAGGAATAGTAGCAAAATTGAATAGTACTAATGAAAGACTGAATTGCTATAATCAAAACATTCTTTTCTTTGCACCAGGTAAAAGACTTTCACATAATAAGTGCACTGCCTTTCTTTATGTATAAGAGAAATAAGAGTTGAATTGCCACAGTGATTAAAACCAAAGTTCTGGCCTAATTCTTATAATTAAAGGAATTCTGTAATATTAGCAAGGAATTTAAGAAATTAGGGTGGAATTTCTCACATGAAAAAAAGATTGCATGGTACAGCAAATACTATTTTAGATACATTGCTGTAGAAATTTACTAATTTGACAGATATGGTTGACATTGTACATATGAGGTAAAATAATAATATTAGTAAAAATAAATAAATTTGGAAAAATCATATTATTATACATTATTTTTTCTGAAACTACCAATAGTTTATATTAGGACAAAGACTCCTCCAATGTATTTTTATTCTCTTAAATACAACCTTATTAACTCAAACTCCTTAGATTCCATTAAATTAGATAACATAAATGTAACATGACTAAGTCTGATATACAGATTTCTGCATCTCAAATACTATTACCAATGTGCTAGGCTGAGTTTGTGTCTGTTCAATGGAATTTAACAGCCATCAGAATGAAACAGCAAACTCCAATATATTTCCCATTGTTTTGTATCTTTTTCCATTGCTCAGTTGTGTCTATAGTTTCCTTTTCCAAAGCCAAACAGCTGGGGCTTCTTTCACTATTAAGAAGTAGTAACTGCCGAACTTCAGTTTTAAAAATTGCAAAATAGACAGAATTCTCAAGGGGGGCTTTGCCCCAGAGCATGTGGAATTTGAAAGGAAAAGCAGATGGAGTCCAGGAGAAAGACAGCTTGGTGATGATGATTTTAATTATTAACTGAAAATCAAGTGAGGTACACTGAAGGGAGAAATGATTTGGGAAGCTGTTAAAGGGTCACAGGGAGAGGAAAGTTGCTGTGCACCAGCCTAGCATTCCTTAAGCAGAAACCATATAGACAAGAACCATAATGCTCTAAGTGCCCCGAAGCCTAAGGACAATAGATGCGTGGGCTATTCTGATTAGTGATGGCAGGAGACACAGATGGCTGGTTAACCCGTTAGGTGATCAGAAAGGACAGCCACCAGGGAATATATGGCCTCTTCATGCAGCAGGACCCAGACAGGTGGCAGACAGCTTGAGCTGGCTTCTTTGTGTTTGATTTCTGACCTTATTTAAAATGACAGTTTTAAAATGCCTATTAGGCCCTTACTTAAGCTTTTGTTGTTAATGTTGCTTTGTGCTTCTTTTAGCCAAAGGTTGGTAAATGGCAATAGTATATCCAGAAGCATATTTTCAATTTTGCCTTAACATTTTATTTTTTTGTTTTTAAAATTAACTTATTTAAATTTTTATAGAATATATTTGGATCATATTCTTCCTCCCCAACTCATCACAGTTCCTATCCACTTCCCTACCCACCCAACCTCATGTACCCTACCATTCCTCCTTCCCTCTTTCAAAGTATGAAAGAAATTAAAATGAATTTTAAAAAAGAAATAGTCCCCAAACAAAAAGTGCACAAACAAAAACCACAAAACAAAATCTTTGAGTCTACTTTTGTGTTGGCTCACTACTCCTGTGCATGAGGCCTGTCCCTGATTATAACTGATATACCCAATGATATTTTCATTGGAGAAAACTGATTTTCCCATTCCTGGTAGATATCAAATTGAAAAGAGCTTCCTTGTAAGAGGTGAGACTTTGTGTCTAGTTTCCCTTTTCAGTGTCAGTAGTTTGTCTGACTTGAACCTGTGCAGATTCTTATGCATGCTACCACAGTCCTATTGTGTGTGGAAGATGCTGTTCCCTTAGAGTTAACCATCACCTCTAGGTCTCACAAGCTTTCTGTGGCCTTTCCTGCATAGATCCCTTAGTCTTCAGGGGAGGGGTTTGATAAATGCATCCTATTTAGGGATGAAGGTTCCAAAGACTTTTTTTAAAAAATTATTTATCTTTTATTGGATATTATCTTTATTTACGTTCGAAATGTTATCCCATTTCCTGGTCACCCCCCCACACACAGAACCGCCTATCTTATACTTCCTTGCCTGCTTCTATGAGGGTACTCCCTCACTCACCCTCCCACTCACTCACTCACTCACTCACTCACTCACTCACTCACTCCTGCCTCCCCACCCTGGTATTCCCCTACACTGGGACATCGAGCCTTCACAAGACCTCTCCTCCGACTGATGCCCAACAAGGCCATCCTCTGCTTCATATGATGCTGGAGCCATGTTTAATCCGTGGTTGATGGTTTAGTCCCTGGGAGCTCTGGGGCATCTAGTTGGTTGATATTATTGTTTTTTCTATGGGATTGCAAACCCCATCAACTCCTTCAGTCCTTTCTCTAACTTCTTCATTGGGGAACCCATTAGGGACCCCATGATCAGTCCAATGATTGGCTGCTAGATCCCCTCTGTATTTGTCAAGCGCTGAAAGAGCCTCTCAGTAGAGAGCTACATCAGACTCCTGTCAGCATGCACTTCTTAGCATCCACAATAATGTCTGGGTTTGGTGACTGTATATGGGATGGATCCCAAGGTGGGGCAGTATTTGGATGGCCTTTCCTTCAGTCTCTGGTCCACACTTTGTCTACATATTTGATCTCATGAGTATTTTGTTCCTCTTTCTAAGGACAGAAGCACCCACATTTTGGTCTTCCTTCTTCTTGAGCTTCATGGGGTCTATGAATTTTATCTTCAGTATTCTGAGCATCTGAGCTAATATCCACTTATCAATGAGTATATAGCATGTGTGTTCTTTTGTGATTGGGTTACCTCACTCAGGATATTTTCTAGTTCCATCAATTTGCCCAAGAATTTCATGAAGTCATTGTTTTTAATAGCTGAGTAGTACTCCATTATGTAAGTGTACCACATTTTCTGTATCTATTCCTCTGTTTATGGACATCTGGGTTCTTTCCAGCTTCTGGCTATTATAAATAAGGCTGCTATGAACATAGTGGAGCATGTGTCCTTGTTATATGTTGGAAAATATTTTGGAATATACTAGGGGTGGTATAGCTGGATCCTCAGGTAATACTATGTTCAATTTTCTGAGGAACCACCAGACTGATTTCCAGTGTGGTTGTAGCAGCAATCTTGTCAACAATGGAGGAGTGTTCCTCTTTCTCTACATCCTCTCTATCATCAGCTGTCACCTAAGTTTTTGATCTTAGCCATTCTGACTGGTGTGAGGTGAAATTTTAGGGTTGTTTTGATTTGCATTTCCCTGATGACTAAGGATGTTGGACACTTCTTTATGTGCTTCTAGGCCATTCAAGTTTTCTCAGTTGAGAATTCTTTGTTGAGCTCTGTACCCCATTTTTAATAGGGTTATTTGATTCTATGAAGTGTAACATCTTGAGTTCTTTGTATATATTGGATATTAGCCCTCTATTGGATGTAGGATTGCTAAAGATCTTTTGCCAATCTGTTGGTTGCTGTTTTGTCCTTTGACAATTTCCTTTGTATACAGAAGCTTTGCAATGTTATGAGGTCCCATTTGGTAATTCTTGATCCTAGAGCATAAGCCATTAGTGTTCAGTTCAGGATTTTATTCCACTATGCTCATGTTTTTAAGGATCTTAACAATTTTCTCTTCTATTAGTTCCAGTGTATCTGGTTTTATGTGGAGTTCCTTGATCCACTTGGACTTGAGCTTTGTACAAAAGATAAGAATAGATCAATTTGCATTCTTCTACATGCTGACCTCCAGTAGAACCAGCACCATATTTTGTAAATGTTGTGTTTTTTCCACAAGATGGTTTTAACTCCTTTGTCAAAGATCAAGTGAGCATAGTTGTGCGGGTTCATTTCTGAACCTTCAATTCTATTCCATTTATCTTCCTTCCTGTCTCTGTACCAATACCATTCAGTTTTTACTCACTGTTGCTCTGTAATACAGCTTGAGCTCAGGGATAGTGATTCCCCCAGAAGTTCTTTTATTTTTGAGAAGAGTTTTTGTTATCCTGTTTTTCTTTTCTTATTCCAAATGAAGTTGAGAATTGTTTTTTCTAAATTTATGAAGAATTGAGTTGGAATTTTGATGGGGATTGCACTGAATCTGTAGATTGCTTTCAAAAAGATATACATTTTTACTATATTAATCCTGCCAATCCATGACCATCTTCTGAGATCATCTTTAAATTCTTTCTTCAGAGACTTGAAGTTCTTGTCATACACATCTTTCACTTGCTTAATTAGAGTCACACCAATGTATTATATATTATTTGTGACTATTGTGAAGAATGTCATTTCCCTGTTTCTTTCTCAGCATGTTTATACTTTGAGTATATGAAAGTTACTCATTTGTTTCAGTTAATGTTATATCCAGCCACTTTGCTGAAGTCGTTATCAGGTTTAGGAGTTCTCTGGTGGAATTTTAAGGGTCACTTAAATATACTATTATATTATCTGCAAATAGTGATATTTTTACTTCTTCATCTCCAATTTGTATCCCTTTGACCTCATTTTATTGTCTAATTGCTTTAGCTAGAACTACAAGTACTATATTGAATATATAGGGTGAGAGTGGGCAGCCTTGTCTAGTTCCTGATTTTAATGGGATTGCTTTAAGTTTCTCTCCATTTATTTGATGTTGGCTACTGGTTTACTGTATAATGCTTTTATTATATTTAAGTATGGGCTTTGAATTCCTGATCTTTCTAAAATTTTTAAAATGAAAGGATGTTGAATTTTGTCAAATGCTTTTTCAGCACCTAACAAGACAATCATTTTTTTGAGTTTGTTTATGTCGTGAATTACATTGATGGATTTCTGTATATTGAACCATCCCTGCATCCCTGGGATGAAGCCTACTTGATCATGGTGAATGACCATTTTAATTTGCTTTTGTAATCTGTTTGCACGAATTTTATTGAATATTTTTGCACTGATATTCTTAAGGGAGATTGGTCTGAAATTTTCTTTCTTGTTGTGTCTTTGTGTGGTTTAGGTATGAGCATAATTGTGGCTTTATAGAACAAATCGGGTAGTGTTCCTTCTGTATCTATTTTGTGGAATAGTTTGAAGAGAATTGGTATTAGCTCTTCCTTGAAGGTCTGTTAGAATTCTACACTAAAACCATGTAGTCCTGGGCTTTTTTGATGGGGAGACTTTTTGAATGACTGCTACTATTTCTTTAGGGGTTATGGAACTGTTTAGACAGTTTATCTGCTCCTGATTTAACTTTGGTACCTAGTATCTGTCTAGAAAATTGTCCATTTCATATAAATTTTTCAGTTTTGTTGAGTATAGACATTTGTAGTAGATTCTGATGGGCTTTTTAAATTTCCTGTTTCTGTTGTTATATGTCCCTTTTCAGTTTTGATTTTATTAATTTGGATACTGTCTCTGTGCCCTCTGGATAGTCTAGCTAAGGGTTTATCTATCTTGTTGATTTTCTCAAATGACAAGCTCCTGGTTTTGTTGATTCTTTGTATAGTTCTTTTATTTCTACTTTGTTGATTTCAGCTCTGAGTTTGTTTATTTCCTGCCATCTACACCTCTTGGGTGTATTTGCTTCTTTTCCTTCTAGACATTTCAGGTGAGCTGTCAAGTTGCTAGTGTATGTTTTCTCCAATTTCTTTTTGGGTCACTTAGAGGTATGAGTTTTCCTCTTATAATTGCTTTCATTGTGTCCCATAAGTTTTGATATGATGTGCCTTCATTTTCATTAAACTGTAAGTCTTTAATTTTTTTTCTTTATTTCTTCCTTGTCCAAGCTATCATTGAGTAGATTATTGTTCAGCTTCCATGTGTATGTGGACTTTCTGTTGTTTTTGTTGTTATTGAAGGCCATTCTTAGGCCATGGTGATCTGATAGGATGCATGAGATTATTTCAATCTTCTTGTATTTGTTGAAGCCTGTTTTGTGACCTATTGTATGATCAGTTTTGGAGAAGGTGTCATGAGGTGCTGAGAAGGTATATTCTTTTGTTTTAGGATAAAATGTTCTGTAGATATCTGTTAAATTCTTTTGGTTCATAACTTCTTAGTTTCACTGTGTTTCTATTTAGTTTCTGTTTCCACGATCTGTCCATTGCTGAGAGTGGGATGTTGAAGTCTTCCACTATTATTGTCTGAGGTGCAATATGTGCTTTGAGCTTTAGTAAGGTTTCTTTTATAAATGCGGGTGTCCTTGTATTTGGAGCCTAGATGTTTCATAATTGAGAGTTTATCTTGGTAGATTTTTCCTTTGACAAGTATGAAGTGTCCTTCCTTATTTTTTTTTGATAACTTTGTTTGAAAGTGAATTTTATTCGATATTAGAATGGCTCTAAAGTCTTTTATTCTCTGCACATTATCCAGCTGTGGGTATTTGTATTAAGTTTTATCTACTGCAAGAAAAAGTGTCCCTGTTTAGGACTGAGTGATACATTTCTCTATTGGTATAGCAATATACCATTAGGAGTCATTTTGTTGCTATGATCCTTTAGCAGAATAATAATAGTAGGTATTTTTGTCCAAGGCGTATGACCTACCTAGTTTCAGGTTCTTGGTCATGTTAACAGTATTAGGATATAAGATCCACATCATGGAATAGGCATTAAATGCAAAAAAAAAAAAAGTAGTTGGATATTCCTTTAACTTTTGTGCCTCTATTGTGCCCATATATCTTAAAGGCAGACTGAGGTTGCAAGTCACAGAACTTGTATCTAATGATTAATTTTCTCTTATACTAGCATGTAAAGTACCTACTGACCACTGGTATGTACAATTGCAGCTTCTAATTCAACAGCAGCTTGAGTCCTTCATGTTCCATGATATAAGTGTTGTCTTCAGTTGCTTAAATAAGGTAGACTATGGCCTTACTATCAGGATAAGAAGAGTAAGCTATGACATAACAATGCTCTGTACTTTTTAGGATGTTCTATGGAAACTCTTTGTCCAAGAACTAGACAATCTATAGCCCATTTCTTGCATTACGAGTTTATTTGGTAGCATAAGATATCTAGTTTTCTCCCCAACTAAATGCTGTCTCTTTTAAATTTTTACTCATATATGTTTATAGTTTATGAAGTTGCTAAGGTAGTAGGCTCCATATGGCTTTTCAAAAAGCCATTAGTATTTCTTGTCCTTCTCCATATTCTTTCCTTTACCCTACTTTCAATTCTACATCTCCATTTAATCCTCTCATTCTAGTTTCTCTTTTGAAATTTTATAATACTATACTATATTTCTAGGGCATTGGAAGATCTTCTTTTTCACAACCCCATCTCTATCCCTATTCCTTTACTAATCACCTAACCACTGTTTATTCAGCTTGAAACAAATTGGTAAATTAAGATAATATATACAGAAGCACATTGTCAATTTTTTTCTTTGATATTTTAGTGTTTTGTTTTTCTTAGTGCAACCAGAACTGTGGCCTTTCTCTAAAACAATGCAAAGGATATTTTCCAGTTGTGACCCCTCAAATCTTCCTTGAGGTACAATGGCTGCTCATCCAGAAATCTCATCCAAGTCACTTTCTTATGAGGCTGCACATGAACTTGATTCTGTAAATGTGTGAGACTGGAGGGTAGCTGTGTCAAAAGTAGATGTAATTATGGGTGGATTTAGTAGGTGAAATCACCTGTTGTAGTGTGTTTTATATATGCTTTGAAATACAGTAAAAGGCTATAGGGAGTATTATCCATGAAAGACCAACACTGGAGAAGCTGATGTGTAAGATAAGTAGATAACCTATGCATTGTTCGAGGCATTTTTGAATTTGTTTTTAATCTGATTGCTGTGGCTGCTCAGTTTTGCATTTAAGCAAAAACCATTTTAAATGCTGTAAAATAAAACAGGGTTTGTTTTTGTTCTGCAGTTGCAAGAAACCAGATTTCCAATCTGAACTTGCTGTTCATATCAGATGCTTTTGACATAATATTTAACTGGTTCAGAAGAATATGTTATAACCTTTGCTCTCCTTACAATAGAAGAAAAGGTAAAAAGTGTTCGGAAGTGATGTCTTAGATAATAACTAAACAGGGTCAATTTCAGGCCAGGAATTCTATAAGGCTATTCTAAAATGCTTGTTCTTCTTAGATTAGAAAAATGTTAAGAAGCACCAACTGGGGGGGAAAAAAAAAGCCAAAGTTAAAAATATGATTCCCAGGTTCCAACTCTGCTGCTATATGTGGGTAAGTGAGTTTCAGTTCCTTGAAAATGGTGTGGCAAACAAAGATTTATTTATTTAAATGCATACATATATTCTGAAATAATAATAATAATAATAATAATAATAATAATAATTTCAAGTGCAATGCTTATTAAAAGTCTTCTCTTTTATTGACACTTCCTGTCATCTTATTACAGAGAATTTGAGGGGTTGAAATAAGAGGCAGAGTTTCCTAGCTCTGAATGATATGTGTGCTGTCATATTGAAATTATGAATTCAAGAGTTCAAATCTGTAAGGTACAGTTTTATAAAGATAAGAAGTCTACCATGGACTTAATTTAATTTCTTTTTTAGTGTTTCATTTATTTTTATATTATGTGTACGATCTCTGACCTGCATATGTGCATGTGTATGAAATTTGTGTCTAGTACCATTAGACATCAAAAGAGGACATCAGATACTTGAGGATTGGATATATAGATGGTTGTGAGACACTGTGTAGATGTTGAAAACATAATCATGGGTTTTCTGTGAGAGCAGAAATTTCACTTAACCTCTAACCCATCTTTCTACACCTTAATTTTTAGCCCAATATTTTCTAATGTGTTTTTGTATGCTTCGACTGGACTGATAATACTTTTATGTGCTGGGTAAGAATAAACTCTGGTTCAATGAAAATAAGTGGAATTACTTTTTAAATCCCTTTCTGGAATTATTTTCAAAGAAGAAAATTGTTAGTGTGGGTCCTCCACAAATTATAATCCTCTGTGTAAATCTCCCCATATTATTGTCTCATTTGAGGTGCTATAAAAACATAAAACTACCACTGATTGAGAAATCCATTAAAAGAAATGTACAATGTATACTTTGGAAAGTTAAGAAATCCAAGCCAGCCCATAGATTCAGTCCCTGATGAGGTCCCATTTCTCATAAGTTGTGCTCTTTCCATGACATTATATATAAGTTGGAAGGGATATGAGGCTCTTTCTGTCTTTTCCATGAGGGAATTAACCACAGAGATGAAGATTAATTAGTTGCTACCCATAAGGCCCCACTTTTATAGTAGCACATTGAGAACTTTGTTTAAAAATATGAAGTAGAGAACCCAAATATTCAAACAATACTGTTTCATTACTTAGGAGCATGATCTGAGCAGTCAATTCCCTGCATGAAGCTGACTCATTGTCCTAGTGTGCTTTCTATTGCTGTGATAGACTGACCAAAAGCAACAAGAATAAAAAAAACTATTAGGAGGTATGGACTTGTTGGAGTGATTAAGGTCTTTCTGGAGGAAGAGTGTCACTGTGGGTTGCCTTTGAGATCTCAGATGCTTTAAACTAGGCTTACTGTGATTTTGTTTTCCTGCTGTCTGCTAATCCAGATATAGAACACTCTGGTACCTCTCCAGTACTGTGTCTTGCCTGCATGCCACCAAGCTTCCCTCCATGACAACAATGGATTAAACAGATGAAGGTGTAACACAGCCCCAATGAAATGTTTTCCTGTAAGAGTTGCCATAGTCAAGGAGTCTCTTCATGGCAATAAAAGTCTTAACTAAGGCATCATTGATTTTATCCTGTATGTCTGTGTCACAGTCTATCATGAAGGTAAGCCCAGGCAGGATTTCAAGCACAAATCTGAAGGCACAAACTGATGCAAAGCCCATGCAGAAACGCTACTTACTAGATTGTTCCCCATGGTCTTCTCAGCCTGTGCTCTTATAGCATCCAGAATCACCTGCCTAGGGTTGTACAAATTAGATTGAGCTGGAAAACATAAACATTAAACAGTATCAAGAAAATGTCTCCAGTCTTGCCTCCAGGCATATCTGACGGAGTTATTTTCTAAACTAAGGTTCTGTCTTCACAGATGACAGAATCTTCAATCAAGTTGAAAACAACAACAACCAGAACACTCATCAAAGAGTAAAACATTGTTCTCTAAATGCTCAATAAGTCTGATCATACTCAGGAGTTTGAGCTGGGTTCCTGTTTCTCTTGATAGTGATGACTAAGTAGTGGTCCTTAAATGTGCCTCCTTACACCCTCACAAAGTATTATCAATCCCTCTGCCCCAAATTTTATTTGTATGCCAGAATGTCTTGTACTTGGTCTATGTGAAGCATATTTAGATGAAAATTATAGAAGACATAGTGTGCATAGTGTGTCAGACATTGTACTTTAAATAGGAATTCCAACAAAAGCCTTAAATATCCACACTAGCACACATCTTAAGATGTCTGTTTAAAAAGATCTGTGACTTTTTGTGGCTGAGATCTTATTATTCCTGCTCTTACAGAGGTTCAGTACTTTGACTTTTTAAAATTTCTATTTATGTAAATAACTGCCATTTTCTTTCACTAAAGTCATATACATAAGTGAGTTATTGCAAGTACTCTTACATCAAAGAGAAAAATCTTAGCTAGTACGTTATTCTGAATTTCCTATAAGGGAGTTATAGTACAAAGTGCTTACAAACTTACTTGATCACTGAATGTTTTGTTTCAAAAGACCTTCTCTTTAAAGCAGTGTTCTGCCCCATATGCTTTAGGGAACTACTTGTTTAAGATAATTAATTTAACAGTGGTGTGGATTTCCTACAGGCTACATACTTAATATTGGTTTTGAAGACCAATTTCTAAGGGTTATAGTAATTGCTTTCCAGCATGCCCATAGAATTAGGGATACTGAATAGTGTTACACACAATTAAATGTGACTATATGAATCCATGGTTCTCCATTTTAGGGTCTGTCTGGGAAAAAGAAATCAGGGGTCTCCTTAAAAGATAAAAGTGTGATTTGTACAAGCTAAGCCATTTCCAATCACTACCTTATAACACATACCCAGGGGCCGAACGACACATATCGGGATATCATTCCACAGAAGCAAGAGAAAAAAGAAACATGATTATTAAGTAAATTGACAAAATAAAATAAGTTTTCAAACATTTTTAACATTATTGAATTGTAGGAGAGTTGTGAGATTAATATATAACAGAATAACTACAGAGGTGGATAAAACCTAAACTCAGTCAGTTCTTTCACTTGGAATGGGATCCTTTAAACCTCATCATAATACCAGTCAATGGCAAATTACTTTTTCTCCTGCTTAGAAGTTAGAACTAATTAAAATGTTAAGCATTATAAGAAAATACCATTTCTAGACATATTTCTATATTCCAGACACTGTGGTAAACCCTCTAAATGCATTTCTTTATTTAATTTGGTAAATATTTCTTTGAGATAGTTACTATTCTTTTCTTTTTCCATTTCATAAAGATAGAAACCAAGGTTCAAGAACACTAAAAATGATGTGCAGTGGCAAAAAGTTGGGATATAATCCTTGACTATACCTCCAGTGCCTGTATGTTGTAGCACCAAATATTTAACCATTTTCTCCATACCCTTCAAATTCTTAAACTAATTATTGATAGAAAAGTATGTTGTTGGTTCCATTTATATTGGAAAGAAAAATGTTAATGTGTGTAATTGCCATTGTTGAATGTATTTTCTAATCTTTGTCAAGCCTAGCCATCTTTTGAAGAATGATTTCAGTGGAGGAAAAGAGGCTTACAACACCAGAAGAATGATGTAAAATGAGTAACAACAACTTCATCACACACATCATATGCAAAGAAATGAAGTGGTAGTAATTAACCAGGATTAGTGAAGGGGTATCATTTGAAGAAAGGATTCTTAACAATAGGGATGTGTATTGGTAGGATGCTGTCTTGTTAATACAATCAGAGATAAGTCAGTATGGAAAGTAGTACAAGCTTGTTTGTTCAGATGGAGGACAAAATTTAGCTTAATGTGTATAAGAATAATAGAACTGGATAGATAGAGTAATGGACCAGAGATAAAGTTCTCTCCTTCATTCTCTTAACACTGGATCTAATAGTTACTGAATGGTACTCTTTATATAACACTAGGTGAAAATTTTCACTTTCATAAATGATTTAATCCTGAAACCAACCCCTTATGTAGTTGGCACAATTTTTCAATCTACTATGAGTCCAAAAATAGTCCTTTCCTCACAAACTTGTGTTTTCCACTCAACTTTCTTCTTGGTAAATATACTTGGTGAGCAATATTGAGACTATGTTTCACAATAGATATTCATTAAAGGAATAAATATCCATTAGATACATAGAATGATGACATATGCATACATTATCTATTTATTTAATATTGCCCACCAGATAGAATTTGCAGTAAAAGGAAAATCACAATAAAAACAGCAGAGCAAATTTCTATCTTTATCCATGTTTTTAAGAAACAGATTCACTTTATAAATTCTATATTTTCTAATATAAAAATGAAACCTCAGACTATTAATATTTTTCCTAACAGAAAGTAACACTAATGTTGGAAAGGTTGAGACTCATTTTCTTGCTTGTGAAAATCAGATCATCAGTTCAAGAAAGAACAGAACTTAACTTAGAAATAAGTGTGGATTAATCATTCCTTTTTTTTTTTTTTTAACAATGATGTTAATTATAAAGAGCCCTGCAGAGATTGTTTATTTCATAATTACTGAAAATGGCAACTATCCCACATAATACTCTTTTCTTTTGAATATGAAAAGGCATTTCCACAAGTGCAGATATTTGTTTGGCAACTTGACAATGGGGAAGATTTCCATTGGTGCTTAGTGGAATGAAGTCAGTTGGTCTTGACTAATTCAGCCAAGGTTCACTCTGCTAATGGCAAAACATGTTTGTCCCTGTAGCTAAACAAAACTAGATTATTCATTTTTTTTTCTTTTGGCAAAAGCCATTGTGAAATTGCCCACGTTTCTTGTTTATCATAAATTACTGTTGGGGGATATCCTTTAATTAGCAGGAAACTATTCAAAGTAAAATGATACATTTAAATTTTTCAGAATGCATGCTTACAAATGTATATATGTAATCATTCATGAAATTTTTGTTTTCTTGAAATACTGTCAGTTTTGGGAGAAATCTTTCATTCGTGAGGTTTGATTAAGGGAACTAACATAAGTGACTATACAGGGGTCTGGTAGCACATGACTCTTTATTCAGACCTTTAATATGCACAGTAAAGATTTTACTTATTGCTTCTTTCATCACAAATATCATTCTGAAGTTGGAGTGATCTTTGTGACTGAAATAGATGTGAACCATCTGATTATACTGTAACCATCTGATTATACTGTATAGGACAGAAAAGATGCTTGAGATTTATCTGGAATCAGAATTATAATAAAAATGCACAGCATTTTTTAGCTTATCTGATAGAACAAGGTACTGCTGAGGAAAAAGAATAAAGAATTAGACATTAAGCAAGAATTTGAATGCTTGAGTTCTCATTTCAGGTCTACAATTATGAACTATTTAACAAAAGCAGGGACATTACTCTTCTCCCCCATAACTTGGAGTAAATGTTGATTAGAAAATAATTAGTAACATTTTAGGCAACTAGACAAACAACATAGACGTGATTTCCAGATAAAGAAGATCACAAGGACTGAGAGTTGAAATGACTCCATTATCCCATTATTTCTCTTGGACAACATAAAGTTTCAGAAAAAATTCTCTAAGGGGACAGTTTCTTCATTTGCATTCACAAATTTTATTGAGGGCAGCCCATTTCTAAAAGGCAAGTAAGTTAATCCCCCTAAAGTAAGTTTATTTACGATAAAACAGGAATGTGGATTAAGTGAATTTATACCTATAAACTTTTAAGGAGGGGTGCAGTACACAGGATATAAAAATAACTGCAGAGACTTGAATGTTAGGAATAAGGCAGGTAGGGTTGGTCTATCACTGGGCTTCAAATATGTGATGTCTCCTTAATTGCTTAATGTTACCTTCAGTAATTCATTTACTTTCCCTAATATTAAAACATGCAGTCAAAAAAAAAAAAAAACAGAAATGAAAGTACCTAACTATAGAGGTATTGTGAATACATATAAAAGAAGGCTTGATATAAAAACATAATGTGTAAGTTTTCTTCTCTGAACAAATGCTTGAGGAACATGTCCCATATGTCTTGTACTTTCCTTTACTCTCCTGATACAATAGCAAACCACCACACACGCACACACACACACACACACACACACACACACACACACACATGAGCTCTTGCCTTCACATATCACATATTCTAGTAAGGAAGACAGACAACACATGAACAGACAATAACTATCAGCTATAAGTACTATACAGAAACATAAAAGAATAAAACTAAAGATGGTGGGGGAATTACATGCTATTTGGCTTAATGTTCTTGAGGGAAACACTTAACCAGAAATGTGGAATCTACAAAAGGAAAATCATACTAAATAATAGGTGAAATTTTACCAATAAGACAGCAAGATGACAAATGTTCCAAATGGAGGAAGGGTGCTCTAATGAAGAACTGGGAGAGGACCAAGAGGGGTGAAATCAGATAGCTAAGAAGCCCAAATCATGTTGAGTTAGGTGAAATTCCAACTATTACTGTTGTTATTATTGTTAAGCTCCAAGGGTTTTGATTATTGAAGTAATACTTTATCGTCTTTAGTAAATCCTTTTAAAAGCTCACAAAGCAGGAATCCGGGACAATATAATACCAATAATGGTTGACTTTATAATTTGACCTTTCAAAATTATTTTCACATATATGATCCAATTTTCTCTTTACAACACTCTCCTAAGTTAGATAATGACTAGTATCTTTCTTGATACTGTCTTGAGGAGACTGATGCACAGAAGATAAAAGGCCCTGTGCAGTCACATGGCAAAGTATGTGGAAAACATACAGAGTGACACTAGACTTAAGTTTTATCTATGAGATGTCCTTTGTCTTACAGTCTGGGTAACAAATGTGGTCAACTAAAGAGGATCTGATTTAGCAAAGAAATAGTGGTCAGTTGCACCGTTAGGAATAGAATTCAGGGTTTTGATTACATTCCCTTTATGTAGTAGCACCTGAATTCACATAGCTCAGTCATTATTGAAGAAATAATTATTTTCCTTAGCACATGTGAATTTCATGAATAAAATTTAAGTACAAAATAGTATCTTTGAAGCATCAGTACAATTTCATATTTGATGTTGTTTCTCTTATGATAAGATTCTGTTAGACGTGAGTATTGCTTACTCTCACTCCCTGGTGTTTTCCATTAGTTCAAGGATAAAGTAGACTTAGGAGGGACAACATCTGAATTTGATTGAACAAAAAGATAATCTTATTTAGGAAGAATGATCCATTTCAAACAGAGAGATGCTAAAGCTTGGCGCCAAGCCATTCTATATATAACATTTATTAACATGTATCAGATGCTGACCAAGTCTATTGTGAAACAGAAGACACCACACCAGGCTGTTACTTTGTCTTTTAATTTAGATATTTCAGAGGTTGTTTGATAAGGCAAAGAATATCCAGTGATATATATGTATATCAAAGCATCACATTATGCTCCTCAGATTTATATAATTATGTTAATTCAAATTAAAATACTTAAAATTCAGTAAGAAACTAAATTCTAAATGGAACAATAATTAAAAGCAAAAGTTAGCCATGAGTATCAATAAAGAATCAGGTTTTATTGTTTTAGTTACCCCCTCCTGCTCTTTGTTCCAGTCATTCCAATAATATCAGGTTTTGATGTGGCTGCTTTTGTTTGAACACCCAGGTAAGACAATCTAGTTATCAATCCCAGTCACATTAATACTGTGCTATTATTTCCTAATGATGCCCAATTTGCTAATAGGCCTATTCATGTACATGCAATAATATTGTGTGTGTGATTAAGTATTGTAAATTAAAATATTATAAAATAGGGTTTCTATCCTCAAGTCATTCACAATTAAGAAAGGAAAAACAAGCATATGCAAATAAATACTGAATAATATACAAGAGATTTATAATATATACCCTGTCATTTTGATCAAAATTATAGTCTCATACACTGAATTTATTTTGACCTCATGGAATTCCTTATTTCAAAGCTTCTTCATCTTAAAAATCTTTAGAAATAATAATGAAGTAACAATAATTACTACAATATGATAATACAAGTAAATTCTAAAGGTTCTCTAGCATTTAAAACTAAATGTGTACATTCTCTTCTGACTCTTACCTGTAATAATGCAATAGAAATTGAGGAAGATGACATTTTGTACATGTAAAAACTGCACAAAGCTGAAACTTACAGTTGTCCATTCAATACTGTGGGGAAGGATTAAAAATGCACTTTCTCATTTGATACAATAAGAAATGATAGTTAAGTGTTGCTTACATTTTATTAGATCATTGTTCACGAAGAGGGAAAAGGTTTTTTTTTTTTTTAAAATTACTTTTCTTATCTAATTATACTGAAAATAAATTTATTCTCATAATTTACCATTTATCTTGTGTTTTCTCACTCTGCAAAACACAGCCATTATTTGGATTAGTTTTATTTCCTGCAACTTTACTTCAGCAATAGGGTTTCATTGTCAATTTCTGGAAGATAATCAAAATCAATGGCAAAAGCCTGGAATATTTGTAGGTATATCAGATTTCACAAGCCAACCAGACTGTCAGTACTTTTATTATGAATAGAGGTTGGATTTTACTAAAGGTCTTTTCTACATTTAATATGAGAATTGTGATGTGGTTTCTGTTTTTGAGTTTTTCATGTAGTAAATGGGTAGTTTCAGTGAGGAATCCCCATAGTCTTGGGCATTTAAATGCTAGGTCCCCAGGTGATGGCACTCACTGTTTTGAGAGACTAAGAAGTTGTGTACTTGTGGAAGAAAATGTGTTACTGTAGGTAAACTTTAAGATTTTCAAAATCTTGTATCTTTCCCAGTGCATGCTCTCTGTTTAATGCTTGTAGCTGAAACTGTGAGGTCATGGCTCTTGGAGAAGCCACCATGTACACTGCCTGCTCTTTCCTCTATACCATCATGGACTTCAACTCCCTGGAAGCAAACACAAATCCTTCTTTCTGTGAGTTAGTTTCCTTTTGACATGGTGTTTAAAGACAGTAACAGAAAAGTTTTTTTTATACAATTATTATTATTTTTATATATGTTCAATCATGCACGTATCTATGGGGTAAAAATAACTTGATCATGTTAATAATCCTTTTTATGTGTTCTTTGATTTGCAACTATTTTATTGAAAAATTTTCATATATGCTCATCAGAGAGAATGGCCTATAATCAGTCTTTGTCAGATTTTGAAATCAGGGAAACACTGTTTTTATAAAAAAAGAATTGGAAATGATTCCTTTTTATTTTATAGAATAATCTGAGGATAATTTGCGTTAGTTTTTGAAGATCTGGCAGAGTTCTGCACTGAATCCATTTGGCCCTGGGATTCTTTTAGTTGGAAGATTTTTAATTACAGATTCTAACTTATTGTTACAGATTTATTTAAATTATTTGTTGTAATTTTATTTAACTTTAGTTGGTTATATACATTTACACACATATATTATAAATTTTAGATTTTCCATTTTTTTGGACTACAGAATTTTAAAGTATGTCCATTTGATTCTTGGAATTTCTACTGTGTCTGTTGTAATGTCTCTCTTTTCATATATATATGTATATATATATATATGTCTTTAAGTTACTTGAGCATATTTATAATTGATGTTTTGAAATAATTGCTTTGTGTTTCATCTAAGTTGCTTTTCTCTTTGCCATTACTATGAGAGTGCTAATTTTTGTCGAAGATGTTTTATATGAGTTATTCATGTTGTTTGTATTTTTGCAATGGGACCTAAGCATCTGGAGTTTGGTTTTTTGTATTGATATCTTTCTTACTTTTGTTAAATAAGTGCTTGGATCTCTGTTTGATGTTATCCATACATTTCCAGTTATAAACCACCTGAATGTTGTTTGGAGTTCAGTGTAGATGTTCATTGAATGTGGTGTCAAAAATCATCCTAGCTCACCTCAGATAGGTACAGGTTTTTAGCACAGGAGCAAACCTTCTGTAGAGTTAAAACACTGTCATTAATGGTCTGGAAAAGTCTGTGGAAGGTTTATGAATTTTGCATTTAGTCCTTTAGTGGCAGGGGCTGAGGTCACAGTGATAATGCTTGGTTTTACTCTGGGAAGTGCCCAAAACACATGGTCCTCAGTCAGTGGGAATGGAATGGCAGCAAGAGAGAGAAGCCTATACCTAGAAGCATGGTATGGAACTATATTCCTCGGGTGTCAGGAAATGTGGTGGAAACAGAAGTGAGTTTCCATACATGAAAACAGAATACAATACAGGGGCTGGATGAATTCTTAAGGGCAGCAATAGTAATATATATTATTTTAGTCTTTGCAACTGATCAGACTGTTTGGTGTCTATGCAGAAGCAGAGGTAAGTTCAGAGTACATTCTTTAACCAGCACAATATAGTATTCCTATAGTAGGCTTCAACAGAGCCCCAATATTCGTGCTCTGTGACCTCCAAGGCTACTGTAACTTTCTTTTCTGGAGTTTGGAAACCCTCAAATTATTAGCTAAAAGTTGTGCACCAGAAGGGATTATTATGTGACTTGAGTCTAGGTCACACCTTCATGTACAGCCTCCAGGCACAATGTTCATTTAAGAGCAGAGATGAAAAGACATAAGATCTCCCTCTGGCATTCTTGGCCTCTGGCCAAGACAGAAACAAGACATTTTCAACTTATGGCCAAGGACAAGAATTAGAACTATGTTCTTTTGGGGTCTCCAAAAGTAAATCTCCCTAACCTGTTTCTGTCTCCTGTCCTCATCATTAAGAGAGAATATGATAAGAATACAGTACACGTATAATATTGTCATAATGAAAACCATTATTTTGTATAATTAATGTAAATTAATAAATATTACCTCAAAATACATTTTATAACTGATTTTGATTTAAGCTATTGCTTGCTAGTTATTTTTTAAGAGTGTATTGTTTTTCTTGGCTATGTTTGAAAAATTTCCAGTTTTTTTCCTGTGTTGAGTTTTAATTTTTATCCCACTATCCTTGGATAAGTTAGGCTAAATAATATCTCAGTCTTCTGAGCTTGATTAAGACTCGTGTTGTAGCCAAACTAATCTAGAGAATATACTGTGCACACTTGAGGGAAATGTATAGTCTTATGTTGTTAGAGAGAATGTTCTGTTAGTTCAAATTGGTTTATGATCTTTTTGAAGTTCTCTATTTCTTTATTGATTTTCTGCTCAAATGTGCTATTCATTATATTAAGGAAGGTATCATAGTTTGAATGTTTGCTTGTACTCCTAAATCATGTTAAAATTACCCCTCAATTCAACAGTTATAAAAAGACCCTCAGATATTGATTAGAACATTATGGCATCCTCATGTGTCTATGACTAACTTTGAAAAGATTAAAGAAGCTAACTTTACTATATTATCTCTACTTCTTTCTTT
>JANHMN010000005.1:46477301-46535401 GCA_030674055.1 Rhabdomys pumilio
GTTTCTACACATGATATATTTCTCTAAATATATATTCCTAAATATAACTTGTTCAGTACACACACACACACACACACACACACACACACACACACACACACACGTATAAAAGAATGTGTTATAAATGCAATAAAAAATAATGAAAAAATGGGAGCCCTGAATTAAAAGTTGGCTTGGGAGGGGTATATGACAGGGATTTAAGAAAGGAAAGAAGAGTGTTGAAATAAAGAAAATGAGAAATGTTGTAATCAAATTGTAATCTCACAAATAACAATAGTAAAAAAGAGAAGATATAGCATGAGCCTTTTTATGTTGTTTCTAAGGTAAAAGGGCTGCTTCTGAGGTTTGTTATCTTTTAATAATTTTGTATATGGTCATTTTAGTCATGGTTATATAAGATGTTTTAAAAGTTACGAGAGTTCTTTTTCTTGCAAGTTCTGTTGTTAATCATGCAAGCATGGCAAAATTAATTAAATGTTTTAATCCTACTGAGAATTTTCTGTATTGTTTTTCTTTGTCATGATGGCAAGATTTCAAATATTGAGATATTCTTATCATTCCATGTGTGAGCCAAATTCTATCAATTTTTAACACTTTTTTCAAGCATTTTATTATTTATTGTTTTCCAATATTTGTGAGATTATGTTGCATTGCCATCTATGGAACTGAAATGTTCAGTTTTGAGGTCATTGTAATGCATATCTGAGGAGAAAATCTTTATTATTTGTAATCCAAAGCTTTTGTTTAAGTGGAGGCTTATCTATTCTTTAAATATTTTTCTATACAACCCTGTTATGGTTGTTATATTTCTCAGTTATTTTTAAAGATAGTTTTTCTTAAATTATTGTTATGGGACAACAACACTGATCTGCTCAAGAATACAAGGCTTATTTAAATTTTCTGCTCCATTGAGTCACGTTGGCTTCTAATTTTATTGGCACACATTTATTTATAATTTTCCCCTCCATGTTTATCATATTTATAACAGCAGAAGTGGTGCTATATTTTCCATATCTATTGCTTTCTAATTGTTCCTTTACACTTTTGTTTATCTGCCCATCTTGAATATTGATCTTTCTGTAGCCTCAATCTTTGGTAATACCAATCCTTCTCTTTTATTTTGTATTAAAATAACATATTGTATCATTGTTTTTAAGTTGATCTTAATTTTTTATTTTCTGTTGAAAATGTAAAATTTTAAGTCTTAATAAGTTGTCTAAAATGATTACAATAAGACCTACGTGATTTGACACATATATGGCTTTTATTGAGTGCCACATATTTATCTGTGTATGTTTTCTTTATAATTTATTTCTTTTTTAGCTTTATTTTTATTGGATATTTTCTTTATATACATTTCAAATGTTATTCCCTTTCCTGGTCCTCTCACAAAACCCCTTATCCCATCCCACTCCCCGTACTTCTATGATGGTGCTGCACCAGTCACAAACTTACTCCTGTTTCTGCACCCTCAAATTCCCCTGGAGCATCAAGGCTTCACTTTCCTCCCATTGATGCCAACAAGGCCATTCTCCGGCTACATATAGAGCTGTAGCCGTGGGTTCTTCCATGTGCACTCCTTAGTTGGTGGTTTAGTCCCTGGGAGCTCTGGGGTGTCTGGTTGGTTGATATTATTGTTCTTCCTATGGAGTTGCAAACCCCCACATCTCCTTCAGTCCTTTCTCTAACTTCTCCATCGGGGACCCTCTGCCCAGTCAAATGGTTGGCTGCAAGCATCTGCCTCTGTAATTGTCAGGCTCCTGTCAGCATGCACTTCTTGGCATTCACAAGTGTCTGTGTTTAGTGAATGTATATGAAATGGATCCCCAGGTGGGGCAATTGATAGTTTACATAAAAGCAAAAAGTGTGAGAATTTGCTTTCATTATGTTATTGTTTTACATTTTTAATTGAATATTTTATTTATATACATTTCAGATCTCATCCCATTTCTTCTCCTTAGAATACCCTATCCCATCCCCCCTCCTCTTTTTTCGCTTTTATACAATTTTAATTACATGAATGTATTAAGGTCAGTTCTAGGTTGAGAGTCTAGCAATACAATAGATGCAAATAGTCAAGGAACAAGCAAGACAATAAACATAAATAGTCAAAGAACAAGAAAGGCATTAAACCCAATTACGTGAACACTCCCTTGATCATTGTTTCTAAGGGCTTATTAGGATAACCAAAATATCTGAGTCTACTTTCCTGTTCTAGCCCATACTTATTTTCATGTCTGAAGCCAACATCCTTGTTCTAGCCTAAAATTTAGATTCCTGTCTGAAATTACTTCTTTGTTCTAGCCTGATATCTAGATTCCTGACTGAAATTACTTTGTTCTAGCTTAAGATTTAGATTCCTACCTGAAATTACTTCTTTGTTCTAGCCTGATATCTAGATTCCTGACTGAAATTACTTTGTTCTAGCTTAAGATTTAGATTCCTACCTGATATTATTTCTTTGTTCTAGCCTAATGTCAGATTCCAGCCTGAAGCCTACTTCCTTGTCCTTGGCCAATGTCATATTCTTGCCAAGCAGCCCAAAAGGCTTTCTGCCTCCCCCCCCCCCCGTTTTTAATTCATTAACAAGAAAATATTTCTACAATGGAAATACTGACTCAAGCCATGGATAATATTATCAGCATGATCTGCAGTATCAAAGCTCAACAGAGCAGCTTTCTTTAAATTCATAATCTCAATATGCAAAGTTAACACACCCAGAGAGGTGTTAGGATTATGCCAAATATCCTACAGGTGTCTTTAAAATATTTTTTTTTACTTTTAAATGTATTAGAATAAATGCAAAAGTTGTTTATATATCTTAATTCTTTTGTATTTGTTAAAATTTTCATTGCAAACTAGCAGGTGTAAATAAAATGTTCAGATCAGCAATGTTTAACTTTTATCAAATATAGTATGAACAAAGTTTTTCATTTTTAATAAAACTGCATACTTACCAAATTAAAGCAAGCTTGTTTGGCTTAATGCTCAGAGTTGTATATCCTTATTGGCAATTTCTACAGATTATCAAATTTTGCGAAAATGTTTTTCTTTTTTGTTAGTTTTATTACTTTTTTTAACAGTCCAGTCATTGTTTCCTTCCAGGTCTACCCACCTACAGTTCCTCATCTCATTCTTCCTCCCCACCACCCAACCTCACCTCACCCCCCATTTATTCTCTCCCACCACCTGCCAGGCCTCCTGACTCCCTGGGGTCTCAAGTCTCTAGAGGATTAGGCCCCTTTTCTCCCACTGAGGGCAGACCAGGCAGTCCTCTGCTCTGTATATGTGTCCTGGGCCTTGAACCAGCTAGTGTATGCCACCTGGTTGGTGGCTCAGTATCTGAGAGATCTCAGGGGTCCCAATCAGCTGAAACTGCCAGTCTACCTATGGAGAGTAGGTAAACTTGAGTTGTCCTCCTTCTTGAGTTGCCCTCCTCCTTAAGTTCTTCTAACCTTTCCCTAATTCATCCAAAGGGGTCCCTGACTTCAGTCCAATATTTGAGTATAAGTATCTGCCTCTGCCTCAGTCAGCTGCTTGTTGAGTCTCTCAGACAACAGCCAAGATAAGTTCCTGTCTCTAAACACACCATAGCAACAGTTATAGTCTCAGGCCTTGAAGCCTCCCCTTGAAATACATCCCAAGTTGGGCTGGTAACAGGATGCCTTTCCCTCAGAATCTTCTCCATTTTGTCCCTGCAGTTCTATTAGATAGGAACAATTCAGGGTCAGAGTTTTTGACTGTGGGATGGCAACCCCATCCCTCTTCTTGATGTCGTGTCTTTCTACTGGAAGTGAACTTTATGAGTTCCCTCTGCTCACTGATGGACATTTCATCTAAGTTTCTTCCCATTAAGTCCTAAAAGTCTCTCACCTCCCAGGTCTCTGGTACTTTTGAGAGGTTTCCCCCACTTCTCACCCCCAAGGTTGCTTATTTCCATTCATTGTGCTGGTCCTCAGGGCTTCTCTCCTGTCTCCCCACCCCCCATCTGATAATGTTCACCCTTTCCACTTCCCCTTCTCTTTCACACCCAGGTCCCCCCTCCCTCTACCTCCTGAGTTTTTTTTCTCCCTCCCAAGTGGAATTGAAGGATCCTCCCTTGAGCACTTCTGCTTGTTAACCTTCTTGAGTTCTGTGGATTGTATCCTGGGTATTTTGTAAGTTTTTGGATAATATCCACTTATTAGTGAGTGCATGGGCATGTCTTTTTGATCTGCATTACCTCACTCAGGATGATAATTTCTAGTTCTGTTCATCCATTTGCCTGTAAAATTCATAATGTCCTCATTCTTAATAACTGAATAGTATTGCATTGTGTAAATGAACCACATTTTCTGTATCCATTTTTCCATTTGGGTACATATGGTTCGTGTCCAGCTTCCAGCTATCACAGATAAGGCCTCTATGAACATAATGGAGCATGTGTCACTGTGATATGGTGTAGCATTGATCTTTGACTAAGAAACCAAAAATAAACAATGGGAAAGAAAAGGATCTTAAAAAATGGTTGTCAAATTGGCAGTCAGGTTGTATAAAAATGAAAATAGATACATATTTGTCACCTTACACAAAGCTCAAGTCCAACTGGATCAAGAATTTCAACATAAAACCAGATATATTGAATCTAATAGAAGAGAAAGTGGGAAAGAGCCTTCAATTTACTGGCACAAGAGAAAAGATCCTAAACAAAACCCTAATGTCTCATGTTCTAATATCAAGAGCTGATAAATGGAACCTCATGAAACTGCAAAGCTTCTGTAAGGCAAAAGACATAGTCAATAGGACAAATCAGCAACCTACAGATTGGGAAAAAATTCTTCACTGAACCCCCACATCTGATAGAAGGCTAATATCTGAAACATACAAAGAACTCAATAAGCTAACCTCCAAAAAAAAAAAAAAAAACCCAAGTAACAATAAAAAAAAAACGGGGTATAGAGCTAAACAGAGAATTCACAGCAGAGGAATCTCAAATGGCAGAGAGGCACTTAAAGAAATGTTCAGTCCTTAGTCATCAGGGAAGTACAAACCTAAATGACCCTGAGATTCCACCTTACACCAATCAGAAGAGCTAAGATTAAAACTCAGGTGATAGAACATGTTGGCAAGGATGTGAAGAAAGAGAAACACCACTCTATTGTGGTGAGATTGCAAACTGGCACAGCGCCTTTGGAAATCAATCTACGATTTCCTCAGAAAACTGGAAACAGATTTACCTGAAGAGAAAATGTTTTGAAAACCTCTAAGTTTGTGGCAGTTACACTTTGAACTACAGTTTTGATAGAAAATTAATCATATTTGAACTGTAGGTGACATTTGGTAATGAAACAATATTCAGAGAATATTGCTATAGCATGGTAGCATTGCATATTTTTCTACATTGTAATACTCATCATTTCTGTACTATATATATATTATAACTAAATGAAAAGACTTTTAGTGCAGTCCTAAAATTTCCTTAACAAGAAAGTTAAACATTTTGATTTTCCCTATTAGTGTTCATGATTGAGATTATAGTTTTATTTTTTTCAAAGTATTTTTTATATATACTCATATTCTTTGAATTGTGTTTGTCACTTGTCTATTCCATTTGTACTGTTATGCAGATAACTAGTTTTTCCAATAGATTACCTATATGTTTCCTATATAAACTTGATTTACTAAAGTCTACTGTTAGTCAATATCATTATTTTCAAGTTCTTTCAAATTCTTTGTCTTTATTTGTTTACTACTGGCTTCCACGCATTGCTCTCTTGTCTTGCATTTTACTTGTAACTCATTTTAAGTCCTAGACTATGAATTTGTTGTTGTATTCAATACATGATTATTATCTATTCTATTTGTTTTCTTATAACTATAGTGAAGTACCCAAAACTGGATGGTTTAAACATGAGAAATTTATCATCTCATAATTATCATGGCTAGAAGTACAAAATCAAGACATTAGCTTGTTTATTTCTATTGGTTTGATTTTGTTTATGATGGCTGGGACTGAAAATCTTTGTTTAGGTCATTCTTTGATTATATACTGCCATTGCCTCTCTACAGCTTTTCAAATCTTCACCTCATCCTTGCTCAATATGTGTATATTGCTTAGATTTCTCTTAAATAAGGATCCTATCCGTACTGGGTTCAGGCCCATGCTAAAGACCACGTTTTAATTTACTGATTTCTTTAATGACCACATCTCTAAATAGAATACCCTTCTGATATGCTAAAGGTTAGAATTCCTAAAATATAAGCCAGAAGGGCTAAATTCAATTCATAACAGACTTTTTATCACCCAGAGTCCTAAGAGGATGCCAAACATCCTTACTACTATTTTAGTTAATTGGAGGAATCTAAACCGCCTAATTTCTAATTCTACTCTCATTCTGAGATCATGAAATATGCAGTTCACATGTGCTGTTTTAGTCTAGTCAGTAACCATGTAATATGTGGTTAAAAACAAAATCACAAACATATACAGGTTTGGGTTTCCTTTCAAGTCATGGGTGTGTTCACCTAAGTGTTTTTTATTATATTTCTAATTATTGTATTTTTACTTTCTATTATGTCTTGAGATATGGATAAGAATTCTTTATTACTTCAAACTACCAAACTCTTAAAGGTGCCATTTTAGTAATGAATATGATAAAAACATATTAGAGTCTCATATATGATAACAAATCCATGAGGTATCAGTGAAACATTATTGTTCCAGTTGCTGTGTAATAAATGTCTGTTCTAGTCAAAGCAGTTACAAGCCTCTTGTTTCATTAATCTAGGCAGATGTTCTTGTTCACTGAGAAAAGCCTCCTGTTCTACCATAGCTTCTAAACACCTCCTTCTGTACTGTAAAGATGTCGAAACTAGTGTCCAATTCTTAGTCACAAAGTCTAAGTTCATATTTTAGACCACAGATTTGAAATTGCATTTCTTGCATCAGCATCTGTTAATGCCCTCCTACTGATTTGTATTATGATGGCCTAACTACTGTCAATTTTGCCAATGCTTTAGGTCCAGCCATCTGCACAATGGGTCTAAGAAACATTTCAGCAAAGCACAGTGATAAGGCAAACTCAAAACTAAGGAAGTCAATTAGAATGTAAATTAGGATCTTGAGTCAACAGACATACTCTAGATTTTCTGGCTTACTGTCTCTGTATCTATTTTAGTTGCTACAATTCTGATTAAATCAGATGTTTTCTTCCTTTGCAATTTTCATTATAGAGTTAAATGTCTTTTATAGTGAAGCAGAATGTTTCAAAGTATTTTAGAGGGCACAGATTTCTCTCGCAGCTAGACTTTTCCTGAAAGTTTGTCTACTAAATCTTAACTTCTCCTTGACCTAAAATATGAGCAAAATGTGTTGCATAAGTACAGTTTAAAATCATCCCAATTCATAGCAAAATAGCTATGTGCCAACATCTACCCTAGGGATTATACTCATTCTTAAATTCTTACAAAGAGAAGTTAAGAAAAGCAATTTAGAAAAAAAAGAAAAGGCCCTCTTATCATCAGATAGAACAGCTCTTGGAAAAAAGTCAAGTAAACTGCATCACAGACAGAAAAATGCTTAATGATTATTTTCACATTATTTCTAGATATAGAGAAATACTATTCCTCAGACTGTATATTCTTTTTTATTCCTACATATGTTATGATTCCAAGTTATAAATGTATCTCGGGTCTAAGTAAGGTACTGTTTCCAGTGCTACAGCTTTCTTCAGGGATTTTAATCTGACATTCTATCAACAGAATTGTAACTATAGCATGACCTTATTTTTTTCATGTAGGTATCAGGGTGATGCTTTGTACAAAGGCTTGGGATATGTAGACTGTAGGTAGTTCTTAAGATTTTTTTGCTTCTCACATTTGATGCTCACTCTTTACATCTTGTCTTTTTTCTGATTTGAGTATCTGGAAACAGAAACATAATCTGTTCCCAGGGTATTACTCTCCTTGAGTGTTGGGAAGTTTCTGGGTAACTCATGTAGTAATCTCTAATATTTTTTTAATAAGTCTCAAAGTGTCTTGGTTTAGATGATGAATTGTATGCTCACCATGAGAATAAAAGAAACTTAAATAGTCCTATATAACATAAAGTTATCTATGGTGCCTCATTTATCTTCTGTCTCTTGACATTTTAAGGTCCTAGTAGTTGAAGTATCTGGTTGACAGTTAATACCATGCTTTTCTGTCTCATTTAATATTAATTAAAGTAAAATCTGATTAACATGCTTAAATATTTCTTCCAAGCTTTTATCTTGACTTATGTGATGTTCACTGAAGAAGCATCATAATCAATAGGAGAACAGGCTTTAGGTGATTGTCCTTCTCAAGGAGAAACAAGGTACTTGGGAAGACTTCAATATATTGAAGATAAATTGTTTCTGTTAAGTAGATATAAAAATTAATCTTAGGATTTATGTCAAATATGATATTTTTGATAAGAAAAAAACACAAAAGAAATGTGTATTAGCAATGTTAATCACTTGAACTGCATAGATACTAAGTAATCCAAGAAAAATTCCTATATAGCATCACATAGGGTTGAAAGCCTGGTAAAAAACAAAATTGTGTTTATATAGTATTAAATATCTACAGTAGGGAAACTAGTTGAAAGACCCAGGTAGTTTCAAGACAATTCGCACGTGAGCAGGACACTGAAAAGCTAGCTCCTTAAGTGTCCTTACTACAAGAGAGCAAAGCATCTGATAGTGCAGATGTTAACAGGTTTGGGAAACAGTCTATAAGGTCCAGGGTAGCTCGATCAGTTCTGCAGAAGGTTATGTAAGCTGTTTTATTCTGGGCCCCCTATATGAGCATGGCAGGTTTACCTCAAGGCCACATGTAAAGACTCATAAACACCCAAATCTCCCACATACTCATATTAGATACTATTGGATTGTTCTTTTCCTGTTGAGAGTAAAAACATTAAAAGTTGTTAAACTCACCTTATATGTTATGACACTATTTTCTCCCAGAATTTTATTTAAATTATTATTTGCTTGTGTACTTGCTTTGGGCAAACCAACTACTTATAAAACCTAGATCTCTGCTTTTATGTGAATGAATTTTCAATTCATTTCCATGTAACAGAGGCTACTATATATGGAAGGTAGCCTGAAAAGGAGTTAATAACTTAGAAAGAATTGCATTTTCAAAAGCAAAAACAGTGTCTCCACTTAATTGTTAAATTAACTACGTAATACCTTTCTTACAGATTCTCTTTACAACTCATATTTACATCAGTTTCTGAAATGTGTCAAACTACTGGTGGTATCCCCAAATCTCACCATAATCTTCATTCTTGTTTTATACTTTTTTCTTGTTTTAGAAGAAACCTGTGAAAGGGATTATAAAATTCAGAAACAATATTTATAAGGAAAGTGAGTGAGCTAGCTGAGGCTACAAGGCCATAATCTCAGACTTTGAAATAAAGCAAATTTACCCAGAAATGTGGTAGAAGTAAAGAGCCAAAAACAGACACAGAACATGATGGGTACATAGCCAGTCCTGTTCTATTGTCCTTAAGATGATCAACTCAAAGAACTGCACACAGCTTCAGATAAATGAAATATTCTGTTAAAAATGTGTGAAGCCCTAGGAGTAAACATCTTGTCCAAAGTGCAATGATATATTTTAAAAGACAGGTTAAGATATTATGTTCTAAAAAGTAGTGTTTCCATGACCTTCTTCATATACTAAGTCTATTTAAAATTATATCTTTATTGTTTAAGACATTGAACTAGGCATAGTCAAAAATCCATTCTAAATTACTATACCTTCTACCTGACTGATGGAGAGGGTGGGCTTTACTATGGAATGACTGAAAGATGACAAATTTTTGCAATAAAAAAAATCCAGGAGGGAAGTGTAAAGTTAATTAATTAATTAATTAATTAATTACAATAAAATGTTGAAAATAATCCAAGCAAAGTATTATGAGTGTTAAAACCTCCACAGTAATAGGAATGAATGAGCAGGTTTTGTTTCTCTTATTTTTAACTACAAACAACATCTTTTCCCTAGGATTGCATTTATTATATAATAACTGGGAAAAAATTCAAAGGCAGAATCATCACACAATACCTCTGGAGATTTGATTTCAAGCCCCCTTTTAGATTCCAAAGTTTACAAATGGCCTATTTTTTTTTCTAGAGTGTTTGTAGCCTTTGATATTTCAATCATCCACAGCAGGAGATTCAGTTTCTCTTAGTCTTTTACATTTCCAAACATTTTTTTCCTTTTTAATGCATATTTGTTAAATGTGTTCACATAGAGAAAAAAATACAATATACTTTTCACTGGATTATACATTATTTTTTTCCCAATCTGCTTTTATACCATTTTAATTGTAAATAAGTATTAAGGTCAGTTCTAGGTTGAGGAACTAGCAATGCAATAGATGCAAATAGTCAAGGAACAAGCAAGACAGTAAACACAAATAGTCAAAGAACAAACAAGGCAGTAAACAAAGGCCTATAATCACTCCTGTGTCTACTATTTCTAAGTGCTTATCAGGATGACCAAAATATCTGAGCCTACTTCCCTGTCCTAGCCCAACATCATATTCATGCCTGAAGCCTACCTCTTTGTTCTAGCCTAAGATGTAAATTCCTGCCTGAAATTACTTCTTTCTTCTAGTCCAATGTCAGATGCCTGCCTGAAGCCCATTTCCTTGTCAGCGCATTTCGACTGTAATAGCCAGTTCCATTATCTGTTGTAATCTGATTTGGAACAGCTAGCATAGAAAAACAATGTAGGCAATAACCAATTACATTTTTAGTTGCTTCTCCTGTTAAAGCAGTTGCAATTAAAAAGTCTTAGAGGGTGTCAATAGTCATTTGTACATATTTTAATTGTCCAAAATCAGAAATATGAGTAACATCCATTACCTATAATTGATTAGGTATGAGTCCTCGAGGATTAACACCATCATGTGGTACAGGTAGAAATTGAGGGCATTCAGGACAAGCCTTTAAAATTTGACATGTACATTCTCTAGAAATACCAAATTGTTATCTCAAGCTATTACTAATTTGATGATGTAAAGAATGAGATTGTTTGGCAAACTGTTCCTGTGTGAAGCCTATAATCTGTCTGGTATACAAATATGCAGTGGCATTGCCCTAAAAGGTCCAAGCAATCCAGTATGAGCTCTTAAATGTCCTATAAAGTTAAGGAACAGTACGGTCTCTTAAATTGAGTTGTATTAGCACAATTTCAAAATTTGAAAATTAGAAGTATCTAAAGAAAGAACAGTTTCAAGTAATTGTAAACCATGAGCTATATATTGATCATCAGTATACAAATTAAAAGCTTGATTTTTCATCATTATTTTAAAATTGGATATTTTATTTATTTACATTTTAGATATTATCCCCTTTCCCCATTTCCCCCTATCCCATTCCCCTCCTCCTGCTTCTATAAGAGTATGCCCCCCGCCTATTCACCTACTCCTGCATCTCTGCTTTCACATTCCCCCACACTGGGGCACCCGGCCTTCACAGGATCAAGGGCTTCCTTTCCCACCAATGCCCAACAAGGTCATTCTCCCCTACATCTTGGAACCATGGGTCTTTCCATGTGTGTTCTCAGGCTGGCTGTTCAGACCCTGGGAGCTATGGTTGGTTGGTATTGTTGCTCTCCCTGTGGGGCCTCAAACCTCTTCAGCTCCTACAGTTCTCTCTCTAACTCCTCCATTGGGGACCCTGTGATCAGTTCAATGGTTGGCTGTGACCATCTGCCTTTGTATATGTCAGACTCTGGCAGAGCTTCTCAGGACACAGCCATATCAGGCTCCTGTCAGTATGCATTTCCTGGCATCCACAAGAGTGTATTTGGTGACTGCACATGGACTGGATCTCCCTGTGGGGAAGTCTCCAGACAGCCCCTCCTTCACACTCTGTTCCACACTTTGTGTCCATATTTCATCCCATGAATATGTTGTTACTCCTTTTAAAAAGGACTGAAGCACACCAATTTGGTCTTCCTTCTTCTTGAGCTTCATGTGGTCTGTGAGTTGGATCTTGGGTATTCCAAGATTTTGGGCTAATATCCACTTATTAGTGAGTGTATATCATGTGTGTGTTGTTTTGTGATTGAGTTACCTCACTGAGTATGATATTTTCTAGTTTCATACATTTGACTTACTATTTCATGATTTCATTGTTTTTAATAAATAAGTAGTACTCCATTGTGTAAATTTACCAAATTTTTTGTACATTCCTCTGTAGAAAGACATCTGGGTACTTTCCAGCTTCTGGCTATTATAAATAAGACTGCTTTGAAAATAGTGGAGCATATGTCCATGTTATATGTTGGAGCATCTTCTGGTTATATGCCCAGGAGTGGTATAGCTTGGTTCTCGGGTAATACTATGTCCAATTTTCTGGAGAAATGCCAGACTGCTTTCCAGAGTGATTGTGGCAGCTTACAATCCCACCAGTAATGAAAGAGTGTTTCTTTTTCTCCACATCCTTGTAGGTAATTGGCTGGGAACACTGAGGTGCCAACCGTAGGTAGGGCTGCTGGGAATGCTGAGGGTTCCTCCAGGGTGAAGTTAGGCATGGCTGCTGTAGACACGAGAAAGTCCATGGGTTTTTACAGGCTTTAATGTCATGGCAGATGGTAGATGGATCTGGATGCACCTCCCCTGTTCCCCACCACCACACCCCCCCACACCCCCACCTACCCCCTGCAGAAACCCAGAGCAGACCTGAGTTAAATAGGGAGGGAAAGAGTGGGGGAGATGCTGGGGAAGAATGCTTAATTGGCTCCACCCTCTGGCCTTCAGGTACCTCATTAGGATGTAAATTTCTCTAGAGCCTGAGGCCTGTTCCTTGTGACTGAAGGCCATAGAGCTCTCTGTGGGAGTGGTTGTTGGAGGGCTGAAGCTAAATGAAAAGAACCAGGGCCTGGGAACAGAGCTGAACTCCTGCTGTCCAATAAGGTTCCCGGGTTCCAAGCTTGTGCTCGAACAAGCACCCAGCTTCTTCTCACAACTCAGCACCCCACACATCCTCACCAGCATCTGCTACGAACTGAGATTTTGATATTAGCCATTCTGACTGGTGTGAGGTGAAATCTCATGGTTGTTTGATTTGCATTTCCTGATGACTAAGGATGTTGAACATTACTTTAGCTGCTTTTCGACCATTCAGGTTTCCTCAGTTGAGAACTCTTTGTTTAGATCTGTACCCCATTTTGTAATAGGGTTATTTGATTATCTGGAGTCTAATTTCTTGAGTTCTTTGTATATCTTTGATATTGACACTCTATTGAATGTATGATTGGCAAAGATCTTTTTCTAATCTGTTGGTTGCATTTTGTCCTATTGATAGTGTCCTTTACCTTACAGAAGCTTTGGAATTTTATAAGATCCTATTTGTTGATTCTTGATCACAGAGCATAAGCCATTGATGTTCTATTCAGGAGGTTTTCCCCTGTGCCCATGTGTTCTAGGCTGTTCCCCACTTTCTCTTCTATTAGTTTCAAGGGATCTGGTTTTTTGTTTGTTTGTTTGTTTTGTTTTGTTTTTTGGTTTTTTGAGACAGGATTTCTCTGTATAGCCTTGGCTGTCCTGGAACTCACTCTGTAGACCAGGCTAGCCTCGAACTCAGAAATCCACCTGCCTCTGCCTCCCAAGTGCTGGGATTAAAGGCATGCGCCACCACTGCCTGGCTAGTGGATCTGGTTTTATGTGGAGGTTCTTGATCCACTTGGACTTGAGCCTTGTACAAAGAGATAAGAATGGATCAATTTACATTCTTCTACATGCTGACCTCTAGTTGAACCAGCACCATTTGTTGAAAATGCTCTCTTTTTTGAAATTGATGTTTTTTAGCTCCTTTGTCAAAGATCAAGTGACCAGAGGTGTGTGGTTTCATTTCTGGGTCTTCAATTCTATTCCATTTATCTTCCTGCATGTTTCTGTCCCAATACCATGCAGTTTTTATCACTATTGCTCTTTAATACAGCTTGAGGTCCTGGATTGTGATTTTGCCAGAAGTTCTTTATTTATTGAAAATAGTTTTCACTATCCTGGGATTTTTGTTATTTCAAATGAATTTGCAAATTGCTCTTTCTAACTGTATAAAGAAATGAGTTGGAATTTTTATACAGATTGCATTGAATCTGTAGATTGCTTTCAGAAAGATGGCAATTTTTCCTATATTAATCCTGCCAATCCATGAGCATTGGGGAATCTTTCCATATTCTGAGATTGTCTTCAATTTTGTTTTCTTCAGGGACTTGAAGTTATTGTCATACAGATCATTCACTTGCTTGGTTAGAGTCACACCAATGTCTTTTATATTTTTTGTGAATATTGTAAAGGGTGTCATTTCCCTAATTTCTTTCTCAGTCTGTTTATCCTTTGAGTAGAGAAAGGCTACTGATTTGTATGAGGTACTTTTATATCTGACCACTTTGCTGAAGTTGTTTATCAGGTTTAGGAGTTCTTTGGTTGAATTTTGGAATAACTTAAAGATACTATCATATTTGCAAATAGTAATATTTTGACTTCTTCCTTTCTAATTTGTATCCCTTTGAGCTCTTTTTGTTGTCTAATTGCTCTGGCTAGGACTTCCAGTACTATATTGAATAGGTAGGGTGAGAGTGGGTAGCCTTGTCTAGTCCCTGATTTTAGTAGGATTGCTTCAAGTTCTCTCCATTTAGTTTGATGTTGGCTACTAGTTTACTATATATTGCTTTTACTATGTTTAGGTATGGTCCTTGAATTCCTGATCTTTCCATGAATGGGTGTTGAATTTCTCAAATGGTTTTTCAGCATCTAGTGAGATGATCATGTGGATTTTTTCTTTCAGTTTAGTTATATAGTGGATTGTGTTGATGGGTTTCCATATATTGAACTATTCCTGCATTCCTGGGATAAAGCCTATTTGATCATGGTGGAAGATTATTTTGATGTGTTCTTAGATTCTGTTTGTAAGAATTTTATTGAGTATTTTTGCATTGATATTCATAAGGGAGATTGGTCTGAAGTTCTCTTTCTTTGTTGTGTCTTTCTGTTGTTTAGGTATGAGTGTAATTGTGGCTTCATAGAACAAATTGTGTAATATTCCTTCTGTTTCTATTTTGTGGAATAGTTTAAAGAGATTTGGTATTAGGTCTTCCTGTAAGGTCTGATAAAATTCTGCATTAAAACAATCTGGCCCTGTGATATTTTTGGTGGGGAGACTTTTAATGACTGCTGCTATTTCTTTAGAGGTTTGGGACTATTTGGATAATTTGTCTGATCATGATATAACTTTTGTACCTGATATCTGTCTAGAAAATTATCTATTTCATCCAGATTTTCCAGTTTTGTTGAGTTTAGGCTTCTGTAGTAGGATATGATTTTTTTTAAATTTTCTCAGTTTCTGTTATTATTTCTCACATTTCACTATTGATTTTTATTAATTTGGATACTGTCTCTGTGCCCTCTGGTTAGTCTGGTTAAGGGTTTGTCTATCTTGTTGATTTTATCAAAGAACCAGCTCCTGGTTTTGTTGATAATTTGTAAAGTTTCATTTATTTCTACTTGGTTGATTTCAACCCTGATTTTGATTATTTCTTGCCATCTACACCTCTTGGTTATATTTGCTTCTTTTGTTCTAGAACTTTCAGGTTTGCTGTCAAACTGCTGATATATGCTCTCTCCTGTTTCTTTTTGTAGGCACTTAGAACTATGAGTTTTCCTCTTAGTACTGCTTTCATTATGACCCACAAGTTTTGATATGATGTGCGTTCATTTTCATTACATTTTAAAAGTATTTAATTTTTTCTTTATTTCTTTCTTGTCCAAGTTTTCATTGAGTAGAACACTGTTCAGTTTCCATGTGTATCTGGGCTTTCCATTGCTTTTGTCATTATTGAAGACTACCTAAGTCAATGGTGATCTGATAGGATGCATGGGATTATTTCAATTTTCTTATATATGTTGAGGCCTGTTTTATGAGCAATAATATGCTCAGTTTTGGAGAAGGTATCATGAGTTGTTGAGAAGAAGGTATATTCTTTTGTTTTAGGATGAAATGTTCTACATATATCTGTTAAATCCTTTTAGATCACGACATCTCTTAATTTCACTGTGTTTCTGTTTAGTTTCTGTTTCATGATCTGTCCATTGCTGAGAATGAGTTGTTGAAGTCTTTCACTTTTAGTGTGTGAGGTGCAATATGTGATTTGAGCTTTAGTAAAGTTTCTTTTATGAACGTGGGTGCCCTTGCATTTGGAATAGAGATATTCAGAATTGAGGGTTTATCTTGGTAGATTTTTTCTTTTCATATTCATGTATGAAAAAGTGTCCTTTCTTATCTTTTTTGATAACTTTTGGTTGAAAGTCAATTTTATTCAATATTAGAATGGCTACTCCAGCTTGTTTGTTGGGATCATTTGCTTGAAAACTTTTTCCCACCTTTTACTCTGAGGTAGTTTCTGTCTTTGTCACTGAGGTGCATTTCCAGTATGCAGCAAAATGCTGGGTCCTGTTTATGTATCCAGTCTGTTAGTTTATGTCCTTTAATTGGGAAATTATGTCCTTTGATGTTAAGAGATATTAGGAAAAAGTAATTGTTGCTTCCTGTTATTTTTGTTATTAGAGGTGAAAAATTATGTTTCTGTGACTGTCGTCTTTTGGGTTCGTTGGAAGATTACTTTCTAGCTTTTTTTAAAGTATAATTTCCCTACTTGTGTTGGAGTTTTCCCTCTATTATCCTTTCTAGGGGTGGCTTTGTGGAAAGATATTATGTAAATTTGGTTTTGTATTGGAATATCTTGGTTTCTCCATTTATGATAATTGAGAATTTTGCTGGGTATAGTAGCCTGGGCTGACGTTTATGTTCTCTTAATGTCTGTACAACATCTGTCCAAGATCTTCTGGCTTTTATAGTCTCTCATGAGAAGTCTAGTATAATTCTTATAGGTCTGCTTTTACAAGTTACTTGACCCTTTTCCCTTACAGATTTTAATATTCTTTCTTTGTTTTGTGCAATTGGTGTTTTGATTATTATGTGAAGTGAGGAATTTCTTTTCTGATCTAGTTTATTTAAAGTTCTGTAGGCTTCTTGTATGTTCATGGGCATCTCTTTCTTTATGTTAGGGAATTTTTTTTCTATCATTTTGTTGAAGATATTTACTGTCCCTTTAAGTTGGGAATCTTTACTCTCTTCTATACATGTTATCCTTAGGTTTGGTCTTCTCATTGTGTCCTGGATTTCCTGGATGTTTTGCATTAGGAGGTTTTGGCATTTTGCATTTTCTTTGACAGTTGTGTTAATGTTTTCTATTGTTTCTTCTGCACCTAAGATCTTGTCTTCTATCTCTTGTATTTTGTTGGTGCTGCTTGCATCTTTGACTCCTGGTTTCTTTCCTAGATTTTCTATCTCCAAGGTAGTCTGCGCTTGTGATTTATTTATTGTTTCTACTTCCATTTTTAGATTCTGGATGGTTTTGTTCAATTCTGTCACTTGTTGTTGTATTTTCATGTAATTCTCTAAGGGATTTTTGTGTTTCCTTTTTAAGGGCTTTGTTCCTGTTCACCTGTGTTCTCCTGTATTTATTTAAGGGTGTTATTTATGTCCTTCTTAAAGTCCTATATCATCATCATGAGAAGTGATTTTAAATGTGAATCTTGCTTTTCTAGTTTGATGGGATATCCATGACTTGCTATGGTGGGAGAACTGTGTCCTCATGATGCCAATTAAGCTTGGTTTCTGTTGCTTATGTTCTTGTACTTCCCTTTGGCCATCTAGTTATTTCTAGTTTTATCTGTCAGAATTCCTAAGAATCCAGCAGTCTCTGTGATCCTGTGATCCTGAGATCCTGAGTGTAAGAGTTCCTGGAAATCAGGCTGCCTCTGAGATCCTGAAATCCTGTTGTGACCAAACTCCTGAGATCCTGTGATCCTATAATCCTATGTTCCTGGGTGTGTTAGAACTCCAGGGAGTCCAACTTTATCTTGGTATTGTGGTATTGGATGCAAAGTTGAGGCCCAAGTTCTCCTCCAGGCACCAGTGCAGACCAGAAAGAACCTATGCCAAGGGTCAGACAGAGGTTCCTAGGTTCGTGGGGTCATGTTGGTTGTCCCAGTTACTCCCTGTTTGATGCAGGTGTGGCGGCCTTCTCATCTAGGATCCTGGGCATGTTAAAGCTCCTGGGAGTCCAACCTCCTCTGGGTCTTATGGGATTGGGTACAGAGCTGAAGCCCATGGTCTGCTCCAGGTACAGATGTAGACTGGAAAAAACCTATGCTACTGGTTGGGCAGGGGTTCCTGGATCCCTGGGGGTCCCAGTTACTTCCTGTTTGGGGCCAGTGTAAAGGCCTCACTACCTAGGATCCTGGGGGGGGGGGGTTAGAGCTCCTGGGAAGTCCAATTTCCTCTGGGTGTGGTGGGTTTGGGTACAGGGCTGGCACCCAAGGTCTAGTCAGGGCATTGATGCAGACCAGAAGGACCCTATTTCTTATATAAATTGATACTTTGTTTGTTACAGGTCACATTATCACCAGGCTACCTAGGACATATAATTCAAGGTAAATTCTAACTAAGTTACAACTAAAGAGTTGTAATTCTGGTTTGTTTAGGGAATACTGGTTTGAAATGAAAGGTCACAGCAGATGTATTTTTCTCTAATATGTTTGATTCATAATGTGCTTGAGTCTTTGTATGGTCTGGTGGGGGTGCTTTGCCATGTAATATGAGATCATTTCTCAAAGGTCTCTCAGAAATATTATCCTTTAGGACTCTATATGGGAATATGTGATGGTTCATCTGGTTAATTTAGGACCTTGAGAAAAAAACTGAAGGATCATAAAAAAATAGGAAATCTGCCTTGAGCACATATATGAAAATTTTGCCTGAGATTTCAGCCTGTGAGCTGTCTATAGGCACAGGACAATTCTCTGACAGTTATAGCATGCTTCCCCCACACTAAGCCTATAGAAAGAAATAAATTTCCCAATATTGTTATTATTTCTGTAGAAAACATTAGGTGAAGATAATCTAATTTACTTGTTTCATTAGTCAGAAAAACTTCTAAAATACTTCTTGTCTAGAATGCTTTGGGGAAGAATGTGTAATTTCTAATTCCCCGAGTTATCTACTATTCTTGTCATTTGTTCGTGAATCTGATTATGAGGGCCATTTCCTATGTTGCCTCCACAGCTACAGATGTAGAATCTAAAGCAAAGGGTTGTACTTCAGTGTTTGCTGAGATGCAACTAAAGCTCAGAAGCACTAACTTGTAGGACACTGACTTCCCTATGACCCTCAGCTACTTTATTGTTTTAAACACATCCAAAAGCTTGCTTTCAACCTCTTTTTCTAGAAACTATATTTCTCTTCAAAAGTGAAGAACTCAAAAAACAATGTAGTACACTTTTAACTTTTTACGCTTTTAATTCAAACTTAAGAGCATTTGCTTCTAGCTTCCTTTCTGCTGTTTATTTGTTTGTTTTATTTGGGTTTTGAGATAGGGTTTCTCTGTGTAGTCATGCTCTCTTGAAACTCACTCTGCAGGCCAGGGAAAGCATGCTAGTGTGGGGGAAGCATGCTATCGCAAACTTGGATATCTGACTACCTCTGCCAGGGTGCTGGGATTAAAGGTATGTGCTACCACTAAGCGCTAACCTCTGGATTTCTTCCGTATCTAATATCAGAATAAATTTTGATTATTGCCTACTACACAGTGGAGCATGAATCAGAGATGGAAATTCAGAGAATTCGTGTATTTGAAATACTATAAAGCATAGTCCTTGAATTTTATTCAAGAAGGTATAATTAAATTTTTAAAGATGTTTTGAGATGGGCTCATACCTATGCTAACCATTTCTAGAGTACAGAGGAAGTCATTACTGTGTGCTTTTGTGTGTTTTTCTTACCTTGCATGGAATAGAGCCAGAGTGATAAAGTATCTGTAAAATGATGTCTAAAGTAATTCTCTTAGATTTCAGAACTAGGACTTTATATCAAGCCCTTATGGGAGTATCCTGTGATGTACACAAAACTCAGATGGATCAGGGATATAAGTCAAGCATCTTCCTCCTAACCATTGCACCTCAAACACACTACAAGTTTTAAATAATCAAAAACTTATTACTATATCATAAATGTATGTTATTTTTTCATATTCTTTAGGTAAATCTTGGTTAAGACCATGCAGGGACACATTGATTTTTTTTCCAATTGTCATTGACTTTATTTTGCTTTAAAGTACAGACCAGTCCAAAGGCTCAACTCCCCTCACAGAGCTGAAAGACTCTTATCCCAATGAATGGAAAAGGAAAGCATGCACAGAAGAAAGTAATTCTATTTTATAAAGTTGATTAGACATTTTCCTTCTCGGCTTAATGGCATTTGATATGAGCACTCCAATTCACTGCGTCATGCAGAAAATGTAAAACGACAACTTTTCTGAAAGGCAACCATAATCCATAGGATTTTTTGTATATCTAAAATGAAAAGCACTAATGCACTGTGTAGATACATCTTCTGGTTAGGCACAAGGAAAATGTTTTTAAAATTTGGCATCCTTTAACCAGAGGCCAAAATGTTCAAAGCCAAGGATTATACTACTTACATATGAATGGCTCTTTCTTTAGTTCTTCTGTGCTATATTATATCTGTCTTGCATTCTGTTGATCTTTCTAAGGCCATTTATTTTGTAATTCAATTCCTTGTTATTACCTAATGGTAAAAAGAATAATGTTCCCTTGAACTCCCTCTCACATTTTTTCATTTCCAAATTCCCTCAATGCTTAATAAATCATAATGCTGAAGGTAGAGTGTAAATATTTTCCCAAAGGATTTATATATATATATATATATATATATATATATATATATATATAGTCTTCAGGTTATTATGATGATTAAAATGAACCAAAGTAAGTCACTAATTATAGGACAGTGGCATTGGTTCATAACTAGCTTAATAGCAATACTTAATGTGTAAAATGCCAACTTAGGAAACTTTGGTAGAATATTCTCTTTTTCTGCTTTGAATATACATTGATGTCCTCCATGGCTCCTGAATGCAACAGTGCCACACATTTCATATTCACTTTTCTTAATATTTGGAATAATGCAATGGTGCCAAAGCTTTTATATTTACTATCCTTAATATTTGGCATAAGTTGGGTAGTCATTAAGTGTTTATTTAAAAATCAGTGCCCAATATGACACAATTTGTCCATTTGACAAATATGCCCATTTGACACAATGTTGATCAAATCTATAATATTGAAGGATTAGAAAAATAAATAAATAAAAACAACCAGAGTCCATTATTGCTGGTGCAGATGATGAACCAGGTCTAATGAGAAGCTGGCTACAGACAAATCATACTTCCTTCAAAATAATAGAGTGGAAATATGGTTTAACAATAGACTGTGTTTGACATATGATGGAAAAAGTTCTACAATACAGAAGATTCAAAATGTTATAAGAACATCACATTGCTTCCAATTAAAATAATATAATTTTAGGTTACACTAAAAGAAGAAGAGGGTATTGAGCTAGACAGTTAAACTCTGGAGTTGAGTTTCTAGCAGAATATTTTTGTTGACTAAAATCAGTTGTACTAATGATCCAATTATCCAATTTCAGTTTGCCTAGGACAGAACTACAATTTGAGTGTTTCACATCCATTCAGGAAACCCAAAAATGAAATTATAATTATACTCAAACTGAAGCTAGGGACTTTAAACAAACAAACAAAAACTACTTGTAAAGTAAATGCAAAATAAAAGGCACTCATTAGGAAAATATAGTAGCCATAATTTATAATACATAACACACCTGAAAGCTTCCACATAAAAATACTGAGTTATATCAGAAATACACTTAAATGTAGTGGACATCATATGTTTGAAGTTCTAAAAATAAGATAAAAGAAAATGCAACATTCTTTGAATGCAAAAGCATTCCAACAGTTTAGATAAAATAACACACTATCTTAGTCTCCACTGATAAGATAATAACTGGAGCATTGTTCTCAATTATAAATGAACATTGAGAAAATCTAAAATCTGACAGAGAAGATACACAGATGATCAAATGTCTTGAATTCATATAATTTTAGGGAAAGGTGAGGCAATTTGAAATGATTTTTATGGAGGATAAAGAAGAGTCACGTTAAACATCACATATGTGATAGTGACTTCTCATTGTGAACTTGATTGAAGATTACCATGGAAGCACTAGCCTAACTGTACTTATGAGTATATTTGATTATATTGAGGCGTAAAGATTCACTGTGAATGAGGGAAGCATCCCATGGGATGAGATAGTGTAGTAAAAATCTGAAAGAGGAAACTTGATCCCAGTATTCATCTGTCAGTTTCATTACTGCAGGAACAATGCAAGTAGCTCCTGTCACTATGAAATTCATAGTGGGTAGACTGTACCAGGAAACTATGTTTCAAAACAAATCCTTCTTTTCTTACATTGTATTATCCATTATTCTGTTAACTAGATGAGACAAATAACTAATACCAAAAATTGGTACTGAACAGTAGTACAATTTCTGTGATAAATATAATCTTGTTGTTCATAAGCCTTTGGAACAATTTTCCAAGAAATGTGGCAAAGAGTTTAAAGGTACTGGCTAGAGAACTCTCATAGTTCATTAAGGAAAGCATATATATACATATATATGTATATAGTTGGGAATTGGAGCCTGTACTAGTTTAGTTTGGCTTTCTGTTGCTTGGAAACAACACTGATAAAAACCAACTTGGGAAAAAAGGGTTTTATTTTGTTTTACATCTTCCAGGTTACAATCTAGGGAATTCAGGGGAGGAACTCACAACTGGAACCTTGGAAGCAGGAACTGATACAGAAGTCTTGGGAGAAAACTGCTTACTGGCTTGTTCCCTATGGCTTGCTTAGCTCTCATTCTTATACCACCAGGCCCAGCTGATAAAGGTTGACTCTGTCCACAGTGGATTGGACCCTCTCACACAAATCATTACTAGAGGGAATGTCCCAAAGACTTGCCTACAGGCAACATGATGGAAACAATCCATAAACTAAGATTCCTTCTTCACTGATAACTCTAATGCATAGCAAGTTGACATGAGTGAAATAACCAGCACAGATCCTGGAGCTAAAATTTCAGGAGCACTGTCATCCTCAAGTGAGTAGTTTGGAAAGGGATCATTGATGTGACTGCCCAGGAGAGCACAGAAAGAGAATGTATGAAGTGTGCTACAGGATGTGGAGTAGTTGTGAGGAGCATACTCACTAAGGTAAACAAACATGAAAGCTTTCCTCTAACTCTCAGAGTCCCCTATACAGAAAACCCAGTTTTAAAAGAATCACAGCCCAAACACCAGAAACTTGGAACTTGCAGGTGAGGGATGGGGTGTTTCAGTTTGGGAAGGGACTATGCAATGCTGTGAGAACCTGTTGCCCAGGTCCACTTTCGTATTTTAAATAGGTACCTCAGAAGTATGGAGTTTGCATTATATATTTTTTGCTGTTTTCATAAAACAACATTACTGAAACAAGTCATGGAAGTGTTTATTTTAGTTTATAGTTCCAGCGGGAGTTGTCATAATGGTATGAGACTTATCGGTACAGGAGGCTGATGCCTTTGTACTCTTTGAGATTATCCACACACAGGAAGCAGAAACAAAACTGGAAGTTAGGTGAGCTCTCAAAGCCCTCCTGCAGTGATACACTTTCTCTCAAAATGCTTTACCTTCTAAAGATTCCACAACTTTCTCAAACAATCTCATCAACCAGTATCAAGTGTTTAAATACATGAGCCTATTGAGGTGTTCCTCATTTACGCCACTACAGAGGTTTATCATAAAACTAAAGTTAAAGTGATCAGGTGACCCATTATGCAACTTCAGGTTACATACTCAAAGAATTTTAAGTCCTATGTACAAATAACTGCACATAGATTTTTATTGTTGTGATGCAATAGCTAATATGTTCATTTAAAAATAATTTATATTTATCACTCTGCACAAAAATAAAGTCCAAGTGAATCAAAGAATACAACATAAAACCAGATATACTAAATCTAATAGAACAGAAAGTGAGAAATATCCTTGAACTAGTTGGTCCAGGAAACAGCTGAACATCAATGGCTCAGACACTAAAATCAACAATTAATAAGTGGGACCTCATGAAATTGAAAAGCTTCTGTAACTCAGAGGACACAATCAGTAGAACAAAAGGAGAGCCTATAGATTGGGAAAAGCTCTTCACCAACCCAACATCTGGCAGAGGGCTCATATCCAAAAAACATAAAGAACTCAAAACTTAGACAAAAAAAAAAATTGAAAATGGAGTATAGAGCTAATCAGCTAACACTCAACAGAGAAATCTCAATGGCCAAAAGATACTTAACAACTTGTTCAACATCCTTAGTCATCATGAAAATTCAAATTACATTTCATCCATCAGGATGATTAAGATAAAAACTCAAGTGTCTTCACATGTTGATGAGGATATGGATGAAGTAAAGGGAAAACTCTGCCATTGCTAGTAGGAGTGCAAACGTAACCAATCATTCTGGGAATCAATTTGGCAATTTCTCAGAAAATTGGGGAAATTTCTACCTCAAAACCCAACTATAGCACTCCTGGGCATATACACAAAAGACTCTCCACTGACCTTATTGCTCAACTATATTCATAACACCTTTATTTATAATAAACAGAAGGTGAAAATAGCCTAGATGTCCCTCAACTAAAGAATAAATTTTAAAAAATGTGGTTCAATTTACACAATAAAATATTACTTGTCTACTAAAAACAAGGTTTCTTGTACTTTTATGACCATCTCTTTTTTTTAGATTGAGGAAGTTTTCTTTTTTTGATTTTATTGAAGATGATTTCAGGCCCTTTGTTTCTGGGAATCATTGCTCTCTTTTATTCCTATTATTCTTAGGTTTGGTCTTCTCATTGTGTCCTGGATTTCTTGAATGTTTGAGTTAGTAGCTTTTTATGGTTTGTATTTTCTTTGACCTTGTGTCAATATCTTCTATGGTATCTACTATGCCTGAGAGTCTGTCTTCTATCTCTTGTATTCTATTGATGATGCTTTTGCACCTGTAGCTCCTGACCTCTTTTCTGGGTTTTCCATTTTCAGGGTTGGTTCTCTTTGTATTTTCTCTATTGTTTATATTCCTATTTTTAGATCTTGGGCTACTTTGCTCATTTCTGCCACCTGTTCGCTCATGTTTTCCTGTATTTCTCTTAGGAATTATTTTGTTTCCTATTTAAGGGCTTCTACCTGTTTAATGATATGATATGTATACATATTATACATAAGCTACCACAAAGATTCTATCAGAGAACTCCTACAGCTGATAAAAAACTTTCAGTAAAGTGGCTAGATTAAAAAAATAATTAACACAAATAAATCAGTAGCTTTATTTTATACACATGATAGATGGGTTGAGAAGGACATTAGGGAAACAACACCCTTCACAATAATCACAAATAGTATAAAAGATCTTGGTGTAACTTTTACCAACCAAGTGAAAGATCTGTATGTCAGAAACTTCAAATCCCTGGAAAATCAAGGAAGACCTCAGAAGATGGGAAAACCTCCCATGCTCTTGGATTGGTACGACTTACATGGTAAAAATGGCCATCCTACCAAAAGTAATCTACAGATTCAACACAATCTCCATCAAGATCTCAACACAATTCTTCACAGAAATAGAAAGAGTAATTCTCAAATTCATATGGAAAAACAAAAAATCCAGGATAGACAAAACAATTCTCAACCATAAAATAACTTCCGTGGGGTAATCAACATCCCTGACCTAAAGCTATACTACAGAGCAATAATGATAAAAACTGTATGGTATTGGTACAAAAAAATCAGGTTTATCAGTGGAATAGAGTTGAAGATCCAGAAATAGGCCCACACACCTATGGCCAATTGATCATTGACAAAGAAGCCAAAAAATATATAATGGAAAAAAAGAAAGTAGCTTCAATAAATGGTGCTCATCTAACTGGTATGTAGAAGAATGCAAATTGATCCATGTTTATGTCCTTGTACAAAGCTCAAGTCCAAGTGGGTCAAAGACCTTACCATAAACCTAGATACACTGAATGAAATAGAAGAGAAAGAGGGATAGAGTCTAGAAGTCATTGGCATGTTGGAAATTTTCCTGAACAGAACACTAATGGCTAGGCTGTAAGATCAATAATCAATAAATGGGACCACATGAAACTGAAAAGCTTCTGTAAGGCAACAGACACAGTCAATGGTACAAATTGGCAACCCATAGAATGGAAAAAAAATCTTCACTAACCCCACATCTGATAGAGGGCTAATATCCAAAGTATATAAAGAATCCAAGAAGCTAACCTCCAAAAAGCTAAATAACCCAATTAAAAACTGGAGTATGGAGCTGAAGAGAGAATTTACAAAAGAGAAATCTTGAATGACTGAGAAGCACTTAAAGAAATGCTCAAAGTCCATAGTCATTGGAGAAATGCAAATCAAACTGACCCTGAGATTCCACCTCACACTAACTAGAATGAATAAGATCAAAAACTCAGGTGACAGCATATGCTGGCCAGGATGTAGATATAGAGGAACACTCCTCCATTGCTGGTGGGATTCCAAACTGGTACAACCACTCTGGAAATCAATCTATTATTTCATCAGAAAATTGGACATAATATTACCTGAGGACTAAGCAATACTACTCTTGGGTATATACTCAAAAAATGCCCCACCATACCACAGGGGCATGTGCTCTATTATGTTCATAAGGACCTTATTTGTAATAACCAGAAGTTGAAACAACCCAGATTTCTCACAACAACAACAACAACAACAAAAAATGGATACAGAAAATGTGGTACATTTATCCAATGGACTACTATTCATCTATTAAAAATGACAACCTCATACATTTTGTAGGCAAAAAAAAAATGGAACTAGAAAATATCATCCTGAGTGAGGTAATCTAGACCCAAAAGAACATTCATAGTATACACTCTCTAATAAGTGGATACTAACCACAAAGTACAGAATACCTAGGATACAACCCACAGAATTTAAGAACTTTAACAAGCTGAAAGGCCAAATGAAGATGCTTCAATCCCATTTAGTAGGGGAAGAAAATAATCATGGGGGTCAGAGGGAGGGAGGGATTTGGATGGGAGAGGAAAGAGAGAGGGGAAAAGGAGAACAGGACCAGGTAAGGGGTAGGGAGACAGGAGAGAATCCCAGACAGCCAGGAGAATAAATGAAAATATGCAGCCTCAGAAGGTGGGAGGTAGGGAGACCCTCTAAGAATATACCAGAGACCTGGGATGTGACTCCCAGGACTCAATGGAAGTGACTTTAGATGAAGTGCCCAACAGGGGGAAAGGAACTTAAAGAGTTTACCTTAATTTACTAGAAAAATAGATCCTCAAGAAGAGAGATGGTGTTACCAACCCACAGTCAAAATTTCTGACCCAGAAGTTTTCCAGTCTAAAAAAACTACAAGGGCAAAAATGAAGAAGAGACTGAGGAAAAGGTGGAACAGTGATTCTCAGAGAAGCCCAACAAACAGCTGACTGATGCAGATACACTGAAACGTTGGACTGAAGTTCCCTATGGTTGAATTATGGAAAAGCAGGAAGAAGCAGATGAAGAGGGTGACCCTATAGAAAGACCATAAGTCTCAACTCATTAGGACCCCTGGCAGCTCTCAAGCATTGAACCACCAACCAGGCAGCATACATGAACTTGTCCAAAGCTCCTGACACATATACAGCAAGGACTGCCTGGTCTGACCTGAGTGGAAGATGTGCCTAACTCTCTAGAAACTTGAGGCCCCACAGAGGGGGGAGGCCTTGTAGTGAGAGAGCATCCTCTTGGGGACAGGGGAGGAGGAATGGGTTGAAGAATAGTGGGAAGGGAACCTGGAGAGGGTACAATGGCTGAATTATAAATAAATAAATAAATAAATAAATAAATAAATAAATAAATAATAGGTTTTAAAAGCAAGGATATAATTAATTTTGCAGACAAATGCATAGGACTTGAGAATATTATTCTGAGTGAGGTAAATCAAACCCAAAAGACTCGTGTGGTATGTACTCACTTATAAGTTGATACTAGCCGTAATGTATAGGGATGAGCACACTATAATCCATAGCTAAATAAAAGGAGGGGCCAAGTGATGATGCTTGAATCTTTCTTAGAAGGAGAAATAAAATAGGTATCAAAGGTGAGTGAAGGGAGGGAATTTGGTGGCAGAAGGAATGGGGAGGGGAGTGGGGCAGGGTGTATGAGGATTATGGAGATCAGGGGAGAGATAAAAGTAAACAGCATCAGGGACAGACATCTGTAGGAGCTACCAGAGACCTGGGCCTGACAGGAGGCCCCAGAGTGTCTATGGGGTGACTCTAGCTGAGACTCTTATCATTGGGAGATAGGGACCCTGAAGTGGTTACTTCCTGTATTCACAAAGGACTTCCAGTGGAGGGATAAGACAGCAACTCACCAAGACCTTTGACTCAAAATATGTCCTGCCTACAAGATGTGCAGGGACAGATAGAACCTAGATGGAGGCAATGGCCAATAAATGACTGGTCCAAATTGGGATCCATCTGATGGGCAAGAACCAACTCATAACACCATAAATGACACTATTATGCTTGCAGAGAGGAGCATAGCATAACTATCTTCTGAGAGGCTCCATCCAGTAGCTAATGGAAATAGACATTGAGACTCACACCCACACATGAGAAGGAGCCCAGGGAGTCTTGCAGAAGAGTTGGGAGAAAGATTTAGGGACCTGAAGAGGACAGGGACTCCACAGGAAGACCAACAGAGTCCACTGACCTGGACCCTTGGGAGCTCTCAGAGATTGAACCACCAACTAAAGAGAGAGCATGGGCTGAGCCTAGGCCTGTGCACATATTTAAGATAAGTACAACTTGGTCTTCATGGAGGTCCCCTCACAAGTGAAGTAGGGGCTGTCACTGAATCTGTTGCCTGCCTGTGGATCCCGTTCCCCTAAGTGAGATGCCTTGTCAGTAGGAGAGGATGCACCTCATCCTGCTTTGAATTGATGTCCAGTGTGTGAGTGAGAAACACAGGAGGGGCTCTCCCTCCTCAGAGGAGAAAAGGAGAGGAAAGGAAAGAGGAGTTGTGGGGGGTGGTGGTGGGAGGAGTTGTGTGTGGGGGAATTGGAAGGTTAGGAAGAGGCTGATATTGACACATAAAATGAAGAAATGGATAAAGAAATGTGGTACATGCACATATTATAATTTTACTCAGTAATAAAAATATTACATTAGTTAGAGGGATAGCTTAGTGGGTAAAACACTCTTATATTTACATTTTGCATTTGTCTATGCTGCTGTTGTTTGAAGATATTCTCACTATGTCACTCTGGCTGACCTGCAAACTCTATGTAGACCATGCTGTCCTCATACTCATAGACTCTCTAAGGAGAATATTTTATTCACATCATAAGAAAAGTTCAAGCAAAGTTCAATTCTACAATGAAAACAATAGAGTCACCCACAAGTTACATGAGGAGTTATATGTGTAAAGTTTTCCCAAGCAGACAATTTTTCATCTTTTTGACCCAATATTACATAAACTCTTGACTATTATTTTACTTGGTTTGATAAAATTATCAATATTAGTTTGTTCTATGAAATTGGGTTTACTCCCCATTGAAAGTCTTCACAATTATTAAAACTATTTTAACTGAGTAGAGACTATAATAAAAATGCCTTCATGCTCCAATAGTTTTTTATCAGAATACTAAAGACACTAAGGACATGAAGACTATGTAACAATTGCATAAAATTTTCATGCTTCAGCTGAACTGTTTAAGAGATATTTCATTCTCCTGACATATTGCACTAAGTGCTTATGTTTACTATTATCTCCTTTTCAATATTTTATGAACATCAGAGTTCACCATATTTAGGCCTTTCTTGATTTCACTGATAATTACCACTGAGAAAAACTTGCTAGGAAAGCAATTTTGTATATAACAAATTATCCTTTTTTCGTTGATCTTTAGAATAATATAAGGACTAGGAGCCAGATTTTTAAATTTTTTTTTCTATTTCTGCCTCAAGGTGATTATAGCACAAGAGGGGTACAGTTACTCCACTTGCTCATAACATCTGCCACCTGCCTGAAGCCATGGCTCAATTCAGGCATGGGATGCAGGAAGCCCTGCTCTTCCACCTTGCTTTAGTTTCAAATGTTTGCATCATGCAGGCAGCTTCTCATCCCCACTGCCAAAGCCTGGATTTAATAGCACATCCAAGATCAGGCTGTGGGAGATATGAGTAGCAGCTGGTCACGTCCTGCTGTTTCTGTGGCAAGGTACAGACAACTGGAGAACTCATTTTGTATGTGCTCTTGGAAACAGTATGTCTCCTGGCACATTTCTGTTCATGTGCAGATTTGGGAAGCATATATTGAATTGGTTCTCTACTTTTGGGTGATGGTAGATTTCTGGTTACTGTATCCCTGTATAATGGAGCACACCTGGGCTGTTGAATCTGGAAGCTGGAAAGATACAGTATTTGGTGTGAGGACACATTACCGAATTTGCAAATTTTCTCAATAACTCTCTAAATTTTTATAGTCCTTTGTATGTGTTTGTGTGTGGCCTTTATATGCTGAGATGAGAAATTATCACATCTCTTGATTGCGTCTCACTGTGACTCAGTGTTTAGACAGCACTGAATCAGCATTCAAGGAGACACTGTGAACTCTAGTTTTGTACTTTAGATAAAATGAGCAATTGAAGTCCTGACTATTTTGTACTCACTAATTATCCTACGCCACTTTTTCAAGGATGTGGACATTAATTAGCTCCAGTATCCTAAACTAATTTTAAATTAGGTAATTACATTCTATACTCTGCAGTTTCTGCTGAGAAACACGTTCCTCACTTCCTGTCTCCAAGTGATGACCAGCTGTTAAATAGCTTCCGAGTTTTCCCCTGAGTCCGGTTGCACATCAGAAATGATACCTTTATAGGATGTTTTTGGAACATTTAAGATGAAGGAGCTGTAAAAATAATATTGTTATAGCTTGTTATTGTTATCAGTGACAACTCTCTTTACAGTGTCGTGGCAGGAGTCATTTGGAGACTCCAGTGTTGTAAGATGTAAGATCTGGCATCTCAGGAAAGAATTCCTGCCTAAAATCCTTCTCATTTCTCTAGTATTTCCCAAGTTGTTATTAAATACATATATGCTAGGTGAAAAGACTTTTAAACTCATATTGATTTGAGGTTTCATCCTACATGAGGGGACAAGAGGAAGACAAAAAGGAACCTAAAGCCTGTTTCGAAGAACATTAGAAAAACTCTCTAAAAGCTCCAGTAGTCTAGTTGATGAAATATTCACAAGTGATGAAAGGGAAAGGTAATGTGGGGATTCTTCTTATGATCTCCTCATGTCTCTTTACTCAGGAAAATCAACTCACCAGATGTCTGCTACTGAATATTCTGAATAAATTTCATCTCCCCAAGAATTCAAATGTAAAACTTTGTATTTAATGAGAGACCAAATTTTTAAATCACACATGGGCATTGTTTTATTACTCTATTTTAAGGTTATTTTATTATATATATATATATATATATATATATATATATATATATATGTGTGTGTGTGTGTGTATATGTATATATATGTATATATATGTATATATATATACTTTTTGCCTGCATACATGTTTTGTACCATGTGTGTGTTTGAAGAGGGTGTGAGATGCCCTGAAACAGGAGTTAAGGGCAGCTGTGAACTGTCATGTGGGTACTGGAAATGTAATGCTACATCCTTTTCAAAAGCACTAAGTGCTCTTAAACATTAACCCAATGTTGTAGCCTATTATGACTCAACTTCCAGTGGACACATAGACATTCCATAAATTAAGGATTTTATAAAATTTATAAAATGGTTACATATAGAATTTAAATATTACTTTTCTAAAATATTTTGAATTCAAAGACTTTCTTAACTTTTGGAATAATTGTGTGCATATATATATATATATATATATATATAGAGAGAGAGAGAGAGAGAGAGAGAGAGATTATGAAATTGAAATTTAAATATAAATGATTTAAAATATTTTTAAATGCATAGCCTAAAGATGAATCATTTACAATACTTTTATTATTTAGACAAAAGCTCATCAAGTATTTTGTTTGTAGCATCATGTTGCTGTTCAAAAAGTTTCAGATTGTGGAGCATTTCAGCTTGTAGATATTCAGATTTATGTATGTTTAAGCTATTGACACAATACAAATTTTGTGTGATTCATTATATGTGTAGAAATTCTGTTAAGTAACATTAGCATTTTGATAGTTGCCCAGACTGAGAATTTCTAACAAGCAAGTTATACAGTACCAAAACCAGTATCACTCTTAAGTTGATTTCTCACAGTATGTGAGGGGTATGGAAACTTTATGAAAAGAGTTGCAACCTAAGATGAAATGAAACTAATACCAGGTCTATTGTAGACATTCAATTAAAAATTTGCTGAATGAAAACCCAGAAATGTTCACATTCAAAGGAAAGACAGGAACAAAAGATGGAACAGAAACCGAAGGATAGGCCATCTGAAGACCACCCCATCTAGAGATCCAGCCCATCTGCAGACATCAAATCCCTACACTATTTTTGATGATAAGAAGAGCTTGCTGACAGGAGTCTGGTATGGCTATTCCCTGACAGGTTCTATCAGCACCTAATTTATACAGATGCAGAAACTTATAGCGAATTCATCGAACTGAGCTTGGGGACCACAGTAGAAGTGCTAGGGAAAGGAATGAAGGAGCTGAAGGGGATTGCAACCCCATAAGAACAACATCAACTAACTGGACCACCCAGAGCTCCCAGGGACTAAACCACCAACCAAAAAGTGTACATGGAGGAAGCCAGGACTGCAGATACATATGTAGCAGAGGATGGCCTTACCTGACATCAGTGGAAGGAGAGGGAAACTTGATGACCCAGCCTAGAGGGGTGAGGTGGGAGTAGATGAATGGGTGGGAATGCATCCTCATAGGGGCAAAGGAGAGGGGAAATAAGGAGCATGGGATGCGGGATTTGTGGAGGAGTAACCAGAAGAGGAATATCATTTGAACTGTAAACGAACAAAATGATTAATAAAAAGTCAAACGACGTGTTTTTTTAAAAATAATTTCTGTAAATATTATAGCAGACATTGTCAAGTTTACAATAGTACTTTCAATAGTTTCTCTTAAAACATTACATTATTTCAGAGGTTATTTATTATGATATTTTGTGAATGCATAATTTTCTGGTCTGTCTTCAGCTGTGCAGCCTTCTTACATAATAGGGACAGTGGAAGATACAAACTTGAACTAATGAGACCCCTAAACAGCTTCTGTGTTGATAGAAGAAGATAAGAAAATAGAAAGTCTTAGTATACACATAAGTGTCGTATGACCTCAAATGAAAGAGAGATGCTAATACATGGAAGAGACTTGAAGTCAAGAACTGTCCAGGCTGTAATTCCAATGGGGGACTTTATTTATTTAAAAAGGATGCTTTAAAAATTCTGTACTGGTGGTATGGCTTGGTATTTTCCCCTTAACCTCTTTTGGGGGTTATTTCTTGTTTAGAGCTTTGCTTATTAGCTTTTTTCAATAATTCGTTCACTGCTCTGAGTTGGCAAGTGTTACTGTGTTAAATGATGATGTAAAGTACTGATATGTTAAGTGACCTTAAGAAGATTATCTTCCCTAGGGCTTTCAAAAAACTGCTTTGCAGCATTCTCATCATCTATAAAATAATTTTATACATCCAAAGCTAATCTAGAATAGACTTTGTACACAGTTACTTGTCAAATCAAGTTTGATTACTTCCTAATCAAACTTGGCTTTTTCAGATCACAAATATCATTCACATTCCTTTAATTCTGTTTTAGAATAAGTTGTGGAAGAACAGGTCAAGCATGTACATGCCACTAGTCAACCTGCTATCTCCCCGCTAATGGGAAATGTCTCCTGTGTTTCCATTTATTATAAATTATTATGATAAGAAAAGGGCAAGTACCAACGATCATTAGTCAATCCAATAAAAGTAACCAAACCTTACTGGACCTGAATGACAAAATGTTTTAGTCTATTTCTTTTATGAAATCCATTAACCTCACTTTCATATAAAACAATTAATTTTTATGTGAATACACACTTCATTTATTTATTTATTTATTCTTTATTAAATTATTTTATTTATTTACATTCTAAAAGTTGCGCCCCTTCTAGGTCCCCACTTCCTGAGCTCTTTACCTTATCCTCCCTCCCCCCAACTATGAGAGGGTGCTCCCCACCCACCCATCCCCACCTTACACTCACCACCATCCCCCTTCCCTGGGCATCAAGTTTCCACAGGAAACTTGCATCCTCTCCCACTGAGGCCAGACATTTACACATGTGCCTGGGGTCACAAACTAGCCCATGTATGCTCCCTGGTTTTTGGCTTAGTCTCTGGGTGCTCTGAGGGGTCCAGGTTAGTTGACAGTGTTGTTATTCCTATGGGGTTGCAATTCCCCTCAGCTCCTTCAAATTCTTCCTCTAACTTTTTCATAATGGTCCCAGACCTCAATCCAATGGTTGGTTGTATCTGCAATTGTCTCAGTCAATTGCTGGTAGATCCTCTCTGCAGATATCCATACCATGTTCCTGTCTGCATGCACAAAATTGCCTCAGTAATAGTATCAGGATGTAGTGTGAGCCCATGGGATGCATCCCAAGTTGGGCTGGTCACAGAGTGGCCTTTATTTCAGTCTCTGTTCCATTTTTGGCCCTGCGTTTCCTTTAAAAAAAACAAAAACAAAAACAAAAAAGCAATTCTGAGATAAAAATTTTGAAGATGATTAGCTGGTCCCCTGCCTCAACTGGGGGCCACATCTAGCGACCAAAGGAGGTCTCTTCAGGTTCCATTTCCCCACTGTTGGACAGTATGGCTACTGTCATCCCCATTGAGTCCTGGTAGTTTCTCATATCTCAGGTCTCTGGGACTTTTCAAGAAATTCCCGCCGGGTGGTGGCGCACACCTTTAATCCCAGTACTTGGGAGGCAGAGGCAGGCGGATTTCTGAGTTCTAGGCCAGCCTGGTCTACAGAGTGAGTTCCAGGACAGCCAGGACTACACAGAGAAACTCTGTCTCGAAAATCAAAAAAATAAATAAATAAATAAATAAAAGAAAAGAAAAGAAAAGAAAAGAAAAGAAAAGAAAAGAAAAGAAAAGAAAAGAAAAGAAAAGAAATTCCCTCTGCCCCTTAACCCATACTGACATACTGATGCATATTTCAATTCATTCTCCTTGTCTTCTTGGCTTCCTTCCTCTCTCTCCCCAAACCTGCCCCCTGCCCCTGCCCCTTCTCTGCCTCCCCTCTCCCACACAGTTTCTTCCCTTCTTCTGCCTCCTGTGATTATTTTGTTCCCATTCTAAGTGAGTTTCAGGTATCTATACTTGGGCCTTCCTTTTTGATAAACTTCCTACAGTCTATGAGTTGTATCATGGGTACTCTGAACGTTTTAGTTAATATGCACTTACCAGTGAGTACAAACCATGTGTGTTCTTTTGGGTCTGGGATTTGTCACTCAGGATGATGTTTTCTAGTCCCATCCATTTGCCTGCAAAATCCATGGTGTCTTCAGTTTTAAATTATTCCTTGGTGTAAATGAACCCCATTTTTTATATCCATTCTTCAGTTTTGGGAGATCTGGCTTGTTTCCAGCTTCTGGCTTTTACAAATAAGGCTGCTATGAACACAGTGGAATACATGCCCTTCTCTTATTGTGGAGCACCTTTTTAATCATTATTTCTCTGTAAATTAGCTTAAGGTCAAAGATGTTGCTTTTTCTCGGAAATTCATTTATTGTTAAGAACTTTTTTCACTATCCTGAGTTTTTTTTATTTTTATTTTTCAATGTGAAGTTGAGAATGGCTCTTTCCATGTCTGTAAAGAATTGGGTTAAAATTTTGATGGGGATTGCATTGAATCTGTAGATTGCTTTTGGCAAGATGGCCATTGTCATTGTGTTAATCCTACCAATCCATGAGCATGGGAGATTTTTTCATCTTCTGAGGTCTTCTTTGATTTCTTTTTACAGAGACTTAAAATTCTTGTGGTACAAATCTTTGACTTCTTTGGTTAGAGTCACACCAATATATTTTCTATTGTTTGTGACTATTATGAAGGGTGTTGTTTCCATATTTCTTTCTTAGCCTGTTTATCATTTCTTTGAAAGAAGAGTAATGATTTGTTGGAGTTAATTTTATATGCAGCCACTTTGCTAAAGTTGTTTATCAGGTGTAGAATTTCTCTGGTAGAATTTTTGGGGTAGCCTGTTCTACTAGCATATCATCCACAAATAATGATATCTTACCTTGGTCTTTTCCAATTTGTATCCTCTTGATCTCCTATTCTTTTCTTATTCTTCTAGCTAGAACTTGAACACTATATTCAATAAATAGGGAGAGACTGAGCAACCTTGTCTTGTCCCTGGTTTTAGTGGAATTTCTTCAAGTTTTTCACCATTTAATTTGATATTGGCTGTTGGTTTGATGTATACTGCTTTTATTATGTTTAGGTATGGCCCTTGAATTCCTGATGTATCCAATATTTTAACATGCTTTTTCAGCATCTCATGAGATGATCATGTGATTTTTTCCTTTTTTGTTAGTTTATATACTGTATTATATTAATGGATTTTCATATATCAAACCACCTCGGCATCCTTGGGATGAAGTATACTTGATCTTGGTGAATGATGGTTTGATGTATTCTTGGATTCAGTTTGTAAAAATTTTATTGAGTATTTTTGTATCAATAATCATAAGTGAAATTGGTCTGAAGTTCTCTTTCTTTGCTGGTCTTTCAGTGGTATCGATATCAGAGTAACTGTGGCTTCAAAGAATGAATTAGGTAGTTTTTCTTCTCTTTCACTTTTGTGGAATAGTTTGTGGAGTATTGGTATTAGCTCTTCCTTTTAAGTTCTGTTAGAATTATGTATTAAAACCATCTGGCCTAGGTTTTGTTGTTGTTGTTGATATTGTTGGGAGGATTTTAAGAACTGCTTCAATTTCCTTAGCGATTATGGGACTGTTTAGATCATTTACCTGATCTTCAACTTTGGCATGTGGTATCTTTCTAGAAAATCATCCATTTCATCTAGATTTTCTAGTTTTGCTGAGTATATGCTTTTGTAATAAGTTATGATGATTTTTTTTAATTCACTCATTTTCTATTGTTTTCTCTCCCTTTTCATTTTTGATTCTGTTAATTTGGATAATGTCTCTGTGCCCTTTAGTGAGTTTGGCTAAGGGTTTACCTATCTTGTTGACTTTCTCAAAGAGCCAGATTTTGGTTTCATTGATTCTTTGTGTCATTCCTTTTAATTGGTTGATTTCAGCCCTGAGTTTGATTTTTCCCTGCTGTCTCCTCCTCTTGGGTGTACTTGCTTTGTCTTTTTTTTTTTTAGAGCTTTCAAGTGTGCTGTTAAGTTGCTAGTGTAGGGTCTCTCTAATTTCTTTACCAAGCCACTTAATGCTATGAATTTTCCTCTTAGCTCTGCTTTCATTGTGTCCCATAAGTTTGGTTATTCTGAGTCTTCATTTTCATTGAATTCTAGAAACTTTTCAATTCCTTTCTTAATTTCTTCCCTGGTCAAGTTATCATTGAATAGAGTTGTTCAGTTTCCATGAGTAAGTGGTCTTTCTGTTGTTTTTGTTATTATTGAAGTGTAGCCGTTGTCTGTGGTAATCTGATAGGGTTCAGGCAATTATTTCATTCTTCTTGTATCTGTCTAGTCTTGTTTTGTGACTGGTTATGTGGTCAGTTTTGGAAAGGGTACCATGAAGTGCTAAGAAAAATGTATATTATTTGGTTTTAGTGTGAAATGTGATATATATATATATATATATATATATATATATATATATATATTCTATTTAGTTTATAACTTCTGATAGTTCACTGTTTCTCTGTTTAGTTTCTGTTTCAATGACCTGTCCATTGGTGAAAGTGGGATGGTGAAGTCTCCCACTATTATTATATGAGGTTTGATTTGTGTTTTGAGCTTTAGTAAAGTTTCTTTTGTGAATGTGGATGCTTTTGCATTTGGGTCATAGATGTTCAGAATTGAGATTTTATCTTGTTGAATTTTTCTTTTTATGAGTATGAAGTGTCCTTCCCCATCTCTTTTGATAACTTTTCATTGAAAGTCTATTCTATCGAATATTAGAATGGCTACTCCTTCTTGTTTCTTGGGATCATTTGCTTGGATTTTTTTTGTTTGTTTTTGCCTTTTACTCTGAGATAGTGTCTGTCTTTGTCACTAAGATGTTTCTTGTATGGAGCAGATTGCTGGTTCCTGCTTACATATCCAGTCTGTTAGTCAGTGTGTTTTTATTGGGAAATTGAGTCCATTGATGCTGAGAGATATTAAAACCAGTGATTGTTGGTTCCTGTTATTTTTGATGTTGGAGGTGGTATTGTGTGTGTGTGTGTGTGTGTGTGTGTGTGTGTGTGTGTGTGTGTGTATGACTCCTTTCTTTTGTGAGATGACTAATTTCTTGTGTTTTATTTGGTGTAAGTACTCTCCTTGTGTTGGAGATTTTCTTCTAGAATCCTCTGTGTTGGTAGATATATATTGTTCACATTTGGTTTTGTCATGTAATATATTGGATTCTCCATCTGTGGTGATTGGCAGTTTTACTGTGTATAGTACCTTGATTTGACATTTGTTTTCTCTTGGGGTCTGCATCACATTTGTCCAAGATCTTCTGGCTTTTAGAGTCTCTTTGCAAAGTCTAGTGTAATTATGATAGGTCTGCCTTTAATAAATGCCTTGGCCATTTTTCCTCCTTGCCTTTAATATTTCTTCTTTGTTATTTGCATTTAGTGTTTCGATTTTTATGTGACAGAAGGATTTTCTTTTCTGGTCTAATCTATTTGGTGTTCTCTAGGCTTCTTTTATTTTTATGGCCATCTCTTTCTTTAGGTTAGGGAAGTTCTATAATTTTGTTGAAGATGTTTACTGGTCCTTTGAGATGGGAATCTTTGCTCTCTTTCATTCTTCTTATTCTAGGTTTTGGTCTTTCACTGTGTCCTGTATTTCCTAGATGTTTTGTGTTAGGAGGTTTCATACTTTGTATTTTGTTTGACTTTTGTTTCCATATCTTCTGTGGTATCTTCTGTAATTCTCTCTTCTATCTCTTGTATTCTGTTAGTGATGCTTGTAGGAAGACCATACCTTTTGTTAAACTTTATTGTACCACATACTGTTTTAAATGTACTCTGCAAACAAGGATAATGTAGGGTGCCCAGATGTTAACTATTTTTCCTGCCTAACATCTCTCTAGTAAAAGGGGAAAGTCTTAATTCAGTGTTGAAGTAGAGAAGACAATTGGGTGAAATAATGTGTAAATGGTTAGGGTCTCAGCAATGAGAAAAGAAAAATAATTTATTTGAAAGATGATTGAAAAGAATTGCCAGATCTTATGTGCTAGACATCTAATTCATTGTCTCTTATATATCATTTATATGCCCTCACCTCACACATATTGAATAGTTCTTTTATTACTCCAAGATATAATCATTTGATGATAGCATATATTCCCTGTAGGTACCCATTAGTTCTTCTCCATAATAAAATGATACAATTATTTTGCCCCTTCAAATTCTTGGCCAGAATACTCAGTATATTCACATTAATTTAATGCTTTTAGGATAAGTTTTCTGAAAATTATTATTTGTGCTTTTCTGGGCTACCTTGAAATAGGCTTTCCCTATGTAGCCCTAACCACAACACACTGTTTTCAAACTTATGATTATCATCCCACCTCAGCCTTCCAAGTGCTGGAATAATAAGCATATGCCAACATTCTTTGCTAGTTGAATGTCTTAATGGAAACAGATCTTGAGTATGCGTTATAGTAATTCAGTATTTGCTGAAAATCTATACTATGGCACAGAGAAGAACACATTGACAGCAGTAATATTGGTACCCCAAAGGGAGTTCTGTTTTGCAAAATAGAAAGAAGTATAATGACAACAGCAATCCCAACAATGATATGTATGACAAAGGAAACAATTTCACACATTAATTCAATTTTTGTATGATACTCAGTGGATTGAAAATAAGGACATCAGCTAACTAGATATTTGCTTGCTTGTTTATTTTTTTCTGCATGATTACAAATAATCCTGTCAACACTTTCCCATTTATTTCACTTGAAAAAGTGACTACATTGCAATATTGGGATTTGAACAGAATCTAAATTCTCATATAAAATATTTGAGATTGGATGGACTCCACAAAGATGAGAGAAAAATGCATTGCAAAGCAACGCAGGAACCAGGAATTTTATAAGTAGCACAAAAATTCACTTTAATAAAATGTTTATATTTGCAATTTACAAAGTTACTTTCTTTGAAAATTGTAATTATAATCTCTGGAAGTTGTGCATGATTATAACAATATAAAAATATTGATACTTGTCTGACAAGAAGAAATGGATTTACATTGAGATCTCATAGATTTCCAAAGCAGACACGTATCTTGGAAATGAGGGTATTCAAAGGAGCTAGGAAGAAAATTACAGTTTCAGTTTATATGGGGAAAGTTGTGGCATTAATAATCAGTTTCCCAGCCACAAATAAATTTAGTGATACATGCTTTGGATAAATTCCTTGTATGTACTAACACCAGAATTTGATTCTTTTGGCATCTTTCCTAACTCTACTCCTTCCAAAGTTGACTTCCAGGTTGGATGATAAAATTTTCCTGAAGAAATAATCATCCAAACTCAATTAAATAATATATTAGAAACAAATTATATGTGAAACAAAAGAACTACAATCTTTTAAGAGTTGTGGTAAGCACTGTTGTTTCCTCTCATAGACACTTCTTTACCTTGATAAGTTGAGTCCATTCAGCATACGCACACACGCGCACACACACAAACACATACACATGAACATGAACTTCTAGAAGAAAGTTATATTTACAATGACTGAATGACTGAATAAAACTCTAGTGCTGTGAAGAAATTGGAATGTTGCAGGTCCAGAGACTAATTACAATTTATTTTTGGCCATCTTTAGTCTCACAATAGTTATTCTTTGCTCACTTTTCATGTCAAACAAACATCCTGGGACTAACAGATAAAGGAGTGACTAAAATTCTATGAGTAACAGATAAAAACATTTTGAAATGTATTAACATAGCAAATCCACTAATTGGTTCTCTAACAATCAATGAGTTAAGGATACTATTAGCATCTAAGGCCTATAGCTGAGATTTCTCTGTTTGATTGTAGGCTTCCCCATGTTAGGTGGAGCAAGCCAGACTCAGAAAGATGATACTTCCATGTTTCTCTACCATACAAAATATAAATGTTCAGATATTTTGGTTAAGTAGACAGAGGAGTCATTGTAGGGAGAGAGGTATAATCCAGTATAATGTTGCCATGAATCTAATTAAAGTATATATTGTATAAGTTTAAAGGTAACCTAATGTAAACCCTTTACTTTTGTTCAGTTGATAAAAACTTTATATAAAAGATAGAATAAATGATGCCTCGTTACATGCAAACCTTGTTGCAAGTATTTTGAGTGTCTTTGTTGTACTTTATTTAACATTTTAAAAATTTATGTCAAGTATTAACCATAATCATTGTGATTGAAACAAGTAGAGACATTATGCAAATTTCCATTTGGTGAGTGATCATTTGAAAATTTGCCTTGCCTTTATTCCCATTGTGTATTTTTCTAGATAAGTTTTTCATAATCGAAGCATAAATAAACTATGACTGATAATGAATCATAAATATTTGTTTACAGTCTGACTTTTTCAAATAATTCTTTTATTTCTATTTTTCAAAATATGTAAGTCAGTTACAGTGGACTCCTGGATATAATCCCAGACTTAGGAAACAAGAGTAGTTCCATGGGGTGAAGGCCAGTTTAGGATGCAGAATGAGAGTTTGTTTTGCAAAAAACAAAAATAAAATGCCCCGTTAGAAAGCTTATTTATGAAATGTGCTGAATTATTTTGAAGAAAATGTGCTGAGGATTTATTTTTCTGAAAAGTAAGTAGAATGATAAGGTTGCATTGGCTTACAGTTTGCACTAATATTTAGTAACAGGTTTGCATAGACCTAAGAATTGTATGCTTATACTCTAAATACAAGTATGAAAAAAATTCCAATGTTTTTTTGGAAAGCAAAGCCTTTATTATACTGAAAGCCACCATGTTTGCACAATTATGTTTCAAAATTACATTTTGAACCCTATGATGTTAAAAAGCAGTAGAAATATTTAGTAGAAACTGAACATGAGATTTTGGTCCTTCTTTGGGCTAGCCATATGATATTTCTACACTCTGCTGGACTGCAGCAGCTAGCTCCAGCTCCTAGTTAACAATGTAATCACTACAGAAACAACTGATCAATTCTAGTGTACTGTGTTCCACAAATGACATGAAATATTCAATACTTCCTCGTAAAGTTGTCTTTGTGTTAGATTACTTCCCCAACTACAGCATAATACAAGTGTTGTGCATTCATTTAATGCAGGCTGGGCTAAGCTGTGTGCACGTTAGGCATAGTAAATTTATTTTCTCATCACACTGTAGGTTGAACTTATGGTGGGTTCTTTGAGGTGTCAATTCATCATAAGAAGACAAGCCACTTTTTTGAGGATGTGAACTGAACACTGTAATGAGACTTTGTTTCAGGAACAGTGTACCTGCACACTTGCAATACCAACCAATATTATCAGTCTTACCCCTTCCAAATAATTATTAATTTTTTAGTCGATAGGCAAATTAAGGATGACCTGTAACATTTTCCTCAAATATTTCTTTGGCCTTCAGTTTTTATTTCTACTTCTGCAACATTTTATATAGCAAAGTGTACGCATCAGGCAGAAGCAGATTCATTAGCCTCCTAGCCACACAAACCTGACAGAAACCAAAGAGCCCTGTGTAAAACAAGAGAATACTTATAGAGATCATTTTATAACTAAATGTGCACTCACATTCCTTATTGAGGAAGCTTTGCACTATTTAGTGTGGTTCCAGACCAAGAAAAAAAGAGAAAAAAAGACAATTACTTTACATGTGATATTATGTACTGCTCCTGATAGAAAGTGAATTACCAAGCCATTTAATGAGGATGATCTAGTTTTATTTGTTAGGGAATAAGGGCCTCATTACTTTTACTCATGGGAGATGGCACCTTCTGGTGTTGGCAGCTGCCAGATTATGTCAGCACCTGCCAATAGTTGTTAGTTAGTGAGCTGGAGAAATATTGACACCTTTATGAACATCTGTGATTGATACTGCCTGTCCTAGGATATGTAGTCTGAACTTCAGAATGTCATGGCAACTTAGTATAAACATCATGATATCACCTGATTGTTGTCATTTTGAGTTTCTAAATTTTGCTATTGCTTTGTACTTAGAGGTTCCAAGGCTCCATCTTTAACTCCTAGAAATATTTTTAATAAGCTACTGTAGAATAATCTTAGAATCATGAAAAAGACAGTGTGGAGTTCTCATATACCTCATACTTAAATGTCCAGTTTCTCAATCTTACAATAGAAAGATATGTTTGTTATAATTAATTAACTGATATTGAACATTTTTTGTTAAATAAAATCCATCCTAAACTCAGATTTTCTTAGTTTTCATATAATGTCCATTTTGTCTCAAGGATATCATTCAGGGAACATTTTATTTCATGTAATTCTCATATCCCCTTAATCTTCTCTTGGCTGTGACAGCATCAGTGACATTCTCTGTTTTTGATGACAGGGTTTGGAATGTACTAGTCACATATTTTGTAGAATCGTGATGTATTAGAATTTATCTGTGTTTTTTTAAATAAAATTATTTATTTATTTATTTATTTATTTATTTATTTATTTATGTCTTTCTGGGTATGGCTTATTATCCTTAACATAATAATCAACTGCTACATCTGTTTCCCTGTCAATATCATTATGTCATTATTTTTTGTAAGTTTTAAGGCAAAGTATGTTTATTCATCAGCAATGGTACATTTTAGACTTTTTACATTGAGTGATAAACAACAAGCCTTTCAGTGTTTAAAGATTCTTGGCATGTTAGTTTTTGAGATTCATGGACAATAGTTCAGTGTTCTCAAAATCCTCAAGTTTGTCAAAATTGTCACTATTTTAAGGTATTTCTAATGAAAGCATGGTTACGGTATTGGAACGGTTATCAGTGGTTAAAAGAATTCACTGAGAATTCCAGGAACCTATATTTGATACTTAGCACCTATGTAATGTTGCTTACAACCCCCTATTACTCTATTTCCAGGGTATCAGAAGCTCTCTTTTGGTTTTTATCAACACTCACACAACTGTGTATACTGACTCTTTGTTTATACATACACAAAAATAAAAATGAAAATATATAACTTAGAAAGTCATTAAACTGATAATACATGTTTTGTTAGGAAGTAGCACAATCATGGTTACCACACTGTACTGCAAGTACATGTTAAAAAGGTCTTATTTAGGATGTTTATTGTGACGAAACACAACTGCCAAAGCAACTTTGGGAGGAAAGGGATTCTTTGGCTTATATATCACAGTCCATTGAAGAAATCAAGGCAGAAACTCAAATAGGAAAGGAACCCGGAGCCCATGAAAGTATGCTGCTTAGTAGCTTGTTACTCACAGCTTTGTCGGACTACTTTGTTATAGAACCCTAGATCACCAACACAGAGATGACACCACCCACAATGGACTGAGCCCTCCCCCATAAATTAATAATTAAGAAAATGCCCTGTGTTGGATTGAGTATGCTTGGCACAGGGAGTGGCACTATTTCAAGTTGTAGCCTTGTTGGAGTAGGTATGGCCTTGTTGGAGGAAGTGTGTCACTGTGGGCGTGGCCTATAAGACCCCCATCCCAGCTGCTTGGCAGCCATCTTAGCTGCCTTCAGAACAAGAGGTAGAACTCTCAGATCCTCTAGCACCATGCCTGCCTAGACACTGCTATGCTCCCTGCCATATGATAATGGACTAAACTTTCAGTACAGAGTAAATTTCAGGACAGCCAAGGTTAGGCAGTGAGGGAGTTAGAAAACAGAAAACTGGTAATAGAATAAGGGGGTGTTGTCATGTTCCAGCTCTAGCAAGCAGCTTAAGATTCAGCCACATGGCTCTGAATTCAGAGTCAAGAATAGAAGGGACTAGTGGAACAATTGATGTTGGTTAGCTGTAGCTAAGAAATTAGGGATGATTGAGAAGAGACCAACATTCCTGAGATAAAAGCTTCTGGGAATTGTTTTCTGAGATCACAAACAAGCTATGTTCTACTGATAGCCAAGGTTGTACCTCATGATGCAGCTGGACTTGGAAATGTGTAAGAGTCACCCAGGTAGTACTAGCTTTGAAGGTATGAAGGGGTCATGGAGAGCAGCCGAAACTTGACACTGTGGGAGAGCCTATGAGAGGCTATTGGTAAATTTTAGTTGCAGCAGGATACCTCAGCATATTGGAGATGCCAGTATCATGGGGTGACCATCCAGTAGCAGCTTTAAATTGAAGTCAACCAGAGCCTAGAGTGCTACAGAGGACAGAGATGGAAAAGGGATGCAAGTTCTTTGGAGGACCCCAGATTATATGTGGATCCCAAATATTGGAACAAGAAGCTGTGAAGGTGAAATTGACTTGGATGCCCTAAGATGTTAGAGATGCCAGAGCTGTGGAATACCTGCCAGGGAAAGCTGCTAACAGGGAGTGAGACCAGCCCATGAGAGGAGAAATTTGTTGCAAGCAACAAAGATGAAAAAGTAATTGGAGATTTGAAGACTGCTTTAATATCAGACCAGGAGATGCAGAGTTTGGAGTTTGCCCAGCTGGTTTCTTGTCTTCCTTTGTACATTGCAGTTAAATGATTGGATGAATCTCAAAAGAGACTGTGAACTTTGGACTTTTAACGTTGTTCCAACTGCAATACACTATGGGGAGTTTGAAGTGTGAATAAATGTATTTTGCATTATGCTATGGCTAGGTATGGCCCCTATCAACACATGTTTGAAGAAGCCTATGGGGGCCAAGGACCATAATGTGGTGGTTTAAATATGCTTGGCCCAGGAAGTGGCACTGTTAGGAGATGTGGTCTTGTTGGAAGAAGTGTGCCACTGTGGGTATGGGCTTTAAGACCCCCTTCTTAGCTGCCTGGAAGCCAGTCTTCTACTAACTGTAGAACTCTGAGCTCCTCCAGTACCATGCCTGCCTTGACATTGCCATGCTTCTTGCCATAATGATAATTTACTGAACTTCACAACCTGTAAGGGAGTCCCAATTAAATGTTTTCCTTTAAAAGAGTTGCTATGGTCATGATGTCTCTTCACAGCATTGAAACTCTAAGACAGGCCCTAAGTGTCCCTGTCAATTGACTAAAAGATACCTTTGTTGTGGTGGTGTTCTTATTATCAGTCAGGGGCAAAGCTGATGATAGTCTTTTGGTCATCTAGTTTGATGCTTGGCTTGATAGATAAAGCTCCTTTATGCCCAGGACTCATAAAATAAAATAAACTCAAATCCAGGCAATGCAGTGCAGGAGGGAGAAGACAGAGACCAGTTTTTCTCCAGCTTTCTAGACTGGGGAAAGAAACTCACCAACCTATGCTCTGCCCCAGAGCATGGGGTAGGTTATAGATACTGAGTCCCTCCCACCATCACAGACAGAGATCTGTGAACCACTATGCCACCCACAGACTTGCCTTCTGGCACATAGCACAGGAGGGCGTTAGGCACCCACTTGTCACCATATCATGCAGTACAGACAAAGGATGTCACCCAGGGGCCCACTAGACATGTGGCCAGACTGTATAGACAGCCACTACAATGTGAAAATATGTGGTATACATACATATAGGAGAGGGAGAGAAGTGGACCAGGTTGAGCATTATAAAGAGAGATAGAACTGGAGACTCAAGGGTATAGAGGAACAGCATGCTCTGAATGGCCTGCCCTGCCACGTGGGGTCATGAAGAGATCCCAGCTTGAGCTGCCACTGAGAGTCATGTCAGAGTCTATGACTATTCAGTGGCAGGGGTTGGTACTGATGTCTGAGGTTTATGTTACCACTAGAAAACATGGGGATGTACTTGGTCAGGCCAGCAGCCTGGGATTAAATGGATTTCCAGCGGCTATGCATAAATGGTCCCATCCCTCAGTGGCTGGAGTTATTTGGAGAGCTGACTCTACTTCTCATGGGCAGAAGCACTCAGGAGAGTGGGCCCTGTACTTCCCCCAGGAAACAAAATGGAGCTGACCATGGTGGGGGAGGGGGCATCTCAGAGGGCATTAGTGTGGGACAGCTGACTGCATCAGTTTAAAAAGCTGCCCCACAGGGACAAGTGCATGTCCCTCACTGAAGGCAACACTCTCGTGAGCTGGCCCTGCACCTCACCTGGACAGCCCAGCAGAGCTGACTCTTAGGAGATGGTGGGTTGGGAGGACAGAAAAGATTCAGCACCAAAAGTGAGACTGCCGTAAAGCTGGCCCCTCCATTCATTTGATGTCATAGGAGAGTGTGGAGATGAGGCCCTCTACCCCCTTACCCCTCATCTGTTGCCACCTGAAGCAGCTGGGAGAACTGATTCCAGCCAGGGTCATGTGAGCTTATGACCTGACCCTACATCACCAGCTGCTGCACTCAGGAGAGCTGGGCCCTGTACTTAGCATGGGCAGCACAGTAGAACTTGTCATGGAAGAGGGGGCATAGGTGAGTGGCCCTTAAGGGCCACTGGAGAGCTTTGGCACTGTCCCTTGTCTCCCATGAAGTGGTCTGGGTGCAGGGATGACGCCCTTTCCCCCATCTGCTGTAACTGGGACAGCTGGCACAGAGGAAATGAGATCAGGACAGCTAGCCCTGTCTCCTCACCAGCTGTAGCACTCAGAAGAATGGGACCTGCACCTTCACTGAGCAACATGGTGGAGCTGGCCCAATGGTGAAGGAATGATTGAGCTAACCCTGAGGGTGTGAGAGGAGGAGAGCTGGCTCAGCTGCTCACGGGTTGCAGCACTTAGGAGAGTGGGCCCTGTGCCTTGACTGGCCACCACATTAGAGATAGCTCTAGAGTCATGGGTGTAGGTGAGTAGGCCCAAAGACATAAGAGCAGGAGGCATACTCCTACTGATGGTAGCATTCTGTGGCCTACCTGAGGCAGCGGTGAAAAGCTCACCCTAGTGGTGCTAATAAAGGAGAGCCACCATACTAACTAGTTCAGCTACCACCCAGATCCAGGGCTTCCAGTTGGCCCATGCCAAAATATATATTATTTGAATATAACTGGGAAGCATGAAAAAGCCAGTACAGGTAATCCAAAGCTTCAGTATCTCCATGATACAGGGCAAAAACCCCCAAACTGGGAGGAATCCTAGTGAGGATCCAATATGGATGGTGTCACAGAAGCCAGAGACCTCAAAGCAGACCAAGACTCATTGCAATTTATATTTGCAAGTGAAGATATGTGGGCAGAGGGATGTACTGTGGGACACACTGACGTACTACAGCTTCCACAATGAGATCTTTTTCTATGCTTTGTTTGTGGCAAGATGGCAAGTGAGGGGTGGGTATGAGGGGACAGGAAAATGAGCAGGACCTGGGGTGCATGATGTGAAACTCAGAATCAATAAAAAGTTACAAAAATTATAAAGAAAGAAAATGCCCTACAGGCCTGCCCAAAACTCAATCTTATTGAAGTAATTTCTAAATTGAGCCTCCCTCCTCTCTAATGTCTTTAGCATGTGTCAAATTGACATCAAACTAGCCAACATAGTCCCCATCGAGTAGTGATGCCTAGTTTGTCAACTGACTTTACACTATCTCTCAGATTTTGTTAATGGATCTTCACCTGGCTTTCTCTCCTCTTTCATAGTATGTTATGAAAGTGCATAAGGGTTGATTATCTCCTTAAACTATTTGAAAAATTCTTCAGTGTAGCTTTCCTTCTTCTCCTTATGCATTTATTTCTTCACTAATTTACTTATATAGTATATTTGCATTCCTATGAGCTTTTACTTTATACTGTCATGCAAAATAAAAATGTATGTCATTTTGTTTCAGAAACTTTGACCTCAACCTATTGTGAATTATGTCAGTTACTTCTATATCCTTTTGACATAATTACAATCTTTTTCTTTCTCTCTTTTTATTTCTCTTTCTCTTCTTCTTCGCGTCTGCTCTTGTTATCTTTCTTCCTCTTTCATTCTCTCTCCTCTATTTCCCTTCTTTCTCCCTCTTTTACTCCTTTAATTTTGTATTTCTAGAAAGTATAGCATATTTCAGGATCATCTTAATTTCTCTTTGCCACAAACATAGAATCAGCCATTTGTCCAAGAAACCTGTTCTTTTTATTAAAGAAGAGATTTGAAAACAAAAATTTGTACATGTTTATTCATATTGGAGTGTATTTACTTACAGGCTTTTCAGAAAATGAAACCCCTGTGTCTATATATTAATTAAATTACAAATCATGTGCATATATTTAAATATTTGTAGATTCTGCTACCTGTGTTAGTAAAGAATATTCTTCAACTATAATTCATTGACATTTGGAATATTTTAGAATATTTTAGACCCTTTTCTTGATTATTTATAAATCTCTACTCGAATACTGAAAACCTAACTTCTGTTACCCATCAAACATTTACTTAATTATTCAATTCTACTATATCTGTATTGTAGTATCAAAATTGATTATACATTTTGTGGTGGAAAACTGGTTTATTAACTAGGCTTTCTTATGTACAGTTTCTTTGTTTTTTAGTATTACAGATTCTGTACATTTCCAAATTTGCTTAAGTCAGCAGTTTGTTGCTTAAACTCCCTCAAGTAGGGTTTTTAAATAAGTTTGTAATGCACCTTCTTCATTCAATCCATGAATGCACACATTAACATTAGACTTTATGCTGTAAAGTGCTGTTTGTTTTGATAGATACTTAAAATCTTGTATTCATTCTTGAAGTACTAAACAAAATAGTTTCCCTGCCTTAGAAATCCCCTTATGAAAAAACCTAATCAATTTTCACTTCCAAATCACTGGCAACTAGAGATTTGTTTATCCTCTCAATAGTTTTGCCTTTTCCAGAAGGTCATAAAATTGCCTGTAAACAGTATGCAGCCTTTTTAGACTGGTTTCTTTCACTTAGCAAAATACATTTAAGACTCACCTCTGCTTACTCTCGGCTTGATAAATCACTGGATTTTATTGCTGAAATGAAATGCAGTAGTGTATTGACGAAGCAGTTTGCTGTTCACTTAGCCACTGAAAGCCTTCAGTATCAGTTTGGATAATTGCAGGTAGAATTATTGAAAACATTTGCATTCATAATTTTAAGAATTTAAATTCTGAGACAAACTTGATAAATTCCAAGGAATGTGATTCCTGGATCAGGTAGTAAACTTACACAGTTCTGAAAGCAACCCTTCAAACTGCTTTCTGAATACCTTCCCAATACCAATAAAGACTGCCTTCTATTGTCCCAAAATGTTACTAGTAGTTGGTGTTGTGAGTTTTAACAATTCTGACAAATATGTAATTGCATGTTAATGCTTTAATTTCCAAGTCCTAAGTGATTAACAATGTTGAGTATGTTTTTACTATTTTGATGTCTCTATTATTTTAGTTTTCATTTAGTCTGGTTTTAGAAAGGGTCTCCTATGTTATATAGGCTTTATAAAACACAAAATGCCCTTGCCTCAGTCTTCACAGTTTTGGGGGTATCAGCATGTGAATGGAGATACAAAGGGATGGTTTGACCCTCCTACTGGCAACAAAGAAGAAAATACCTTACCTTTCTTATTAGTCTGTCCACATGTGAAATAAAGAAAAAATAAAGGGGAGGGGATATTATGAAATGTTATTTGGATGTATCTTGAAATTATAGAGTCAAGAAACCATTGCATAACAAAATATCACATAATCTGAGCAGAGAGGTTGATTTCTTGAAGAATGATCAAAAGAAGCAGAAATGAAGTGTAAAAGGTGTGCTGATCTTTTCATAAATATTTTCTTACAGATGGAGAAAGGAAGACAGAACTCCAGAAAAATAAATTGTGGATTAACACCCAATACTCCAGGTTCCCATTTTCTGAAGAGTAGAACAATAGAAACTTTGTTTTGTCATGTGATTAAGACTGGGAAGTTTTTGAGTGCTTATGGCTAAAGAATTTCTCCAGACAAAATCCAAGATGAAATTCAACTCTGCTACTTAATGCATGTGCCTTGGATGATCATAGTACCAAATTATTTTTACACATAGCTTAATTGCATTTCTAGTAAGTTTTGAGGATTATTTATTCTGTATGAATAGAAAACATTGTTCTGCATTCTCTCATTCTTAGAAGTTATTCATTTGGTTTTGTTGTAAAATTAATAATTTCATAGTTTTAGTTAAAAATATTACTTCTGTTTCTATTTTATAGACTATGTTATGGAAAGCATTTCTTAACTATTTTGTAAAATTTATCAAGGAAAGGATATAAACTTGGTGAATATTTTTTAGATAATGATTATTTTGATTTCCATTTAAAAATAGATGCATAATTTTCAACATTTTTATATGAAGTTTAGTTTGTGTCTCTGAGTAATTGGTTTATTATATTTAAGTATCAGTTTATGGATATATGTCACCAATAATATCACCAATAATATATATATGATAATGATTATTTTACTGATAATCAAGTCTTCTGTATTTGGAAAATGAGTATTAATATTCTGCATATATTAATATGGTATCAGTTATTCCTTAATCAACTAGTTCCCTAAAATAAAAATCACAAAGAGTGTTTACTATTGCAAAGCATAGGACTTATCTGGGCAGACACTCAACTAGATCTTCTAAGTTAACCCTCCACTTGGCCCCATCTAGCCACATGAATAGCTATACCTTTTAGGCCTGTAGTCAGGTCTGTCTCCTATCATGTCTCCTAGGAAAAAAACTTTCTTGTTCTTCTTCCCAGAGTTCTTTTCTCCCTTCCAGAAAGTCTTGCCTTCCATTTCCTGCCAAGCTAATTGGCCATCCAATTTTTGTTAAAGTTAATAAAAGAATGTCTTGGGTAGATGAGAAAAGACAGAGACACAACTTCACACTGTCTACCTCATCATGTATTTTTTTTCTCATGGTTAGTCTGGTTAGAGGCCTATTAATTTTATTGAACTTCCAAAGAACGAATTGTTTCAATGATTGTTCCTATACATTTTCATTCCTCATGATACTTAATTTTTGTTTCTGTTACTACTATTACTACTACTACTACTACGACGACTACTGTAGTAGTAGTACTATTATTGAATTAGGCTTAAATTCTTCTTCCTTTATATTTCTAAGGTAAAAGTTCAGATAATTCATTTTAGATCATTTTTTCTAAGATGTATCCCTATATTATCTAATATTTTCCTGTTAATGCTGATTTTCTGAAGTCCTCAAACTGTATTACATTATTGGTTTTTGTTAAGAGTTTATTTGTATTTATGTCTTGAGACTTCATTTTTTTATTTGTGTGCAGTACAGAAGTATGTTCAACTTCCAAATATTTGAGTATTCTCATCTACATTTCTCTTATTACTTTCTGGATTAATTGCTTTGTAGTTGAATAAAATAATTTCCCTGCATCTTCTTTAAATGTGTTTAAGTACAACCAATGGTCTTATATGGGTTTATCTTGAAGAGCATTGCATGACAGTTTAAGAAGAATGTATGTTCTACTGATGGATGGAGTGTTTCATTCATTTGTAGAAAGTTCTCTGCATTTTAAAAGATATTGGCTCCAACACTTATATCAGCTCTTCTAATTATGATATATGAGCTGTCCCTTTCACCTCAATCCTACAGTCTGAACAAGAATACTCTCTTGCTTTACTTATGATATGGAAAAAGTAATGACTTTCAAGTTCTTTGTAAATGTGAGATGAAGCTGAAAGTCCTCTTTAGAAGAAACACTTAGGATTAACTTATTATTTCAAATACAAATTATAAAACATATTAAAGTAATCTACAAGTAAGTCAAGCTGCAATAGAAATATATTCGGTTACAACTGATGTTATTCCTGTCCAACAATGCAAGATAAAGTATTTTATACATTTTTAGGATTTGATTGTTTTCCTGATAACTAAAATTACCTATTTATAGGTTCCTATTGTTGTGTGACTAATGTCAATTATAGCTAATGTTTTTACATTCCAAACATAGTAATATTAAATATTAATTCTTCTTTACAGTGCTATTGTGTGACCCACTTTTGTCCTGTGAATTATTTTAAGGAACACTGCTATCCAGTCACGGGCACATGTTTTAATCAGGTAAGTTTTGCCCTCATTAACTTCTCCTTGCTAAATATGCTGCACATGGTTTTGATAGTAACGGAAAGAACTGTCAGAGGGAATAAAATTAAATTAAACTTAGTTTAAGAAAAATAATATTTCAGGAGACAGACATGGCCCCCAAGTGGAGGGATGAGGCCACTTACCTATCTCAAAATTTTTAACCCAGAATTGTCCCTGTCTAAAGGAAATGCAGGGACGAAAATGAAGCAGAGATTAAAGGAAAAGCTATCCAGAGACCACCCCACCATTCAATCCATTCCATCCACAGACACCAAACCCCGACACTACTGCTGATGCCAAGATGTGCTTGCAGACAGGAGCCTGTTATGGCTGTCCTTTGAGAGGCTCTTCCAGCATCTGACTGAAACAGCTGCAGATATTCACAGACAACCATTGGACTGAGCCTGGGGATCCCAGTGGAAGAGTTAGGTGAAGGGCTGAAGGAGCTGAAGGGGACTGCAACTCCATATAGGAAGAACAACAGTATCAACTAAGCTGACCCACTCAGAGCTCCTAGGGACTAAACTACCAACCAAAGTGTATGCATGGGTTGATCCATGTCTCCTGCTACATATGTGACAGAGGACTGCCTTATCTTACAACAGTGGAAGGGGAAGCACTTAGTCCTGTGGAGACTTAATGGCCCCAGAGAAGGGTGATGCTAGAGTGGTAAAGCAGGGGTGGGTAGATGGGTGGGGGAGTACCCTCTTACAGTCAACATGGAGGAAGATGTGGTTGTGGGGCTCATGGAGGTGATACATGGAAAGGGGCTAACATTTGAAATGTAAACAAAATGATTAATAAATAAAGTGAAAAAATATAAATCTACAATTAGATATATCAAAGTAAAACAAAGTAAAGGCAAAGAGAGGAATCTTTAAAACGTTAAAGGGAAAATTGGCTTAGTACTTACAAAGGAATCTCAATAAGGCAAACAGCTACCTTCTTTTGTTGAAAATGGAGTAACTAGGGATTTATCAGCTTACGTCTGGACGTTAAATTATATTACATTGACCTATATGTTTATTCTTAGACAAGTGTCATACTATCTAGTACTTAAAATTACCACTGTTCTGATTTCTTTACTTGCACATGGACTTCTGAATGAGCTTATTAAATTTGATAAAGAAGCCAGATGTGACAATGAAACTATAAAATAGAAGGTCTGGAAATATGGTTATTTATATCATTTTATTGAAAATATGTTGTCTCTGTAATTGGGACACAAGGAAGGGGGATATTATGCTACCAAGGCTTTTACTGGATGTCCTATTTTGTAATGTGAATAAATTCATATATGACAAGACAGATTTAGAAACTAATAATAGGCAGTTAGAGACATGGCAAAACAGCTAAGAGTACTTGGTACTCCTCCAGAGGACAGGGGCTTGATTCTCAGAACACATTTGATTGTTCACAACCATCTGTAACTCTAGTTTCAGGATGTTCAATGCCCTTTAAGAACTTCAGGTATGCACAAGGTGTGTAGACATACAGAGAGACAAAAACACCTGTACCTGTAAAACAAATTAAAATATGTATTTTAAAAAGCGACAAAAAATTCTATAGCCAATAAACTCCCTTACAAAACCTGAACAACTTTCTGGATTTAAGGATTCTAGGCCTGACAGGTTAAGCAAGCATCCAGTAATCCCAGAAAACTGAAAATAAGTTGTATACCTCAATAGAATTAGAATTCCCTTCAATCTGTTTGTACCAAGGGAAAAATCTGGTAGTGAGTCTTGAGGCATGGCTTCCTGACCTTAAAGTGATTTGAAATTCCTTAAAATCCCATTCTAGGTGTAGTAACACAGAGTTCTAAAACCTATAGGTATACATGGGGAATGGAGACTGGAAGATCAAGAAGTTCAAGGTCACTCCTCAGTGCATAGTGAGGTCTTTCAAGGCCAGCTTTTCCCCCAGCTGTAAAAGCAAAGGAAGAAGTTCTAGAAATAACTGTATGTGTACATTCAATCATTATTCTTGCTGAAATTATATGTCATAAGGCCAACTTTATTGAAATTAAATATATTTTACAAAAATTAATTAGTCTCATTTAAATTTTCTTGGGTAGAAATGAGTACAGAAAGAAAACAACACATTTCTAGGGAAAAAACAGTATATACATTATTAAATTATAGTCTTACTCATTATCTTTGCTTTGTTTTATATCCAGAAATGAAAATATATATTGCTTTCTGTCTCATTTCATCTATATCTGGAATGATTTTTCTCAAGAAATTCTTGTAGATTTTGTATATCTTGGGAAGTCATTATTTTACTTTCATTTTGGAAGGATAGCTACATGAAAATTATTTGGTTGAAAGTTTTGCACTTTTATTTTTATTGTTTTATTTTTATTGGATATTATATTTACATTTCAGATTTTATCCCCTTACCCCATTTCCCCCACCACCCAGGAACCCTCTATCCCATCCCCACTTCTCCTGCTTCTATGAGGATGTACCCCCACCAACCCCCCAACTCCTACCTCCCCACCTTCGAATCCCCCCCCCCACTCGGTGTTCAGCCTTCATGGGACCAAGGATTTCCTCTCTCACCTATGCCCAACAAGGCCATCCTCCCCTAAATATACAGATGGAGTGATGGGTCCCTCTCTATGTGCTTCCAGGCTGGTTGGTGGTTTAGACCCTGAGGAGCTCTGGTTGGTTGGTATTGTTAGTTTTGCATTTTTAAAGATAAACTTTGCCAGTGGTTGTCTATTTCTGCTGAAAAGTGTACTGGCTGGTTTTGTGTGTCAACTTGACCCAAGTTAGAGAGAAAGGAGTGTCAGCTGAGGAAATACCTCAGTGAGTTCCAGCTCTAAGACATTTTTTCAATTAATGATTAATGGGCAAGGGCTCAGTCCATGGTGAGTGGGGCCATCCTATACTGGTAGTGTTGGGTTCTATATGAAAGCAGGCTGAGCAAGCCAGGGTAAGCAAGTCAATAAGTAGCACTCCTGAATGGCCCCTGCATTAGTTCCTACCTCCTACTTCAAGCCCTGCTTGAGTTCCTTTCCTGATTCCTTTCAATGATGGGCTAAGATCTGAAATAAACCCTGTCATCCTAACTCAATTTTTGGTGTGCTTCATCCTACTAGAAAACCTGACTAAGTCAAAAAGCCTGGATATATTCAAATTAAATTTTATTCATGTACAATGAATGTTTATTTGATTTCCATGTGGTACTACATATATTTGTTTTTTCAAGGCAATGTTTTGATATAGTCATGGCAGTCCTGTGCCAGGCTAGACTAAAGTCAGAGATTTGCCTGTGCTTGCAAGTGCTGACATTAAAGGAATGTACTAACAAACCCTGTATCAAATTGTTTTAAGTGAAGCATCCATAGTTTGTGGAGCACAAAACCCTAACTAGTGATTTCTAGATTTAGTTGGCTCATGGACATGTTAGCTTAGTAATAATTAGGATCTATATAAAATTGATAAAGAGACTAACAAAAGATTAATGAACAATGGAGAACTTTCTGGTAGCCTGATGTTTATTTTTAACTATGATCTTTTAGTCTCTATTTTTCCATATTCTCAATGGCCCCAATTCTAAATCATTTAGATCTAGTGATCAAATAGCTATATAATTTGTACATTAGTAAAAAACTAAATGAGATTCTGAAACAGAATCAATTCAATAAAATAATATCAGAGAAATATTTTAAACTTGAAAAAGATATAGACTAGGGAGGGGAAATGGGGAAAGGGGATGGCATCTGAAATGTAAATAAAATATCCAATAAAAAAGGTTGAAAAATAAAATAAAATAAATCAAAAAATAGAAAAAGATATAGACATCAATGTATACTTGGCTTATAGAACTGAAGAACAATAAAACATGGCTAGGAAAACTCCTCTTCATCACAATATACTATACTCAAACTGTTACAAATACAAGATAAAGAAAGAATCATAAGATATTAAAAAAAAAAACCCTCCAAAATCATTTGAGGCAAACCACATTAGGTTAACAACAGATTTCTTAAAAGAAACTCTATAAGCCAGTAGAATATTGACTGACAAATTTCAAATCCTGAAAGAAAATAATTGTCAAACAAGATTATTATACTCAGCAAGGGTACACTTAAGGGGAAAGGGGGGATAAAATTATTTAATAATAAACAAAACAAATAATATTTATGACTGCTAAATTGATGATTTAAGAATTTGCATGGTGTAGTAACACAGTCAGAAAAGAAAAACAAAAAAAAGTGCCTACCATGATAACAACATTCAAAAGTGTGAGTTCTATTAGAACAATAGCATCTTGCTTCTGTTTCTGTTGCTCGGAGAAGATACCATGACAAAATCAAGATAAGGGAGAAAAGGTTTATTTTGACCTGAATTTCCAAAAGTAAAGCAATCTATTATGGAAGGTAAAAAATGGCTGCAGGGACATCAAACTGGCCAGTTACATTGCATACACACAGAGTAAGCAGAGAGAGAATAAGAGAAGCTGGACCACTCTGTTTCAGTGTGTAAAGGTACTTGTTACCCAAACTGTCAACATGCATTCAGTCCCCAGGACCAAGAAAATGTGAGGAGAAAACAGATTTCCACATTTTCTCCTTTGACCTCAATAAATAAATAATGGTACACAAATACAAACATTCATATACATGCAAGCATTTGCAAATACATACCTATGCAGACACTCCTGAACAGCAAATATATATATATATATATATATATATATATATATATATATATATATA
>JANHMN010000005.1:46535411-46616329 GCA_030674055.1 Rhabdomys pumilio
TATATATATATATATATATATATATATATATATATATATATATATATCACATAAACATATACGTACACACACATATACACATACACATACACATAAAAGATAAAGAAAGAATCATAAGATATTAAAAAAAACATACACATATACATATACACATATATATATTCCAAAACTACCCAACTACCCATTGATGATTTTCTTTGTCCAGCAAGGCTCTACCTCCTAAGTGATCCATAACGTTTAAAAACAGAGCTATCAGCTGAAGTCCTAGTGTTCAAGCACATGAGCCCATTTCTCATTCAGAACACAAATAAATATGTAAAATGAGTAAAGAATCAAACAATACCAATATAATAATCACCAAAGCACAAAAATAAATATTGTATGAAGAAACAAGCAGAAAAGCCAACACAACTATAAGAAAAATCAACAAATATGTGCAAATACCTAATTTCAATAACTTTCAGCATAAAAATTTATCCAGTTAAAATCAGGATCAACAAAACCAAATAATATGTTGCATGTAAAAAACAGTATGTAAATACACATACAGGTTAAATGTGAAATTATAGAAAATTATTGTGCAAGCAAGAATAGATAAACTTTTAAAATGGTTTGATATAAAGAAGGTATAGAAAAATATCAAAAGATAAATTGATAGAGAAGATGTAACTGCCAATTCATATGCATTTAATGTCAACACAAAGAATTATTAAATACATACTGTACATCTAAATGATAAGATAGTTTTTTGTTGCAATTTGAATATGAAACGTTCCCTCTGCTTAATGTGTTGAGCATTTAATCATGGGCTTTGGAGAAGACATTGATTCCTGAGTGTCTGACCTGATTAATGTGTCAATTCCTAAGATGATAATGTTAAAGAAAGGTGGTAAATAGTAGGAGTAGGGATCCAGCTGGGGAAAATAGACAACTTGTGGCATGTGCCTACGGTTTTTTTTTACTGATTTCTCTCCTTTCCTGTTCATTCTTGTCTGCAATAATGATCTGTTCTAGCTTACTTTCTGTTCATTAGGGCAAGCTCTGCCCTGTCCTCTTTGCCATGATATGGTCAACCTTCTGGACACCGAACAAAAATAAATCTTTCCTTTGTGTTTGAGGCCTACCTGCTTTAATGCACTTGCAAAAATGTTATAGGGGTTTAAATGATATACTGTATGTTTTCTGACCACAAGGAATGGCATAGAGAGGCAACAGATGAAAGGTTTGACTTAACCATAGTTACTTTTCCTTCTCTTTAGGACTGGACTTTCCAGTTATGTTTATCTTTTACTGTATTCTGACATTTTAAAACTATTTTGACTTCCTGATTCTTTCCAGCATGGGCATATGTCTGGTGCAAACTACTCTAGTAAAGCCCATAACACATGTTTTGGGAGGATTACTTCCTTTTGTGGAAGTAATTCAAAATATTTAGAAAAGGTAAATTAAGTTTTGTTTCAAACAAACTAGTTAGATTTAAAGATAGGCCAAAATTGGGATAGACAAAATTTATGTATTAAACATTTAAATTATTATATCTCAAAATCTTAATTATCAATATAAAATGGTTGTTAAAGGAATATGTATAGTCTTAAAATAGGTGGAACTAGAAAATATCATCCTGAGTGAGATAACCCAGGCACAAAAGAACACACACATGGTATCTACTCACTAATAAGTGGATACTAACCCAAAAGCTCACAATGCATACGATACAACCTACAGACCATATGGAGTATAGAAGGAAGGTAGATACTTCAGTTCTACACTGAGGGGAAAAGTAGATGATTGTGAAAGGAGACAAGGGAGGGAGAAAGAAGGAGGAGGAAATAAGGGTGGTAGTATCAGAATCTGGAAGACAATTGAGAAAGGTCAGGAAATCAAATAAAAATACTTAGCAGGGAGGGATGAGGAACTGGATATTGCTACTGGCGGATTCCAGACAGCAGAGAAACATGAGGCTTCTAGGACCCAGTGGAATTGGCTTTAATCATAATGAGCAGAAAAAAGGGAGATAGAACATGTGGAGAATACCTCCAGTAGATGGGCATGATGGCCCCTGTTCAAGGAATGGAGCCACCTCATCTTAAAGTTTTTTTTTTTTTAACCCAGAAATGTTCCTATGCAAAGGAACAAAAATGGAACAGAGAATAAAGGAAGGGCCAACCAGAGAACGGCCTCATGTCTGCAGACTCCAAACCCAACACTGTTGCTGTGGTCAAGGGGGGATTGTGAAGAAGGATCAAGTGAGGCAGTTCCTGGGGAGGTCTGGCCAGCAACTGACCAATGCAGAGGCAGATGCTTGGAGCCAACCATCAGGCTGAACTCAGATAACCAGATGGGGAAGCTGGCAGAAGGACTAGAAGAGCAGATCATGACTGCAACACCATTGGAAGAACAACATAGACTAGCCTGACTACCCAGATCTCCCAAAGTCTAGATCACCAACCAAGGAGTGTACCTAAAGGGATCATTGGCTCCAGATAGATATGTAGCAGAGGATGGCCTTTCCTGACAGCAATGAGAGGGGAGGCCCTTGGTCCCCTGAAGTTTGATGCCCCAGAGTGGGGGGATGATGAGATGTTGGGGCTGGAGAGTGTGGGTGGTGAGGAAGCACTCTCATACAGGCAAAAGGGAGGGGGGAGGGTAGATGTGGGATGGGGAGATTGGTAGAAGGAATAACTGGTGAGTGGGGTATCATTTGAGATGTAAATAAATTGAATGATTAATAAAAATTTTAAAAAAATAATTTAAAAGAAAAATTTAATATTGTTGTTCAAAAATTAAATATCAAACAAATTAGCATAAGCCTATAAATTTTTAAAGAAAAAAATCAGAAATCCTTATAAACACATACCTTTTTTTCCAAATCATTATAAAATGGATAAACATTTGAAAATAATCAAGAAACAAATACAAAATATTTAGAATTTATAGTAAAAAATTATTTCTAAGGCATATGATAATTATAATATTATGTTAATAAATTTTTCATGCTAATATGTTCTGTAAAATTATAATGAAAATGTATACAATAAAGGTAGGAATACTAATAGTTCAATAACTATAGAGGGCAAATTTTAATGGCAGTTAAATATACATTCACCAGAAAAACTGAGTTTAATACACAGCCTTCACAAAAAATAACAAGAAACAAGATTTGGAGACATAGAAGTTGAGTAACTTGCACAACATTGTGCATCTAGAAAATAATGAGACCTTTTTGGGGGAAATAAAATAACACTTGAATCAAGTTAATATGTGTGGATTCATGAGCATAGAAGCCACAAAACTTAATGGGAAAATATTTTGTTAATATATTAAAGTATAGATTATGACCAAGTAGATCAAGTCCTATTTTGTAATAATAGCTTCAAAGTATGAATTATAATATAAGCCAAAAGGAAAAAATCCTGTGACTATCAATATTGCAGAAAAAATGTGAGATGGAAAAGTTAGAAAATACAACACATTTCTAAATGAATATACACCATATAAATATAATAAAATCAAAAGATGTATTCTATAATATGTATTCTCAGCATAGTTAGTAACTACCTGAAATACAGAGAACAGCATACTTTCTAGTGAGACACTGGAGACAGTCAGGAACAGCAGAAAAAGTCCAACTATTGTGTTCATTTGTCATCATTGACCAGAATTCCTGACAAATGCAATACATAGCACTCATAAGTAAAATATATTAATATTGCAGAAAAATGCTATGTCATGTCTTTAATGTCTGTAATATGTAATGAAATAAGAATAAAAACTTAAACTTAGTTTAAGCTTAATAAATATCTATATAAAAAGATAAATATATATAAGAATCGTTGCCAGGCAGTGGTGGTGCATGCCTTTAATCCCACCACTTGGGAGGCAGAGGCAAGCAGATTTCTAAGTTCAAGGCCAGCCTGGTCTACAGAGTGAGTTCAGGACAGCCCAAGGCTACACAGAGAAACCCTGTCTTGAAAAAACCAAAGAAAAAAAAAAGAATCATTGGACTTTTTATGTAAGAAATGTAGACAAAATTTTTGCAAACAGAAAAAAATGTTGTGTCTCATATAAATAAAAAGTAGGACTAAGCATAAGATACAGAACCCATAAAAAGATTATAAATAATAAAAGATAACTGACAAAACATGAAAAATACCTGCATATATATATAGATGTTTGTCCTTTGGGGAAATAAAAATATATTATTTTTAAAATGTCCTTTTCTCTAGATTATCATATAGATTTACTTCAAATATTAAGCCACTATCTTAATGGAATTTAGTTGAGTTTTCTTTTTCATCTTTTGAACTCTCTTTAAATTTTATTTGCTTACAATGACATAGACATCATCGTGGCATTTTCTTCATGTTTCTCTCCCTCCCTCACTCCTCATCCCCTAGTTTTTCCATGTCCTTTGCTCCTACAATAGTTTTTTTTTTTTTCTGGTTTGAGGACAAAAGATAGATGTGACACAAATTTAGATGAATTCTCAAGAGACTTTGGTGTAAACTACACACAAAGCATCATGTTGTACAGTGCAAATATATATGATTTACTTCTCTCAAGTAATACATTTTGATTTTCATATGTTCAAGCTTTCTTCCATGAAGAATAAAATTTTACTTAGCTACGCTGTGCAAGTCTTTTGGTTGTCCAATTGTATTTGCTTTAGTTAGTTGAAATGAGTTATATCTATGTATTTCTAGCATATTTGTTTGTAGCTACTGTGTGTGTGTGTGTGTGTGTGTGTGTGTGTGTGTGTGTGTGTGTGTTTGATGTTGGTAGTAGTATTGTAGTGAGATCATAGAATGACTTTTGTAGTTTTATCCTTTTCAACTTGCTGAATACTTTCAGGATTGAATTTAATTCTTATTTAAACTATTTATAGAACTCAACAGTGATTTCATTAGGACATTGATAGGAAGCTTGATTACTGATTGAGTCTTGGCAGTTCATTGTTAATTTGTTTAGATTTTCTGTTTCATCTTCATCCAATATATACAACACAATAGGGTAACTATAGTATATAATAATTTACATTATACTTCAAAACAACTTGAAAAGAGAGAACAAAATATTTCTATACATAAAGTAAGTGTTAAAGGAGACGTAAATATTAATCTTATCTGATCATTATATGTTACATACATATTTCAGATTATAAATATGCTGAAATATATACCAATTAAAAATTCAAAACAGAAAATACTTAAACATGAAGTAAAATTTAAAAGAATAAATAAAATTAAGTATGTTAGAATAAATTCTATAAGAATAACTTAGGTATTATAATCTTTTGATAAAAAGAGGCCATACTAATGGCAAGTAAAACCTAGAACACACATAGGACAAGGATCATAAATATTATTCCATAATTTACAAAGTACCTATATTATAAAAGAAGTTATGAAAAGATGAAGAAGACAGTAACCATCAGCTTAAGCTATATTATTTATAACATTTTGCAAAGAAATGTTTACAAGTGAGAATAAAAACAAATTGAAATTTAGAAAATACATCTAACTAGGCTTGTCAGAAAATTAATACATACAATTTTGAATAAAACTAAGAGGCTGGAGAAAGGGCTCAGCAATTTCAAATTATTTTATCATTATCTTGTAAGTATGTTTAATTTAAAATAATTATTGAATTTGTTTATTAGATTTGATTTAAATATTATTTTCAAATACACTCATAATATTCTCAGTATGTGGGAATAGATAGCATGAGACACTTCAGGTTTATATAGTCATTTAACAATATCAATCATGTTAACAATTGTTTGATAAAAATAGATTTTGCCGATAAATACACAATTTAAAAATAGTAAAAAAATATAAATATTATGAAAGAATCATATAATTCAGAATAAATTTTTCTGACCTAGGCTCTCAATGTGTATTCCAGGCTAGCCTAAAACTCATTATCTACCTCACATCTGTCTTTATAATGTTAGAATTAACAGTGGGCAATACTGCATCCAGATGAATTTACTTTCTATCAAGAAATATAAGACAGAAAATATATTACATACCTATGGTTTATATAGCTAGATTCCCCAACTCAATTATTATTTTCTATGTAATCAAATTATATAATCATAAAATAAATGTATTGTGTTCTATAATACCATCTGGTGGATCAAGATTACCATTTTTTTCAAATACAAACAATGATATTACTTGAAAATTAATAAATAAATCAAACTTAAAATAAAACAATACTAGATGTTCTTTGAGATTATTTGTGTTGGATTCTCAGTATCCACATAGAGAGAACTCTGGTTCCAGGTCATTTGATAAGCTCTTCTGAACACCATGGGCATTGCATGCATATGACACAAAGATACACATGCAAGCAAAACATAAATATACACATCAAATAGAAGTAAATAAAGCTTTATATCTAAAACTAAAAATGTTGATATGAGTGTTTTTAATTTTACTCAATTTACTTATTATCCTGGTTTAAGAAACAGATACATACCATTTCTTTTTCAGCAGATTGACCAAAGCAGCAACAAAAAAATCAATTTGATAATATACCATTTATAAGGCTTTCAAAGAGTCATCATTCCTTATGTTATAGTAGTAGATTTTGCAGAATCGTACAATCCAAAATGTATACAGCAGTTTGAAGTATTCATCAATGTTATAATGACATGGATCTAGAGGAATGAAACAATTCTATCCCTTCCCCTTCTAACAAAAAATAAGCATTGTCAAAAAAACTTAAATTAACAGAACTTTAAAAGCTTAGTTTTTAAGTTATAGTAAACTTCTTACAATATTAAATTATAACATACTTTGGAGACAAAGCCTGAAACAATTACATGATTTTCTACTACTTTTGAAAGCATTAAGTAAAGTCCAATTTTTAAAAGAAATATTACAGGAATAAGTACTTTCAAATATGAATAGTTTTTTTTAAATATTTTATTGGATATATTATTTACATTTCAGATGTTATCTTCTTACCCCATTTCCACCCCCACCCCGGAATCCCCTATCCAATTCCCCCTCCTCCTACTTCTATGAGGATGTGCTCCCACCTATCCCCTACTCCCACCTCCCCACCCTCAAATTCCTCCCCATTGGGAGTCCAGCCTTCATGGGACTAAGGATCTCCTTTCCCACCTATGCCAACAAGGCTATCCTAGTTTTTAATAAAGATGGAAAAAACATAGAAAACTTTGTATGATATTAAAACTGTACTATTACAGGAATAAAATTCATTGGAGAAAACATGGTTGAATAGTCAAATTTTTATAGAATACTAAGAATATATATATATATATTATAATGTAAATATGTGTATGCATTTATTTGTGCATGTGTACATGTTTATAATGTGTATTGTATCTGAAACAATGTCATTCAAAGTAACAGCATGGGTACCTATCAAGAATGGGATCAGGATAAGGAGAAACAACATCTTTGCTTATTGCTCTACTATATGTATATATTTTTGTAAACCAATAATTATATATTACTTGCTCACTGACCTTCTTCCTAACTGAAGTATCCTCTTTTTAAAGCAAGAACTTTGGCTTTTATATTTTGCAGAATACTTAGAAGAGTGGTATAAACTAAGTATCTCAGTACATGTTTTTGGACTAGATGAATTATCAGATCCAGATAAGGAGTTAAAAGACTAGTTTTTCAAATATTGGGGCCACTGTTCTTCAGTGAAGAAGAAGAAACAAACTATATTCAATAACTTAAATAACAGTAACTGTAGAAGATATCCAGAGAAAGACATTAGAGAGCATTGTTAGAAATGTTTCAGGGATAACAATTGTGGCATTATCAGAAGCTATAAACTACAAAGATACAGCATAATAATATGGGACAACATTCTTTTTTAGTATGGTTTAATGTGCCATGGAGGTTTAACATGGCTCCATGGCTCCATGTCTCCAGGAAAGCATAAACTATAAAGGTAAACTGGCTGGGTTTCAATTCACGTGTTACTAGGTAGATGACATTGAACAAACTACCTTAATGTTCAGTTTCATCTCTGTAACATAGGGACAATAACAACCCTTAGAAGTTTGTTTGAGCACTGTTCTAGTTATGCTTGACTGTAAACTTGATACAGCCTACAATCACCTGGTAGTAGAGACTTAATATAGAACTATCTGGATCATGATATGTCCTGTGGACATATCTATGAAGAATTGTCTTGGTTCTTAATTCATATAGAAAGACTCAGCCTATTGTGGGCAGTATCATTCCCTAGGCAGTGGTACTTCATATTATAAAGGAGAAGAAGACTGAGAAGCTTTAAACAAGGATGTGTATATTCTCTTTACTATTAACTATGAATGTGATATCGTAAGCTGTCTAAAATTCCTATCTTTATAATTCCCACAGTTTTGCAATGATAGATGATAACACAAAAAGTGTTAGCAAATAAACTTATTCTGCCCTCAGTTTCTTTTTTTCAGGACATTTTGTCACAATAGAAATAAAGCTAAAACAAGCAATAAATAAGTTCATGTTTATTTTGAACTTCAAGCAATGCTGGATACATCCTACTGATATATATATATATATATATATATATATATATATATATATATATATATGTTATATATGCTTAACAAGCTAAATAATTTTATGACAAGAGTTACATAAAATGGCTCTACAATCCCTATTAGCTACAAATCCCTTTTAGCTATAATCCCTATTTAGCCTAGCAGTCAAAGAAAGGCATCATCCTGTGATTTTGCCTCTTTTGATTAATGTTTAATCTCTAAATAATGAAATACTCTTTTCATATTACCACTTTTTGTACCCAATACCATTACCTCATTCCAGGCATAATTTAGGGGACTTTTATGTTTTATTTTTTTTTTCCTAAAATCATGCAATAGCTCTCAGAGTAGCTTTCTAGAATTGTTGTTATTTCTGGAATAATGTTTTATAGAAATTAACTGGATGATAATATCTAAATCCTCAGAATTTCTTAGAAGATCCTAAGTGATCTGACTCTCCTTTTTTTTTTTTCCTGATCACTTTACTTCTGGGAAGACACAGCTACTATAATTTCTCAATTCCATTCTAATTTCTCATATCCCTGGACTTTTGTTTAATTCCTCCCATTTGCCTTGTCTTCTTAGCAATCTGGTTAATAACCACCTATTGTCTTACTCCATGCTCCACCAAAACTTGACAGGTAGTGAGTTTTAATACTTGGGTGGTGATGTCACATCTTAAAACTAAATAGCAAATTCTTTTTTGCTCTGCATCATTTAAATTATTGATGTCTTCTTTCATTTCAATCAGTTTTACCCAAGCAGGATTTTCTACCATCAGATAGAGATGATTTTGAAAATACTAATTTACTAAGCTATATAGATCTCCTAAATATTGACGCCCTTAATTATGTAATATCAAAAAGTCATTTTTCCTATTCTTACACTAATCATATTAGAAAATTCTTCAAGTATTTGGAAGTGGTCAAGCTCATGATAGCTTAATTAACAAGATTGTCAAAATTTTAATACTTGCTTAAAATCTTAAATAAAATTATTAATGGCAACAATGATTGTCAGTTATTATTTTTGAAGTAACAATTTCACTTCATTAATTTTTGAGAAAGTATCTGCCAAGTATCTAAGTATGAATAATAAGTTTATTCATCAATCATCCTTTCAAATAAAGATGATGTTCTATGAAAAAGTGGCCTGTTGAGCTTATAGCACAACTGAATGCACAAGTGCTTTTCCTTGAGACAGTCATCATACTTCATGCTGCAGACGTATTTTATATGAGCTTATACTTCACTGAAGAGAATATTAAGAGGACATGTATACAAATGTCAAACTTTAACATAATTATTTTTTATCACTTGATAGAGGATTTTCTTAAGTGAAAATTTTTTTCTTTTTTAAATAACTGCAAATTTATGACAGTGAATAATAAAATAACTAACTCTAAAGCTTTTTTATGCCAGAGCTTCATAATTTTAAGCTATATATATATATATATATATATATATATATATATATATATATATATATATATATATCTGGGAAGACCAAACACAATAACAAAGGCCATTGATTTAGAATTATAATGATGATAGTGTTAACTAAAAAGTTCTCCTGAATAGATCTTGCAGGCAAATATTTGAGACCCTCAATAGAAAACCATGATGAAAGATATATAAGTCACCAATGCTCCAGTAACAAATATTTAGGGAAATTTCCCAAAACCATTCAGCACATAGTTGAGTTTTTACTATGTTCTATGTAAATGTTTAGCATCAAAGACATATTAGCGTACAAAACAGACATTTCCAAACATTCAGTATTTACTCTTGTTTCAATAGCACATATATACTAATAGGTGTAGGCTAATTGCAAAGAGAGAGATTTGTATAAAAATGAGATGTAGAATAACTTAAAATGAATGTTTGAAGTTGTCTCCTACCCAGACATTCATTAGGATTTCATCAACAATAAATTAACCAAATGATTTATTTCATTATAAGTAAATGATACTTGTTTTTCATAATAAGGCACACACTGTGAATGTTTTCACACAGTTCTGTGTTCATGCCTATATTCACTGTCTTGGTTTCAGGATGTGAAATCTTATATTTCAATTTCCTTCCTTTATGTTTTCATTTTTCCTTAGAACTGGAAGAAAGGCTTCTGTCAGAAGATTAACTGGAGACTTCGGGATTACAGAGACAAATAAACCATCAGCTTCTTGTCCTTCTACAATGGTAACAGTTCCATAGAACTTTTTGATAACCTGAGGCCATAGAAGATTCCCATTGTCACCTAAGCCTGTTTGTCAGTGTCACTTTTCCTCTGCGTAGCCAAGGTCTTTTTCAGATTCAGTTAAAGTCATGAACTCAAGGTTCTAGTAAATTTTCTCTGCTGTCAAAATCTAGGTGAAAGACATCCACAAATGGAAATTCACATGTGAATTTACCTGATGTCTGGGAAGACTCATTAGCAAGAGAAAGCTTCATATAGAAAAGAGTGCCACCAAGTTGAAACATGTTTCCAAATTAGTTTTATTGAAATTGATTTGCTCTGTCCAGATAATGTATATAGTTTATAGTACTTCCAAGGATAATTTAATGATTTTAAGGTGATTCAAAGGAGCATGGTTAATACCAGCAAAGGAATGGAGCTATTGACTTAAGAGATAAGTATCTCTGTTCTGATTATATGAAACTCCTCCTTGAAGTAATTGAATTGAACTGCACTGGACTCTGCTTTCTTAGCTCATGAAATGGGACCATAAACACTTCCAAGATATACCAAGGTTTTAAAATAAAAGAATATATTGGAAACTAGGTTCCATGTTTGAGATATTTAAATGTTTAAAAATTATAATAGATGGAGTAAAAAAAGCACTCTAATGTTTTCTGTCTCTAAAATGGAAATATTTATACAATCAAGAGGACAGATCTTTAAATAATTTTAACATTATCTTGTCATTTTAACCTTTCTTTTCTGACAGTATCTTACCAATGAGAAAAATAATAAATTTCACTCAGTATAGAAAAGAAAATGTTTTTCAGTCCTTCTATAAGTAAAAGAGATACTTGTATGCTCACCTCTATCTTTTCTTTTCACAAAAACCATAAGAAAGGGGAATATATAATGTAGCCACCCAAAAATTTCTAGGACATAAAAAATATGGTCTTCTGTACTTGCAATATCCAACCTAAAAGGCAAGCTTTTCTGCAAAGTGTTTTCTTAACTATTCAAGACAGGTGAGTCTATCCCTCTTTTTTAAGTATATCAGGTAGTACATTTTACAAATAATGACTGACTAGTTAAATCATCATCTGAGATCATTAAAGACATAAGGGCATGTCTTATTTACAGTATCACTGCTGTGAACAGACATGATGACCATGGCAACTCTTATAAAGGATAACATTTAATTAGGACTAGCTTACAGATTCAGAGTTTCAGTCCATTACCATAAAGCCAGTTACATGACAGTGTTCAGAAAGATGTGGGGCTGGAGGAGTTGAGAGTTCCTCAGCTCTTTGTTCTGGAGACAGCTAGGAGAAGACTGGTTTCCAAGCAGCTAGGATGAGGGTCTTAAAGCCCAGGCCCAGAGTGACATACTTTCTTCAACAAGATCATGGGTACTTCAAAAAGGTCAGACCTCCAAATAGTGCCACTCCTTGGGCTAAACATATTCAAACTACCACAGAGTGTGTCTTCCATTTGACTTTTTTATCAAGCGTAGTCCTGTCTACATAATTTTTCACTTTACAGCTAAGCTCCAATTTATAGGTGACCAATGGAAATGGCCATGTATCATCTCACAATTGACAGTATAAGTAAGCTATGTTACCTCATATGTGTTCCCTATATGATTCCCTTATAGACCATTTTAACTTCTACCTCTTTTTCTTTTTCCAAACTCTTTATGACCATAAAAGGACATAAGCAAGTACTCTAAAAATAAAAGTCAAAGTTTTTTTATACTAACATTGAAGATAAGCTTGATTTTGCTATATTTCCTGTATTTTGATGTTGTTTTTGTTTTGAGATATTCTTACTGATGATTTATGTACAATCATAAGTTTCAGTTTTTCAAAGACACTTAAATCGTATATCCTAATTTTGCTATTTCTTATAATAATAAAAGTAACAAGTTGCTATTTAAAGTCTATAGAACATGCATCATTTTGTTTTATTAGTACAATAAAAAAGCAACTTCAAACAAATACTAATTCGCTATTTGTAGCTTTCTGATGACAAGACTACTTTCAACATTTGTGGACCCTTTCCCCGAACAACTTTTCCAGTTTTCCATGAAGAAAATGGCATGCAGTTTCAGTAAAAGGTTAGAAACTAAATATTTTAGATTTCATATGTGGAGATGTGAAACAGAATATTACGAATGAAGTTACATTAAAAATAGAAAATAAACATCCTCCAAATGTAATGAAAAATCAAAAATCTAACTGAAAACTTTTTTCACAGAACACTAAATGAAAAGAACAGAATTGCTTGTGTGTAGGGAAACATCTGATTCAGAGATCAAAGTTCCTTATCATTAATATTTATAAAAAAAAAAAAAACATTTGTTGATGCTGATCTGTAATAAGGTTTTGTATATTTCATCTTGAAATACTTTTTCTCCCAAGTTGATCAGACATGTGATATCCAAGGAGCTGAAAATTGCATTATGGTTATGTGTGTTATCATTGAGAAAAGATAGGATGTCATATATACATCCTGTTGTTACAGGAAAAATCATCCACTGAAGATGCGTGCACGAGTGTTATTGTGTTCTAACAATACTTTCTTTTGAATTGTAATTGAATTTCATCAAACTTTTATGTCATAAAATTGTCCTTAAAGATGTGAAGCTGGTTTAGTTCATGGCCTAAATAAGAACTAAAATGAATATAGATTTAGCTCATTGAACCATGACCTCAGCTATATGGTATACTCCTACATCACCACCATGATTACATTTGCTTTCTATGGGGTCAGTGTTGTCCACAGATACACTGACAGAAGAGATAAAAGGCTGATTCCATCTCCTAAGCTAATTGTTAACTGCCCTGTTTTTACCACTTCTGCTCCTGGTTCTCGATTTTTCCTTCCCTTATATTGTTCCCAAAATTGCTAAACTTATTACTCTGCAGTGTACTCAAGATGCTATTGTTCTTTGGCAGGCAAATTATATTCCCATGATCTACTATTTCTATTGATTCAGGATCTAATACTTCCACGCCCAACCATGCAAACATACCAAAGACCTCACCACCAGACTAATAAAGATTTCATAAGTAGGAGTGTGTAGAGGGGTGCGGGAGGGGGTTAGAAACAGGATGAGATTATAGACTTATGATCTTAAATAAGCAACTTGCTAGTCCATTGCACACAATCAAAAGAAAACAGGAAACAGTTTGGAGCCTTGAAGAAAAAACAATGGCCTTCAATTTTGAATAAAGAAATCTGCATGAAATAAACTTTTCATAAGATCATTAATATGATTAGATATGAAGAAATATCATATTAGAGGTTTTTCTCTACTAAAAACCCAATGAGAAAAAATGGAATTCTTTGTAATAAAATAATATTTACTTCATTGTTGTTCAAAATTAGCATTTCATAGCACAAATACTGATTGCAAGTCTCATCTATCAATGTTGATCTTTAATAAAATTTTATATATTTTTAAGGTAGAAGATAAAAGGCAAAAAGTTCAATTACGTGTGTAAAAATTGAAAGAGCTTAAATGTGTACATAAACTGGTAAATATTTTAGGTTTAATTATCAGGAAAGACACTGGAAGAAGCTACAGTCAAGAAAATGAAATTATTTCATTTCCGGCCTTTATTAATTGAATGATTTCAGTTCACTTATGTAAACACTCTAAGCATGTTGTTTTCTTACATAAATCCTTATAAACTGTGTTTTATAGGTGAGAAGCTATAAAACATACAGTGCTGTACATGGCATAATAAAAACCAATAATTTTTACAAATAATGTTCATTTTTACACATTTTATATTAACTTTATTATTGATATTGTTCACTGTTTGATGATAGCATATAAATCATATATATATATATATATATATATATATATAATTTTTTTAGCCAATCCTTGCATATCTTTACTATCAGTGAGTCAGTATAAATGTATCTTTGACATTATTTATATCAGTTCAATTATAGAAAATTAAAATTGAAAACATAATGTGACACCATCTTATCCTGTTATTACAAAATTCAAAAAGAGATAATGAAAGGCCAAAGGATGTTAACAGTCACACTGAGTTTTAAGGAAGACTCACATTCCTCCACTGTGAATGGAGGCTTTTCACCCTATATTACATATATTTCATATCTGATTTTTTTCTTGTCTTCCTTGTCTTTAATATAACCATTCTACCATCCATACCAGTTTTATATGACTTTCATTGCTTTTGAATTACACTCAAAATAATATATTTCATGGACTAACAACAACAGACCTGGAATTATTATTTTTTATACTTAAATTTTGTCTTCTCATTAGAAGTTGTTTTCTGGTCCAAGTCACACTAAGAATAGTACAGATTAACTTTTTAAAAACATCAACTGTCACAATTATTCCTCTATACAAAATGTTGCCATGACAGTATATTGCATATAGTATTTTGTGAAACTGGATCATTACATCCTACTATATTTGCTTTGTTGATTACTGTAACTAGGTTATTAACTTAGGTTGAAGTGAAACTAAAAATTCCATTTCTTTTCACAATTGTCTGCCCTGAAAGTGCTGAAGAAACAAATGTCCTTCCTTTGTTTTTGATTTTATTCATTTGATTCTAATAGCTTTAAATATTGTCCTTTATTTCCATTTACATGAAAAGTATCAATCATCCATCATTTTTGAAGAAGAGTTAATTTTGTTTACTGATGAAGACATTCATCAGTACATCGATTGATAGGGCAGCAATTTGTCTTTGTTCCTAAGTACATTATTATTAATAGCAGATTTTACATTGAGTTATTATTTCTTAGTTTTTATGTATATTCAATTTCCAAGAAGATTTTAGGAAACTTCTGAAAATGTCTGTGGCTAGAATACCTTGTTTTCTTTGGTACCTGACAATCAGTTAATGTCTATTGAGCATGATTATATGTTCCACTTGGTAGGTGAAAGAATATCTTTGAAAGATAATATGATTCCTGATTTGATTGATGCTATAACATTTCCCATTGCCAGTTGTACATACAGCTTGTTTCTTGATGACTTCTTAGAATTTTAACATCTTGTGCAGCTTCCAGTATTGATTTATTTACAATTAAGAAATAACTTAGTTTCTGAAGCTTGTTTTCAGAACTAGAATATTCAAGATAAGGTAAAAAATTATACTTGGAATGACATCCATATTTTAGCAAGTAATTGGCATCATGATGCTGCCAATTTGGTTTTCTACCTATGAATATGATATACTATCCACTCAGAAACTCATGAGATGGACTGTCAAGTTTACATATGATGTATAAAAAGATGTTGCACAGTACTTATAGGCTTTATTATACTTGACAAGAAAATTTCTCTAAAAAAGTTCAACATTGAGTCTCCTCCCAATCCTGCACTGTGGCCTACCTTGGATTTCCCCTGTGTAGACCTGGCCTCAATTGCCATCCTCATGGTAGTGAAGATTGGAATAATTGGTGGAACAAGCTTGGATGATCCAGAAACTTTAGAAGGAATAACTGAAAAATATGTTACTCCATTTTGAAAGCTATCTGATGCCTTAATTTGGGGGAAGATAACATTGTGTACATCTTACAAGATAAGATACAGGAGACAAAATCATACCTTCAAAAGTCAACTACAAGTGAACTTATGGACCCTGAAGAAAGAGGGATGTGTACATGTCATAGTGCCCACAGTTTGAGGGTCCTTGAGAGAGGTGATTCAGCCTAGTGACAGGGTCATCATTGATCAGTTCATTGACAGTTCATCCCTAAGGCCTCAGATTAATGATAGAAGACATGCGATTCCAGAGAAGTATGCCATATCCCAACGACTGAACCATTTTGTCCCCAAACATGAGAGGTCCTCATAGAAACAGCTAAGAAGCTTGGACTTCGATGCCATTCAAAAGGGATAATCTTCACAATTCAGAAGATATGCTTCATCTCTCAGGCAGAAAGCTTTATATTCTGTATTTGGGGTGCGGATGTTATCAATATGACCTTTGTTCCATCAGTGGGACTTGCTAAGGATGCTAGAATTTGTTATGCAAGCATTGCCATGGCAACTGATTATGATGGTTGGAAGTAGTATGAAGAAGCTGTGTCAGTGCATGGGCTTTTAAAGACCATGAAAGAAAATGCCAATAAATCCAAAACTTTACTCGTTACTATCATGCCTCAAATAGGCTCAGTGGAATAGTCAGAAAAGCTCTGTAACCTAAAGAACATAGCCCGGTTTTCTGTTTTACCACCAAGATATTAAAACAGCATGGCTGACACAAGAAGACTTTCTACTTCTAGTCTCTGGGTGAGTTTGCTTAAACAAAACTTGTAAAGATGAACAGCCTTCATGTCTTTGTCTGGAAAGAAAGCGAGAGTACCCTATTAGAGACTCAACCAAGATCCTGACTTCTCCAGGACCCAAAAGGAAAACAGACATTCTGTAGAAATGTAAGGAAACAAAGCTGGAGACCGCATCAGTCTCATTTCTCCCTATTAAACTTACAACAACGAAGACTGGTGACATCTTCACCTCCATATACTGCTAAAGAATGAATATGAGCTCAAAATTGGACTATATGACTGTAAATTGGCCCCAACTTTCTGGAGGGCAGTTTAGAATCATGCATCTGAAGTTTAACAATACATTAAGGTATTTTGGTATTCTAGGGATTTGTGATGAAGAAGTTATGGGAGATTCACGCAAAGAATCATGTGTAAAGGACATTACCAGTCATAGCAAAATACTGAAAACTATCTGACTACCAAAAAATTAGATCCACTGTGTTTCTCTTATACTAGTCTAAGGAACCAAATGGAAATCATGGTTTCTCACAAAGAAATGGTCAGTCTTTGCCTCTACATTTTTTGTCAGTACAATCAAATAATACAGTTGAAAAAAATTAAAACAGACTTAGAGAAATTTGGAACTTTGTTGATGGTGAAACAAAGATGGTAATATTATAAGTGTTGTGTATGTGACTGAAGATAATAAGCCAAATAACTATACCCCCAAAATAAGTTAAAGTTCTATGTGAGGGAACAGTGTTTAACATTAATATGTATTTGGATTTAAATAAATAAAATAGGCTTTTAAAATTATCATTAAATAAGGAAATTCTATGCAGAGTACTCTTTCTTATAGTAAATTACATTATATAGAAGGTTAAATCAATTGATCAAATACAATATAATTTTAATGAAAATTTAACCTGTATACTGTTTAGATAAAATTCAATATGCATATAGAACTACATGTCTTTAATACAAAAAGAGGATAACTTTAGCTAAAAATAATTATTTCTAATATCTTATTTTATGTTCTATCAGTATAAATATATAAGAAGTTAATTGTTTGAAAGAGCACATTGAAATGTGGAACACCAATATTAGAATGGTTCACTACTACACTGCACATATTTTAATTCCATTTCCAATATGGACATGGTCTTTGACTTTGGAAAATGTCACTATAAAGCTACACTCATACACTCCCAGTTGAACATAAAAGGTTGCACATTTCTATAACTGGGAGTATTGGGTCCAGGATGAGGAAATGCCGCATCCTACTTTCTGCTACCAAATTTAAGTATTAATAAAGATTCAAAAAATATTTCTTTTGGGGAACCTAGTAGGTCAATAATGCCAAGGTATTTTCAATAACTCATTTGGAAATGCACAATAAAAGCAGAAATAGAAATTATTTTCTTCATAGTATATCTTTGTCATGAATCACAAATAAAAACTTTATAAAGTACTATTTTATTAAACATCATTTGGTTCTCATGATTTTATTATTCTGGTAAGTGCTAATTTTAAAATGGTTCACAATTATTCAAAGTAGCTAATAGGTCCAGAATCAACGTTAGTAACCAAACCTAAAATTTGGAAGATTTACACTCCATAAGAAGGAAAGTAAAACTTGGAGTCAGTTTTGTTTGATGTCTATGTATCCTATACAGAAAATTTGTACTCCTTTCAGCAATGGGGTATTATTAACTAGCTCTGGCAGGTAATCAAGAGGAACAGAATGATCCTTTGTTATTCTTAGAGTCTCTAGGGCTTTCCTGATGAATAACTGATGAGAACGTATCTCATACTTGACATTGGGGACTTTGTTTAATAATCAATAGTTATTAAATGTAACATTATTTAAGCAGTAGGCCATTGCCCTTGTAAGTCTCTAATTTTTGACTTTGCTTACTAAGTAGTAGTCTTCCATTTGGAACTGAGTTGGAAACTTTCTTCCTGTAGGTCAGGTTTCACAGTGCCAAGAGGTATAATTTGGGTTACAGAGGAGAAAAAAAAACTGTTGTTAATAATCTTACTTAGCTGAGAATTCTTTAAACTACAATACCAACCTATAAGATAAATGATACCACTGGTACAATATTGGCACAGTTATAACATGAACTACTAAAATGAAACCTTTGCTTGGCTGGAACAAATGATAATGCTTAGTTGGAGCTGAGATTTTGATGGTAATTAAGAAGAGAAAAGCATTCCTGGAACAAAATTGTTACAAAAGTGTTCCCTTAGGGTTAGCACACAGAACCCATGATCCAGCTGGGTCATGAAGAGCTGACATTTGAAAGGCCATCGGTAAAGGTGCAGTCTCAGTTTCCATAGAAGCCATTTGCACCATATGACTGAATAGATGCCCCAAAGAGGATATGTATAAAATACATAGTCCCACTGCAGTGAAGACTCCAGAATTTTGTAGGTGCTAATACTATGAGATGACTACAAAGAACAATAGAAGCAGTGGACTACCTGAGCCTATGAAATATTCTATGTGTGCTACAAAAAGTTTTTTGGAGGCCAGAAAATCTTGAACCCCAAAAGTCTGACACTGAGCTTTACATTGTTATACTTTTTTATTTCACTGTTCTGCTTTTATATTGAGTGTACCTCTTCCCTGGTTTATTGACTCTTTAAATAATAAAGTATTTATTTTTGATTTTACATTAGTCCACAGGAGTGTTTTGATATTTTAGAGAAACATTAGATACGTTAGAGAAAATTTTCATATCATCTGCAAATAGAGAAATTTTGACTTCTTCTTTTCCTACTTGTATCCCTTTGACTTCCTTTTGTTGTCTAATCGCTCTGGCTAGGACTTCCAGTACTATATTGAATAGGTAGGGTGAGAGTGGGCAGCCTTGTCTAGTCCCTGATCTTAGTGGGATTGCTTCAAGATTCTCTCCATTTAGTTCCATGTTGGCTACTGGCTCGCTGTACATTGCTTTTACTATGTTTAGGTATGGACCTTGAATTCCTGCTGTTTCCAGGACTTTTAACATGAAGGGATGTTGAATTTTGTCAAATGCTTTCTCAGCATCCAGTGAGATGATCATGTGGTTTTTTTCTTTGAGTTTATTGATGACAGAGGTTCTGGCTAGTCAACGAAAGGATGGACTGGGTATTAAGACTATCTTGTACCTCACTGGTACAAATATGAATAATTATGCTCTAATTGTATTCTGAGAGAAAAGCTTTATTTTATCAGGAAGGGTAATATGTAGGAGGAGCTAAGGGGGAAGGAGCACCGAGAGGAAAAAATGGAGTAAGGAGAGGAGAAGATGAAGTAGATGAGAAGCTAGGTAATGAGAGAGAAAAAGAGAGAAAAAGAGAGAGGGGGCATGGAGGCAGAAGTTCACGTGTCTCCACTAGTCAAAGATAGTTTACATATCTAGGTTGGGTATTGGGTTACACTTCTGATTAAGCATTACCATACTTATAAAGCCCTTGATTAACATTTTAAAAAAATTGTATAAAAACCAAATGGAAAATGGGGGGGGGGGGAGATGGGATAGGGGTTTTCTAGGGAAGGGAAATGGGGAAAGGGATTGGCATCTGAAATGTAAATAAAATATCCATTTAAAAAAAAAAGAAAGAAAGAAGAGAATTTTCAGTGTTGAATGAGACTTTTTATATTTTAAAAAGGATGAACATTTAAAGTGTTTGAATCTTTAGACTGTGGACTTTTAAAGGCTGGAATGTCTTGTATAGTGATGTTGATAATACTATGCCATCTTGGGGACAAATGAGAAAGGAAAGATTATAATTAAACTGTGATGTATTTGTGTGTCAATCTGAGAAGGAGTCAATGATGTGGACTAGTTCTTATGGCAACATAACAAAGAGTCATCTGAGAGGAGATAATTCTTCCATAAGATCAGCCTGTAGGACAATCTTTTGGAGCATCTTATTGATTAATAACTGGTGTAGAATGCCCTAATCCATTGTGAATGGGACTACCCATTGGTAAGTGGTTCTAGAATGTTTAAGAACACAAATTGATCCATCTAGAATGAATGAGCCGGTAAGTAACATTCTTTATAACCTGAGTATCAGTTTCTGACTCCAAGGTCATGGATTTGTTTCCTGTTCTGACTTCCCTGGGTGATGTAAAACAAGCTGAAAGATGAAAAAACTTTCCTTTAATGTTTTGGTTTTGGTAATGATGTTTTATCATAGTGACAGAAACCTTAAGTAATCTGTGTCCATCATTTTGGAAACGGTTCAAATGCATTGCATTCTTCACATAGCCTAAGATCATTCTGTTTTTTGTTGTTTTTTTTTTTTGCTGTTTACTGTGTGTGTGTGTGTGTGTGTGTGTGTGTGTGTGTGTAGAAATAAAATTAAATGAAATTTTAATATAGGTCCTTAGATAAAGAAAGCACTCAATTTTAGTCAGTCAGGATAAGGAGAGACACAAGTCAATAAAAAAATTATTTAATACAGTAGCTCCAATACACCATATCTTATTTACTGAAAATATAATTCCAAAAAAGGTCCAAAGAAATGATTGTATTGAACAATAAGGAAACAAACAGAGGTACATACACACCTAAGAATAAAGAAGTAATTTTTTTTTGAAATTTAGTAGCAAAATATGCTATAAGATTTATTCTGCCTTCAATAAAAATGCAGAACAATCTCTGACTAGAACTAGGTAACTTGCAATATTCCTAACTCTCCCTCTCTTCTCTCTCTCTCTCTCTCTCTCTCTCTCTCTCTCTCTCTCTCTCTCTCACTCTGTGTGTGTGTGTGTATAAATATATATAAGAAAATATATATATATTCCTACACACTATTACAAACTCTATTTCTACACACAACACACACACACACACACACACACACACACACATTTTAAACAGCAAAAAAACCAGAATGATCTTAGTCTATGTGAAGAATGTAATGCACTTGAATCACCAAACAATTTCCAAAATTGTTGACACAGATTGCTTAGTATTTCTGTTACTATGATAAAACGTCATTACCAAAAACAAATATATATACATACATACATACATATATATATATATATATATATATATATATATATATATATATGAATGAATGATAGCAAGGGATAATGTTGGGACAGGATTTGGATTTCAAACAAGGGTTAGTGCATGTTTTAAGGCTCTTTTAATTGTCAAGCTAAAATTGGTTCTGTCTTTTCTACATTATTTATTGTAAATTGCATTGGTTGTATAATTTCGAATTATGTTGGTGTGTTGAAACCTGGCAAGTCTGTTATGGGGGTCTATCAACCAGCTTTCATCTCACTTCCATGAGTATTAGAAAACTCTGATTCTCTGAAAAAAAAAACCTTGAAAGTGCTGGAAGAAGTGAGTTAGGCTTTATTCAGAAGCAAGAGGGTAGCAGACTTGATTGTGCTGGTACAACAGCTTTAATTCCATTAATTGCTAGCACCACTGCTTCTGCAATTGCATTGACACAAAGAGTTAAGACAACTATTTTTTTGTTAACCATCTAGCAAAAAAAAAATGTTACTAATGTATTGAGTATACAAACGATTTATATAGGTATCTGGAACAGCAAATGATGCTCGATAACCCATTCAAGACATAGAATGTAAAATGTTAAGACAGCATTTCTTGCAGCATCTAAAATATTAAATTGTTATAAATAAACTTAAGAAAATAAGTACAATTTCGACAACTAGAACTTGAAATCATTGCGAGGATGATATTTACAGAGTACCTTTTCTATATGTTGGAGCAGTGTTGTTTACGTGTATTTTATCCTCATACTTTTTTACAGATTGATCACAATGATTGTTAAAATTCTAGTCACTCCATTGTGTTTATTGGCAATATGAAGAAGGTAGAACAGAATATCTAATTTGGATAATGATTGAAAATTTTGAAAGATCTATTATTGTTTCTCCATCTAATACAAATGTACAGTAATTAAAGTAGTTTGGTATTAACTTAAAAATAAATAGATTTATAAATCGGTGAAATGGAATTTGATGTCCCTAAAGAGATTCATACAAATATGCTAAACTGATTTTTGTCCACAACGCCAAGGATCTTCAATGGAGGAATTCAGTCTCTTTTCAGGAACAATGTGAGAACAATTGAGCATTCAGATTCTCAGGGGTCATTCTTAGTTTTACCTCATGCTGTATGCAAACAGTAATTAAGACTGTGTACAAACATGAATATAAAATGGATGCACTGCTAAACAACCTAGGCTATTCCATCAAATTCTTTAAAACATAAAAATGTTACTGTTAAATGAATGAAAGTGTGAGTTACAGATTCACAGAAAATAATAAAGAAACCTGTCTGACAGAAAACATTTTAACAAATATGAACAGATCAAGTATGCCCATGATAAGATATTCAACAGTTGCTCAATATACTTGGTTATTATGTGATAATTCAAACCATACCAAGTATTGGTGAGAATTCAGAGTAGTTGGTCATCTCACATATTAATGTTGATAATATAATATATTACATGTACTTTGTAAAACAATATCTGTTAGGTTTTCAGACTTGTCATAATAAAGTGTAACAAACATAGGTACTTTAATAACAACTCAGAAATTTATTTCTGAACAATTTTAAAAGCCAGACATTTGGAATCAAGATGTCAGTTGATGCAGCTCTACTCCTATAGTTTACCAGAGAAAGTCATTTCTTGTTTCTCCCAGTATCTGGAGGCTTCAGGCATTCTTGGGTATACGGTGACAGTACTTAGTGACAGTACAACTGCAATCTCTGCCACTTTCTTCTCCCAGCCTTCTCATTTTCTCCTAAGGCTTCACTTCTCTTTCTCACAAAGATACTTGTTTTTATATTTAGGGCTTACCTGGATGAAATAAACAGATCCCATCCTGACTTAAAAGAACAGGTAGGGAATCTTTGTCCAAATACTGTTAACTAAGCATTCTGAATTGTCTGAAGTTATCACATTAGTACACATTCATTAATTAGATTAGAAGTCAAATGAGAGAACATTCTGTATGAAACCATTTATTTGAAACTTGTCCTAACAATTAATGACAAAAGCCAGATCAGTGATAACCTGTGAATATGGGATATAAAAGTATTCTTTATTTACCTGATGTGATTGTAGTCTTGGAGGCTTACTGATGAATAAACACTCTTTTTCACTCTTTCTGAACTTTGTGTGTTTCATTCAACTAAAGTGTTTTTGCTTCAAACACTTCTCCAAGTTCACTGATTCAATCTGGCTCCTCTAAGCTTCCCACTGTATCTCTCTGCTTGGATTCCAACTCTCACAATTTGTTCAAATCTTCTGGTTTCTTATTCTCTGGCTTCAAATGCCTCTGTTGACCTTCACAGAACTTCATGACCAAATTTAACTCCACTTCATGGTACTCAACTGCATTGACTCCCAACTCACTAACCCTCTCTCTCTATGCTGCTTGTCTTTCTCCTATGTTGTTCTTGTGAAAGTTGGGCACATCCTATCTCTGACTCATTCTGTCAAATCTTTCTCCGATTCATCACTCTGTCTTCCCCTCAATTGGATGTCACTTTTAAACATGGCTGCTTCCTTCTACAAGCTAACTTTACATTCAAGGCCTTTACTAAGGGCATATATGTGCCAAATCACAAACAGCTTGGTCTTTGAATGTTATCCCTTTCCAGAGCAGCCATGTTGCTGGATGAAAATCACTCTACAATGGGCGATAAGCAAGAGAAAATACAAAAAAAAAAAAAAAAAAAAAAGAAGAAGTAAGAAGCAAGAAGATAATTTAGTAATGATGTATTTATTTACTATCATTTGAAAACCTATGTATTATTTCATTTTTATCTGCATAAGTGTTTTATTTGCATGAATGCATGTATACTGTATGTGTTTCATACTTAAGAGTCCAAAAAGGGCAGAGAATCCATAGGAACTGTAGTTACCCATGGTAATAAAGTATCATGTAGGTGCTGGGAGTTGAATACTGGTTCTCTACCAACATAAAAATGTTTTTAACTACTGGGGTATCTCAGTCTTTTATTCATTATCTTGCTTTGATTATGGCATTATATGAGTACAAAAAGTAAAAATATTTCTGCATGTATAACTTTAACACTTTTAGTTTATTTTGAATATCTCAATAAAATCATAATGATGAAACTTAGAATTTTCAAAATTCCAACTATAATTCTTAGTGATTTTACAATCAGCCTTCCCCCTTGGACTATGAATGATGACGTGTTTTATACATAGTTAATCTTATTACTTTCTACTTCTTTCAGAGGCATTGTAGTTTATCAATTTATCAGCCTCAGTGGCTACACCACTGCTTTTACTACTGCACTGAAATCTATAGTCTATTCCTCTCTTGCTGGCTTTCCTTTCCATTCCATTGGTATCTGCTCTCTTTAAGACTAATTCCGTGACATTTTCTTCTACCCAAGAAATTATTCCCTTTAATTTTTCTTTAATCCTTGCTTTGAAAAAAATGTCACTATTCTAAACACAGGTAACACAAAGAGGGGCATTAACTTCAAAAAGACACACTTAAATTTATAAACAGTGTGCTTCATTTTCTCCAGTGACCACATTAGCATGTCTTAGTTAAATAGATCATCCTCTTAGAAAGTTCAACAAATTTCTCTTTGAGGAGATGAAGTGTGGTACCTAAATGTGTCAGGAATAATCTTAGAAATTGCAAGTACATCTTAGAAGTAATGGTAGATGGTGTAAAATAATCTTGGAGCACATGTGGGTCACTAAGAAGGCGAGACCTCAGATGTTTCTTATGAACAGAGTTTGATTTGTTCAGATGCAGCTTAGCAAAATAATTTTTCCTGAAGACATATATCTAAAGACTTGAATATCAGAACATGCAACTAGCTCTGAATGCCTGAGATGATTAAGGTAGCTGGCATCACAGAGCACCATACCCTTTTCCTGTTCCGATTTTTTTCTTTTTTTTTCTTTTTTTTTCACTAGGAATTCTCTCTGAGTCTCTAGATTCAGAGGGAGTTCAGGGAATAAATGATGTACATGTAATTTTCAGGGGAAAAATCTACAGCCTCTAATACTGTACATTATCCATATGTCACTAAATATTGAAGTTAATGAATATTTGAATGATAATTTCATCTGCCTGCAATCTTGAATGTTCTGCAGAGTGTTCAGTTGTATATATTTATACTTCTATACAAATAGACTGATCTCCATTATAAGGATGATACTATTTTGAAAACAGAGAAAAGATTTTACCACTTAAGCTCTAGCTATGGATTCTACAATGACGAACATGGAGACAATTTCTATATCATATATATCTAGCCTATCCGTAAATATGGTTTGCAAAGCAGATCTATCATTAAACTAAACTTTTTTATTTGCAGGCGGCCTTTCTAATCCTTGGAAGGACTTTAATAATGTCTTCATAAAGTCACATCCTGTATAAAATCTGAGAATGTTTTTATTTATTTCAATGAAATCTTTCACAATTGTACGTGTTTCAGTTCTTATATTCAGTGGTGGTAGCACATGCATTTATCCCAGCACGTGGGAGGCAGAGGCAGGCAAATCTCTGAGTTCATATCCAGCCTGATTTGTAGAGCAAGTTTCAGGACAGCCAAGACCACATGGAGAAAGAAACCTTGTCTCCAAACACCAAAGGAAACAAACAATAGAAATTGGTTTAAAAGAATCCGGTTATTGCTTATAATGCCAGCATCTGGTAACCTGAGGCAAGAGAATCACAAGTTCAAAGACAATCTGGGTTATATACAAGTTACAGGAAAGTCTGGGATATACTGTTAAAAGAATACAATTTATGAAGACACCTGCATTCTTTGGATATGGAGGTAGTTGGATAAATACAGAAGTAAAGCATATCTCTACTGCTCACTACCTCGACAATACCACATTTTTCTAAGATATTGTCTCACCTTTGAGTTGTATCAAAGTGATTCTATCCATTTACAGAATCTACAGCCTTTCAGTGTGGGAAGAAAAAAATGGACACAATTAGGGTCATCTAGGAAGAAAGCCTCAATTTAGAAAATGCCTCTGTTAGGTTGACCTATATGCAAATCTATAGGCATTTTCTTGAGTAATGATTGATGTGAGAAGGACCAGCACCTCGGGGAGTTAACACTGTGGAGTATGAGGTCCTGCGGTACACACAAAAAATGGTTGGACATGCCATGGGGAGCAGGTCATTAAGTAGTATTTCTGCATTATCTCTGCTTCAATCCCTTCCTTATTTCCTGCTCTGACTTCCCTTTATGATAAATTGTAACCTGTAAAATTAAGTAAGTCCTTTCTTCCCTAAATTGATTTTGGTCCTGATTTTTACCATAGAAACAGGAAGTCAGTATGCTACCATACATACGGAGAATTTATATTATGCATTAATCAGTGAAGGTCTATAATATTGATGCGAAGAATAGACTGTTGGCTCGGAAACGGACTGTTGGCTCACACGCTTTCTTTAATTCACCAAGGCATGGTGGGAACATTATTGAGTCAGATGGCAAAGCATTGGATTTATTTTGTGAAGACAACATAGCTATAGTAAAATAATACAATGTATGTTGGCATTACACTAATTAGTATTCATTTCACTGTTTCCAACTCACAGCAAACCAGTGGAAAGAAGAAATTGGTTTGCCACAGCAGAATTTCTTAATGAAAATGAAAAGTGAAGGTAGCTTTGCAATGTCAATGTTTCTGTACAGCTCACAGGTTAGCCAAACCAAGGAAGGGCATTTCCTAATGGTGAGTAAAGTTTGTGTCATTGCAGCCTTTCCATTGAAAAGAGTTGTTTGAAGTGTTAAGAACATTGGTAGCTCAAAAAAGTCAATTAAAAACAAAACATAAAGGAAACTGCCAGTCCTGGGGACACCCACTTGAAATCACAGTGCTCCTAAGCAATGGCAGGTTAAAGAGTGGCTGGGAGGCCAGCCCAGGCTACCTAGGGAGCTCCTCCTGTCTCAGCCAACACACAGCAACAACAAAGAAACCAAGGGTAAACAGCAGCAGTGCAAAAGCAAACAACTTCCCTTAGTCTTTTTCAGCTTGTACCCATTCAGAGACATTAACAATGGTTCAAGAGTTAATAGAAAATTTGAAAAGGCTAAACAATTGACTTCCATGAATCCATGAAGAACATGCATAGACCACAGTCACAAAAAGAAATTCTTTTCCACAGAGATTCTGAAAACACGAACCTAGCACAAACTGATGTAGAGTCTAGCAAATGTCAAAACAGGTATTCCTAAAAATATGTGAAGCAGAGGGTTAGATAAAATTTAAATACGCTAAGAATATGAGGTATTTAAAGTGCATTTATATTTGTTTATGTTTTCTCAGAAAATATATAAACCAATAATAAATTTTCTTTACTCCTCTTACTCATCCATTATCAGGATTAAGGCTAAATACTCTGGCTTGTTTCCAACACTGTCATAAAAAAATCATCATCAAAAACAACCTAGTTTGGAAATATTTTAATCCATGTTACACTTCTAGGTAATGCTCCACCATGAGAAGTAAGGGCAGGAACTCAAAACAGAAACCTTGAGGCCAGAACTGAAGCAGAAGAATTAGAGAGAAATTACTTCCTGGCTTTCCAACTCATGGCTTGCTCAGCCTGCTTTTATTCATTTATAAAAAATCATTTTTAGTCATTCCATTCATTTACATCTCAAATTATATCCTGCTTCCGGGTTGGTTACCCCCTCCACCCACCTCCCCATCCCACATCTGCCCACCTCCCTACCTTTAGCCTGTATGAGAGTGCTACCCAACCCATCCACACTCTCTCGCCACCAAATCTCACCATTCCCCCACTCTGGGGCATTAGACTTCAGGGTACCAAGGGCCTCCCCTCTCATTGCTGTCAGGAAAGGCCATCCTCTGTTACATATCTATCTGGAGCCAATGATCCCTTTAGGTACACTCCTTGGCTGGTGGTCTAGACTCTGGGAGAACTGGGTAGTCAGGCCAGCCTATGTTGCTCTTCTAATGGGGTTGCAATCCCCCTCTGCTCCACCAGGACTTCTGCCAGCTCCCCCACCAGGTTCTCTGAGTCCAGCCTGATGGTTGGCTCTAAGCATTTGCCTCTGCATTGGTCAGTTGCTGGCTGGACGCCCCCAGGAACTGCATCAATTTATTCCTCTCCACAAGTGCCTCTTCTTACACCACCCAGGACTATCTGCTGAAGGTTACACCATGTACTGAGAGTTGAATCTCTCCATTTCAATTATTAACTAAGAAAATAACCTCCCACAGACTTGTCTACAGGTCAACCTCTTGAACACATTTTCTCAGGTGAGGTACCCTTCTCAAATGACTCTGGTTTGTATCGAGTTGACACAAAGATCTAACAAGAAAAATATATTAGCGTCATCTAGTTTTATCATGAATTTTTGAACTCAGATATGGTAGTGGAATTGTGTGAAGAATCATTGCTTTAAATTATTATTTGAAACACATTGGAAATTAGGCAAGCTTTTGCTGCCTACTTGATAGTGTTTCTTAAGGAATTCAACCTATCTCAAAGCAAAGGAGCACTTATATTTGAAACTTATAGTGTCATCACCATTTGAAGATAACCTTTGAATGAATCATGAAAAGATGGTCTTTCTACTTCTCACCTAATAAAAATTCAAACAAGAAGATTCATATTTCCCCACTAATCTACAGTAGACACATTTACTATTAATGGAGTATAGTTCCTGAAGTATTTTCCCAATTGTGATGCAAACATAGAAGAAAATGTTCATTTTTTTTCAAAAGGCAAACTATGCAATGGAGAAACTTTTAACTCTCAATAGGCAATAACTAATGTGCCATTTTTAACATGCTAACCTGAAGATATCAAAAGGAAACTATAGGAGCTGAAGAGCTGACTTACTGGATAAGAAGATTTTCTGCCTTTACATAGAAACAGAATGTGGTTCTTAGCACCCATATCAGGTGACTCACAACTACATATAAGTCCAGCTTCAGAAGATCCAATGACTCTGGCCTTTCCAGATATCTGAACTCATATGTACATACCCACAGGCACACACAACACACATGCACACACACACACACACACACACACACACACACCTACATATAATCTGAAAATAATAGAAATAAATCTTTAAAATTACTTATAGTACATTCAGTTATGGAATCATGGAAAATACTTTCTATGACTACAATAAACAAGTCAGGCACCTGCTCTGTCTTTCCTTATCTGGGACACCGAAAAGTGAGAGCTATTCTATTTTTCTACTTTACTCTCTCCCTATAACCTGAACCAGAGTATACCTTTATTTGGCAAACAACCAATAATGAAAGGAGAATGCATACATTATTGATGAGCTTGCTTCTGAATTAAAAATCCAGATACATGCTTGTATATAAATAGCCTACCTTTACCTGTGGATATGCCATTGCTTTAATGAAAAAGGAAAATCTGCTGTGATTATTTGTAGAGTTATACTGCCCCAAATGTAATTGCAACATAAATTGGGAGAACGAATATAAACTTCAAGGTACACAATGAAGAATGCAACCCCCCTTTGGCTTCATTTTGAATAGCAATTCTACTGGAGAAGAGAAAATCCAAATGAAGCAACAGCTCGAGCATAGTTCATTTACTCTTTGATATTCAGCAGTGTCATTGACTCTTGAGTCATCAGCTCATTTTCTGCCTTGTGATGTGCGCTCAAACTGAAGAATTTCTTGATAGGACCAAACAACTACCCCCAATTTGTCTTTTGTCAAGAGTTCATTTCAGAGTTTGTTAGAAAACAAAACTGAAGCCTGAACACCACCTAGCAACTCACCTTCTTGCATTACTCACAACCTGGATTCAAAGAAAGCTAATGAGAGGAAATCAGAGAAAGCGCACTATTCCATTTTTTCTTTTTAAAAGCAGAAGGTGTAAAGGCTGGCTTGCTGAACTGATTTTTTCCTGAGCATACAAACTATATAAATACGAAATTGGAAACCTATGGCCATATTTCTATAAGTGTGTAGAAAACACACTGTTCCTTCTTTTGGTAAAATAATTTGAGAACATTATTAGTGTGAGGACAATGTTTAGTCGCCACCACTAACAAAATCTTTCAAATTCTAGTAGAAGATTTTAACAACCATGTATTTTTACCTCTTGGCAGGGTGAAGTGAAAACTGGTGTCTCCTCCAACATGCTGAAAATAACCTAAAGGCAGACACCAGGGCCCCTAGAATACATACTCCTCTGCAGCTCTGGCTGGCTTGTTTAAATTAAGTCTCAAACAAATAACACTATTTTAACTAGAAAAAAAGGAACTTAATGCAAGATGTCAAGATTACATGAGATTGAGCAAAATGATTTCTCTTCTTTATATCATTCCCACAGAAGTCCGAAAATGTTCCATTTGAGAGCCTCACAGATGATAGACAACCTAACAGCAAGAAGCACCTTGTCAAATTACTTCTGACAAACATTAACAATACACCAAGGAAAGAACCCTGCTCATCCTAGCAGTTTATTCTGATAAGCAATCTCTTCTTCTATTCAGAATGTCTTAAAAGACAAAAATCACTACAGTTGTGTGTCAAGGATTCACTGATCTTTTAAATATGATTGAACTTTAAATTAGCCGTGAGGAACTAAAGTACAGGAATAATTTCAACACATGTTACTTCATATAGTTAATACAGTAGGTTCCTTTAGCTGACAGTTTGCATTTCATAGTCGAAGTGACCTATTGGCAGCTACAATCTGAAAATATCATAGGACACTCCAGAAGTAAGTGATTCATATGCTTTAAATAATGCACCATTCTGAGTAGCAGGACAGAACATTGTGCCATTCTATGGTGTTCCATTCTGTCCTTCATCATTTTGCATGGAATGTGAATCATCCCTTCTTCTCTCATATAACAAGATTTTTTTTTACTGCCTATCTCTTAGTTGTTTAATAGTCATCTCAGCTATCATATACCCAATCGTGGTATTTATTGTACCACACATGTTTAAGAAAAACGGATATCAGTAGTCAAATGCTATATTTCATTGAAGATATCATTAATCTCACAGTTATCATCACACAGAAATTTTACCATGTCATGTCATCACAAGAAAAGTAAAAGCACAAAGGAATATTCTGACAACAAAAAGAGATGCAAAAACACTAACTTTTAGTATAGTACATTGTAACTTCTATTTTGTGACAGTTTGTGTGCATTGCATTCTTACTCTATCCCTATTTATTTTTATCAATTAAACTTTATCAAATGATTTTATGCATAAGGAAAATAATAATATTCACAGAGCTTACTATCATACAAACTTTCAGACATCCACTGGGGGACTGAGGGATTTAAGAAATATCTTTCATGCATTAGGGATTGCTATTATGTATGCTTTGGTCATGGTTGAGTCAAAGATATTAATTTCATTTTTGATTGCCATTAAACATTTTAAGGTTTTGTCTCATGAAACTTGAAGTATGTGAATAATATAGAAGAAAGTTATAAGAAGTTCACCATATTTTAACTTAATATTAATAACTATTACATTAATGATTATAATCTATGATGCCAGAAAAAATCAACATTATTTTATAATGTTATATAGAATATAATGTAATATTATGAAGCTATGCTATATTGTTAAAGTAAGGTTATAGCTAAAATTGGTAATTTTGAAGTTATTAAACATTTTTCTCCTCAAATCACACAATCCTAACTACTCTGTTAATACCTTCAGAATTAAGGGTGTTATATACTTTGTAGGCTCTCTCACATATAAACAGAGAAAACATTAAAATTAAATTTAACTTACTAAATATTTATTTATATGCAAATACTTGTCAAGATGCTGTGAGAGTATCTCAAATGACGGAAATATAGGCACTGTCTTAAAAAACCACTGATATAAATATGAAAATATGGTACACTTGCAAACAGCAATGATAAGTGGACCCACACTGCCATATTTTCTAAGATCCAGTGGACTTCTTAACATTCTTCAACTGCTACCATTTATTTTTATAATAAAAATGAAATATATACATATATATATATATATAGGCACATCTATACAGAGAGACACATAGACACATAAATTCACACACAAATTTTTAGGGTAGTAGAGATTTAGCCCTAGATAATTGTATCCCCAGATTTTTGTACTAGTTTCCTTTTAGGCAGAATCTCAATAAGTTGTCCAGGTTGAGCTTAAAGATGGGATCTATTGGCAGATTAGCCTGTATAGAAGGTGAGACTATTATATACATCTGCATCTCCCAGCTCAGATTCTATTTCTCTTGTTGTTTTAGATTATACTGCTGCTGCTGCCGTTTCTTTAACATTTTTCTTTCATTAAAAATACTTTTTTAATATATATATTAAAAATGTATACATAACATTGATTTTACATAATATTTACAGAACATATCCTGATTATGATTTCCTATAAGTTATTTTCCCAAGAAAAGTGAGGTTCCTCCCCACTTTCTTTTTCATCTGGATTTTCCATGTTTATCTATCTATAGAAACTGGACAGTCATCTAAGGGATAAAAAGGACATATGAAACATATAGATGAAGAAATCTACTCATTTACCCATTCAGGAATCCCATAAAACTACTAAACTGACAACATAATATATACCCAAAGGACTTATACAGTAAAAAGATAGAGAAGTGTATAAATAAAACAAGTCAATTAAAGAAAAATCTTAATAACATTATGAAACAATGAACGAACTTCCAAAGATTGTGTTGCTTGTTTTCTGTTGGTCATCTAGTGGGCATGCAGCCTACCCTTAACTTGTTTTCTCAGTGAAACCTCTTGGAGAAAACTAAATTTTTATTTGCAAGTGGTTATACATTGGAGATAGCTTCTGAGTTAGGGATAGGGCATGTATATAAAATTATAAACTGTGACTAAAAATTAATCCATTTTACCATGAAATTAACAAAAACCTTGTTTCTTGTTACTAATTTTGCAAATCTAATATTACACTTAAAAATGGCTGTTTTGTATCTGATGAATTATCCATTCAGTAACAAGGATTCTTCATGTCTTTTCCTCTGTGCTTTACTGATGATAACAGTGTTCCTTCCACATTACATGCCATCTCTGATGCTGCTATAGAACTCTGTCATAGGCCGAAAACAGTCACAGATAATATATAAAAGACAAGTATGGCTGTATTCCAATAAAACTTCATTTACAAGAACTTACAGTTTGGCCTGGGGGCAGTAGCTGGGTGACATGGATAATGCCATAATCTGAGAGGAGTTTACCTAATACAATCTTGGCCCTTTTTACTTTCCTAAAGCAGAATGAGGTTGATTATCCTGCCCTCTAAGTAGATGGTGCCTACACATACACAATGTCTAAGCATTTCACAGGCATTACATTCGTCAAATCATCTGAAAGGAAAGCACCCGATTTTATAAAGGTATTGACTCACACACAAAGGAAAAGAAAATGACCAGAGAGCTGAACAAGGAGCTAGTACAAAAGGCAAAATTGTAAACACTATCCACTCAAAGTGGGACTGAACTCTGGCGCCTTTGTTCAGACAGATGAACTGTGACAAATATTTCTCCTTAAGGCCCAGGAAGAGCACTTTACAGGAGTACTGACTGATATTATCTGGAATGCAGTGCTGACACCAAGCAGAGGCATTAATAAAGAAAAAAAAAGAGGTTTTGCCCTCCCCTTTTATTCTCCCTTTATTGAGTTAATTTAATAATTCTTAGTTTTCTCTGGTTTACCTCACTGCATGGGCAAAAATTAAGAAACAAAACTATTATGAAAATATTGATTAAAAATATCACTGGATTTATTTTTCAGTTAGTTTCTCCCTTGGAAAATATTTAAATTGTTACAAACTTTCTCTTGAAATGTGCATACACAAAAGTTCATTTTCTAGAGTCACACACATATGTGCGCGCGCACACACACACACACACACACACACACACACACACACACACACACACCAGGCACATTTCAGCAAGCAGAACAGCATGCTGAAAACATTTGTCCAAGCAAAGTTCAAAGTAAACTTGATACTAGAGTTATGAAATGGAATGGATACCACAAATGTCATGCTCTTTGTCATTAAGAAGAAAAGGTCAAGCCTATTTGATCAGTTATTTTCAGAAAAAAAGTGATTTTAGAAAAGCATTTTTCTCTTCCTCTGATTCTTCTCACAAAGAACCGAATGATTTTCTTCCTATTTCTGACTGCAGGTTTTCAAAGGAGTTGTTTATCAGGATGCCACTCTGAACAGGATTTGAAGGAAAGTTGGAGAGTATATTAATTATAGAGTGCCATGGTTGCCTCAATTTCCATGTAAGAAAGTGTTGCATCACTGATGTGGGGTGGCATCTTTTCCATGTAGAGTACTTTTAAAAGTGCAAATGTATGAACAGAAAATTCTCACTTCAAAGAGAAACAGAACTGTTTTGAAAGACAGCCTTTGAATGCAATCTTATTCAAAAGGAAGCCTATTTAGAGAAAATGGAATCCAAAAATGTCAACACCTGTATTCTTCCTGAGAATATGCCTTCTTTTGACAACAACACTGAGAAGCTAAGAGTACTTTGAAAAACAAACACGCCCCACTTTATTTGGTTATAGAAAAAGTAGTTAGAGATTTTATGGTGCCCCCATGCTTACAATATATTTTCATTAAAAAGCACTATATTTCACAAATTTGATATAGGCAATTGTCTAACCCCACACAGCACATATTGGAAGGTTAAACTTCATTTCAGAAAAAGGTTATAAGACCTTTGAGCATCTGAATGTTTTTCCAGTGTATCTACGCCAACCTGAAAGAATGATTTTTTTTTTCTGTTCCAATTTTGACCAATTTTAAAAGGCGGAATGAAATTGGGAGAATTATGTTGTAATATTGCAGAATTGTGTTTTTCTACTTTACAGAAGATTGTTGTAAATACTCTTTGATCTACAAGAAAATTGTCTTCCTCATTGGCAACACAAATATATTGAATGTGACCAAGGATTTTCACAATAGTTTGAATGAAAACAATGTGGACGACAATGTTCACATCTTTTTAGGTAGGCTAAAAGTAGATTCAGGTGCCACAATTTGTTGAACAAGGGTAGTGTAGAAATTCCACTGATAGTCTGCCAGGGATTTCTGGTAACAAGTTTTAATTATTCACAAAACTTTATTTCAGGAGTTTATAGCAATAAGGCATACTGAGACTAAAATAATGGTGTAAACTTCTAAAGAAATAAGGGCCATGAAATAGGGAGGAAGATATATTAGTGGTTTCTGAAAGGAGCTGGAAGGAGGGAGGTGGGCAGGGAGGTGGGATATAGGTAGATAGAATCCTAATAAGTTGTCTGTGTGTATGAAAATTTCAAAGAATGCACAAAATAGTTTTACTTATATTTAAAGCACTTATAAAAGGAATTTTACCCACAATTCTCATTTAAAGATTCATCATTTATTTTCCTGCATAATGTAACAATGATAACAAATCTTAATATTATTCCAACCATTTTTCTAGATAATTCATATTCCCTCTAAAAACTTCTTTTATCAAAACTTTGAACTAAAATTTACCCCTACATTGAATGAGCACTGTAGATAATCATACACACTAAATGACTATATTATATAATTTGCAATATGAGTGTCACATACTCAGTACATTGAAACAATTTTTCCCTTTTTCTGGGTGTGAGATACCCTGAGCTCTGAGGGAAGGGATTTGATGAAGATATCTCATTTAGGGGTGAGTATTGCAAGGTCTTTCACTCTGCATAATATCTATGCATCTCTGTATTTGTTCCCATCTGCTGCAGGAGGAAGCAGTCTGAACCATTTTTTTTTTTTTTTACAATTTAAATGGAAACACTATGAACGATATTATACTTGTGAGAATACAATGACCTGTTAGGTGCTGAGGATGTCAACAGTAATACAGTGCCACAATTTGTTGAACAAGGGTAGTGTAGAAATTCCACTGATAGTCTGCCAGGGATTTCTGGTAACTAGTTTTAATTATTCACAAAACTTTATTTCAGGAGTTTATAGCAATAAGGCATACTGAGACTAAAATAATGGTGTAAACTTCTAAAGAAATAAGGGCCATGAAATAGTGAGGAAGATATATTAGTGGTTTCTGAAAGGAGCTGGAAGGAGGGAGGTGGGCAGGGAGGTGGGATATAGGTTCTATTATTCTATGTATAATTAAATTAATACAACTCTCCAAACCAATTATAAATATATTTTAGCTCTGAGAATGTTTTTAAAATATACATAGAAATGTTTTTGTATGAGTGTGCCTGTGTGTGTGTCTGTGTGTGTGTGTCTGTGTGTGTGTAGTGGGACATGGGTGTACAATTGCCTTCCTTGCACCTTTCTTGTAACAAGGATTATAGGTTCATATAATCAGATCTTACTGGGAGCCCTTGTAAACCAATGAATTCATCCGCAAGAGACTTAGACAAAAGGCAATGAATATTCTGGGCAGTAAAGTGTCTAATTTGTGGGTCCCTTGTTCTGGAGGGTGTCCCACGACGATCTCCTGACTGGGGACAGGGTGAGAGCTCGCTACTTTCTCTGTGCTGCCTCCGGCGTGTGTCTCCACTGTCTGTAGATCTCTGGCCCAGCCTGAAGCAGGGATCAAGGCCAAAGGACACAGAGTGCAAGCAAGAGGGGAGATTGCCTGCCCCCCCACCCCCGCTTCTGCCTCTGCCTGCTCACCATCGCTGTTGCTGACCGGTCTCTCCCAGGTGCTGCACCTGTCTCTCCACTGCTGAGCTGGTCCAGGCCCTGGCTGGGCCAATAAGGAGCCAGCTAGCTGGCAAGGAGGCAGCTTGGTGTCCCAGGCAGGTTCCAGGAGAGCAGAATTCTCCGCAAGTGTTACAGCTCCTGTGACAAAAACTCTTGGACACCAGGATGATTATATATATATTTTACAATTCAGATGCCATCCCCTTTCCTCTTTTCCCCTCCCTAGAGAAAACCCCTATCCCGTGCCCCCTTTTCCTTTTTGCATCTATACAATTTTTTTTTAAATGTTAGTCAAAGACATTATAAGTATGGTAATGCTCAATCAGAAGTGTAACCCAATACCCAACCTAGATATATAAACTGTCTTTGACTGGTGGAGACATGTGAACATCTGCCTCCATGCCCACTCTCTCTTTCTCTCTCTTTCTCTCTCTCATCATCTTGCTTCTCCTCTACTTCATCTTCTCCTCTCCTTACTCCATCTTTTCCTCTCAGTGCTCCTTCCCCCTTAGCTGCTCCTACATATTACCCTTCCTGTTAAAATAAAGCTTTTCTCTCAAAATACAATTAGAGCATAATTATTCCTATTTGTACCAGTGAGGTACAAGATAATCCTAATACCCAGTCCATCATTTTGTCAACTAACCAGAACCTCTGTCGTCTCTCCTAACTAAAACACTTAGTTTTGAACCTGGCTGTTTTTCTTGGCTTTAGAATGAATGTCAGCTGAAAATCATCCACTCAGATATTTTCTCTCAAAGTAAATAGCCAGGATTGGCTATGAGACTATAGGTCTTCAACCCCATCAGAAATCTAGAATGACTGAGTTAACTGAAATTATGGGAAGCACAAAGCATAGCTTCTAAAACTTAGCCAATTTATAGAGACCGCTGAACACCTGGACAGCCCCTATACTACAGAACGTTGGAGCATCAAATCTTCAGCCTTCTGGCCCAGAATCATCTGACAGACCTTAGTGCTGCAGAGTTATTAAGGGCTGATTACTCTGTCTAGGCAGATATAATCAGTCGACGCCCTTATATACAGTTTTGGGGTGGGTTAGAGTCTGACAGCAGATAATGTCTTGACCTGCGAGCTTGAAGATACCTTATCTGCATGTGGGAGAGCCTGAGGGACCCTTCCTCGTGACTGATGGTCATAAACCTCTCTGTGGGAGGGGTTGTTGGAGGACTGAAGCTAAGTGAAAAGAACCAGGGCCAGGGAACAGAGGTGAACTCCTGCTGTCTGATAAAGATTCCAGGGTTCAAAACTCATGCTCAACCAAACACCTAGCTGCTTCTCACAGCCCACTGCCCTACACTAATTGAGAATACTGGACCAATGTATAAAATCTGGAACATCAATAACTAGCTTCACTGAAGCTATCTCTTTCCAATCTGACCTCCAACATCTTTACACACACACAAACACATTAATAGAAATGAAGACTTTATAAAAAATTTTAGAGTCCTAAAAATCTGTGAGTCATGATTAAATAAGAATGATAACCAACCATAAATATTAGGCATCTTAAATATAAATTATCTTTTTTGTCCACATGGGGAAAATGAGGCTTTAAAAAGTTAATGGTTGATCTGCTCAATCCTTTTGTGTTTGTTCCTTGTCATAAATCACAATGTTGAGGTGTTAAAGAAATGTCTCAACAGTTAAGACTCTTCCTAAGAACCTGAGCTTCCAGTACGATATTGGGTAGCTCACAACTGCCTATAATGCTGGCTTCTCTTCCCCTGCTTTGGACATTATACACATCTTCATGCATCTCCATACAGACACTTATACACAATTAAACATAAACTTTAAATTTAAGAACCTTATAAATTTGAAAGCTCATAAATTTTAGGGACTCCATATTGTTCCCTCTATTTGCATAAAATCATTACTAATCTTCTGATCATGAAGTATTATTATAAGTTTTCTTCTTACATTCAGGAGTTCTAAAAACTATGTCTTGTCACTTTTCCATCCATTTACTTACTCTTCAATTTCTGAGAGAAATACATTTTCTTTACCTCTGAAGTGTTATAGCAGTCAAAGTAATGACTAGAGAAACATAAGTATGTGCATGCTAAGAGAAAACCTTCTATTAGAGCAACATTAGTGAATATGATTATAAGTAAAAATCATACAACTTGGACATGGTGATATATTCCTTTAATCCCAAGATTTTGGAGTGGAGGTAGGGGGTACCTCTGTGAGATCAAGGTCAAGCTGTTCTATATAGTGAATTCCAGGCCAGCTAGGTCTATATAATAAGACACTGTCTCGAAAATTCAAAAAGAATAAAGAAATATATTTTTAAGGTGTATATGATTAGTGAGGTCATAATTATCAAATCTGTATGGCATAACATATCTTTTCTCCTGAAAAATATAAAACTAATCTGTACATGGAAATTTTCTGTTCTAGTTTGCTTTCTATTGCTTTAACAAATATCATGACCAAAAGCAACTTGAGGAGAAAAGAGTTTATTTGGCTTACATATCCTAAAATCAGTCTATTTCTCGGGGAAATCACCCATTAATGGAAGCAGGGATCATGGAGGAAATGTGGCAACTGTCTTGTCCCTATGAGTTGTTCAGTGAGCATTTTTAAAACAACAAGGACCACCTATTCATGGGTGATAACACCCATAGTAGTACCTTCATATTAATCATCAATTACTGTGCCACACAGACTTGTCTACAGGTCAGTCTGTTAGAGGCATTTTCTCAACTGAGATTTCCAACTCAAAAATGATACGTTTTGTTTCATAACATAGCTTTCATCAAGTTGACAAAAGACTAGCAAGCACAGTGTTAAATTATTTACAATTTTTGTATTTCATAATTGAGGAAAGAATTGTATTATCACAATTTTAGTCTCAATTAATGATGTTAGAAACTACTCTCAGAATAGCTACTGGCATTGGGTCCTACACAAAGTATAGCCAATAATGATAAATTTATGTACAGCCATCTTTCCCCAGAATGCCAAAGAGCTTTTCAAAGAAAAAAGAATGGCTGATGTTCATGACAATATGATAAGGTATTTTGGCATCCCTGGAGTATAACTTTGGCTGATATACAGGTGTCAGAACAACACATCTTTATGGCTTGTGCTAATGGAAGGAACATGATGAATGCCCTTGAGCAGTGTAAGGAGGAGAAGCAGCAACAGAGCCTAGGGACAGATGGTGCTGATTTATTACTTGGAAATGTCAGAGGGTAAGTGTTTTCTGCATATTGAGTTAGAAGTAATGCAGAGGTAATGCTTCAGATTATTGTGTAGGGCTTGATATTTTGGATACTGAATCTGAATCAAAATCATCTCATCTCTTAAGCAGGTTTAAAGACAAAAGACATGGCCAGATTTGAAAAGGCCTGGAATCTTTTGGGCTACGCTGAAGCAAACAATGCACTGCCTTGATCTATGGCACTTGGAAATGTCTGAAATGAATATAAGTATGTTTTCATTGTCTTCATTTTTTGTGACGATTTAAAGTGTGGGTCAGTCTTATAGCTGAAATTTGTTGTAACCAAAGCACACCTACAATGTGTGTGTGTGTGTGTGTGTGTGTGTGTGTATACACATAAATATGTGTGTGTGTATATATATATGTATATATATACATATACACACATATATGAATAAATATATATGTATATATAAACACAATATATATATCATATATGTTGTATACATTTTGTATATGTATATACATATATCATTATATATACATATTTGCTATTTTAATCAAATTAAGATATTTCAATGATATGCAATTTTCAAAACATATTGAAAAGAGAATTTTATTTACTGAATAAAAATTTCAGATAGAAGAGAGAATGCTTTTAATTCTGAAAGAGAACACTGTAACTAGAATACCCTCAACTCCTGCATATTGCCTTGGCTTTAACTTTAGGCATCAGTTTTGTGAGCTGTGAGTTTAGTCTCAAGGAAATAACTATCACAGAAGTCTTTTAAAATTTTTCATTACTATAATATTTTTCCAGTTGAGGTTTTAAATTGTTTAATAGATTATCAAGCCTTATTATGTTGTGGAGAACTTAAAATTAACATGACTTCATGGCAATTGCTGCTTAATTTCATGTCACCTTGGGTCAGTCATCTGAGACACATGGGATTTGAGCATCACTGTCATCCCCTTCCCCACATCCTGCATTTTCATGTTTATAACCCCTCTGTTAAAAAGTAAAAATTGTGGAACAGAGAATCAAAAAGAGAAGTTGTAATGACTCTTCTATTTCTCTTAAATGTGACCAGTTATACTCAATCATGGACTGGTCTAGAAATCAATCTAATATTGGAAATAACAGTCTTCATTTGGAAGCCTGTTTCTTGACATCTTCAGAGACATATTTGGAAGTTGGCTGTATTTCTCTATGATGTTATGTTAGCAAGAGATAAAGTTGGGACAGGATCTGGATTTCAAACAAGTGTTAGTACATAATTAAAGGCTGTTTTAATTGTCAAGTTAAATTACTTATATTTCTTCTACAGTATTTAATGTAAGTTGCATTGATTGTACAATTTATAAAATAATGTTAGTGTGTTAAAATTTGGCATGTCAGTTACAGAGGTCTATCAACCAGCTTTTGTTTTATTGCCATGAGTATCACAGAACCTTGGTCTTATGAAAATAGCTTGAAAGTACTGGAAGAAGTGAGTCAGGATTTAAGCAGAAGAAAGAGGGTAGTGGGCTTGATTATTGTTTGTATAATAGCTTTAATTGCATTGATTGCTAACACCACTGCTTCTGCAATTGCTTTGACACAAGAAGTTAAGACAACTACTTTTCTTAATCATTTAGCATAAAATGTTACTAATGTGTTGAATATACAAGAGGATTTAAATAGGCATTTGGAACAAGGGATTGATGCTCTTTATCCTATTCAAATTACTGGAAGGAGGTTCAGAGTTGAAGAGTAAGGAGCCATCTTGAGTGTCATGCCAAATACCATTGGATTCATGTTAGTTCTAAAATTTACAGTGGTCGTAATTATAATTAGAAAAAAGTTTAAAGATACTTGCAGTGTATGTCGCATAATTCTAACACCTCTCTGGATGTTTTAACTTTGCACAGTGAGATTATGAATTTAAAGAATGTTGCTCTGCTGAGAGTCAATGTCGCAGATACTGCTTACAAAATTACCCATCTATTTTGGTCAAGCTTCTTGAATGGCATATATAGTTTGGTCATGCTAACCATTTTTGTCCTGGGAATATTTTATTCTTGCCCATCATGTTAAAGCTTGTCTTTAACAACATCATCATGTTGGCAGCCAAAGTACATGGCTTGAACGAACGTGAAAATGGACTCCCAGACAGAGTCATTAAATTAACAGGCTAACAAGCCAAGGACAGGTAAGATTCTACCTTACCAAGCTAAGACAGAAATGCATTGCTTTGGATAATGTATATTCCATGAAGGGGAAGAAAAGCATTCTTGTCAATATGACCTAAGACAGGCCCAGTCTTGTTTATGAAATAAAAAAGGGGGAGAGGCAGAGAGCTTTGGGGGCTGCTTTGCAAGAATCTGACATGGGCTAAGGACAAGGAAATGGGCTGCTTGGCCAAGTATATGACTTTGGCCAAGGACATAAAAGTGGGCTTCAGGCATAAATCTGACATTAGGCTAGAACAAAGAAGTAATTTCAGGCAGGATTCTAAATCTTAGGCTAGAACAAAGAAGTAATTTCAGGCAGTAATATAAATATTAGGCTAGAACAAATAAGTAATTTCAATCAGGAATCTAAATTTTAGGCTAGGACAAGTATGTAAGCTTCAGACATGAAAATGACTTTGGGATAGGACATGGAATTTGGCTCAGATATTTTGGTCATCCTGATAAGCCCCTAGAAACAGTGATCATGGGAGTGTTCATAGAACTTTATTGCCTTGTTTGTTCTTTGACTATTTGTGTTTATGGCCTTGCTTGTTCCTTGACTATTTGCATCTACTGTATTGCTAGACCCTCAACCTAGAACTGACCTTAATACTTGCATGTAATTAAAATTGTATAAAAGCAAAATAAAGGAGGGGCCATGGGATAGAGGGTTTCTTGGGAGAGGATATTGGGTAAGGGGAGGGCATCTGAAATGTAAATAATTAAAATATCCAATTAAAAAATAAGTGGCTATCTGACACACTCACTGATCCTAACGCTTAGAATAAGTTTTAAAATGTCAAGGAAAAAAAAATAATGTGTGGCTTTTTATGACTATAAAAGTAGTCCACACTTATTGTACAAAATTTAGAAAATGAGAAAATGTACAAAAGAGTGCTGTAAAACTACCCATAATTTCACCATTTAGAGATGAACACATTTTAACACTCTTGTGATTTAAGAATGTTCTTTTCTCAATACACATAAGCACATGGAAGCTATACCTTATGAATTGCAGAGCAATAACACATGACAATGGCTTCAACTTCTCACACAAAGCTCAGATTTTAAAATTATGACAAATGTCTAAAAAGATGCTGTATCATTATGTATTCTGTATGTGGTGAATGCACATATTTATGTGTATTTTCTCAGTGATTCAGTTCTAGTGACTGGCCAGTGAGCAAGAAAACTGCATATGTTTCCATACACTTACTATTGGAGTTACAAACATCTGCCTCTACATTCAACTATTATGTGCTGGAGATCAAAACTCAGGTCTTCACACTTGTAAACACTTTATTCATGGAGCCAGTTTTTAATATTGCTAATCTACAAATTATAGGTCTTAAAATTAAATGGTCATAATTAAGAGAATTCTATTTATTATTTATTTATTTGTATGTGAATGATTATGCTTATGTGCATTTGTAGATACCTGTGTGTATGCTGGTATACACACACACACACACACACACACACACACACACAAACACACACACAGTGTCAAACATGCCTTGGCTATGTAAGAAGTGATCTCATGTGGTTCCTACCCCTGGAACAGGGGCTTGGACCTCCATGAGTACTGATGATTGCTGTGGGTTTAAGGCTAGTTTACATTATAATGCACATATATTTTCATGTTCCTCCTTTGAGGAATGTCTACTCTGCCAAGGTTATGACTTCATGATAATCAGAGATAGAACTAGTGTAGGAGGTGAGAGTATAGCTAATGTCTCAGCAAAATAGTAAATATTGAAATATTCAGGACAGCTCTTAAGACTGTGGGAAAGAACTCTGAAAACATGAGTTCAATAATATATAATTTCTCAACTGTGCAAATTATAAGGATGCAATAAGAATTGTATACGGAGCTTCAAAGACTAAAAGAACAGAGCCAGCTGTGCTGTGAACCCCCTTGTAAGAAAAATACAAAAGCAGGTAGATCATTGAGTTCACAGTCAGTCTGGGACAGAGTAAGGTTGAGACCTGGAATAGTGGAAATAGTAGTCCCATGACAGGATCACACCCAGCTAGCATATCTTCTGTGCTTACAAAGGCAGGCAGATCTCTGAATTCATGTGCAATGTTAAAAAATTGTGCTTGCTGTTTCTTTCAAAGAATCAAGTTGCTTGGGTTGTGGAATGCTGAGATAATCAAAAGGGAACCTAGAGTAAATGACTAAATTAAAATGTAAATAAAAGAATGAACCTTGATCTGTGAGAGCTCAGCTATCTGAAGAAGCTGTGGGGATATCTTCAGAAAAGCTGTGTTGAACAGAAACCAGGCCTTCAGTTTAGACCCATGATTTGACTCTGAGTCATACTTTGATGGCTCCCAGACATCCCTTTCTTGGAACTCCTCTCCAAGCTGAGGATGGTCTTTGCCAACATAGTGGGAAGGTCCCTTGGAGTTAAAGGATTTGAGGGATGCCAGCTTGGTATGTGGGTCCTGTGATTCAAAATCTAGTCCTCATGACTGCACAGCGAACACTCTTAAATGATGACATATATCTCCAGCTCTTGCATTATATCTTTGTAGGGCTTGAGATAAGAATTTATTCACTTGTTATGTCTATTTTTAACTGTAAAAATCAAATTATTGCCACTGTTAAGAAGTAGACATCTGTCTGCCAGATCTTTCATTTTAACAACTAAATTTACCTTGGACATCAACATCACCAATAAAAATAAGAAATCTCTGATTGTGTAAAGGAAAGATATAAAGTTGCTAGGGATCCCATAGTGCAAAGGTGGTCATGTACAAAGTTTCCTGAGTACTTCATATGCGTTCATACATAAGTTCCCAAAAAGAACACTAGTAGACACAATGAAAAATCAAAAGGGTAACATGTTTTTATCTAACCAAAGCCCAAGACTGTGGTTCCCAAACAAAAGGAAACTGTTTTACATCTACTAGCCTCTACTTTATTCAAATAGTAATAGATACTGATATCTTTATCTCCTATCTCTGTTATAATTTCAGTAGAGCCTGCTTAAACGCAGAATTTTTCTATTCCCTTGGTGAATAGAATTGGTAGAGCCAGTAGCAAATCTTTAATATTTATATTATAAACATTATATGATAGAACATTATGTGATAGAAAAAAAGAATAATGTTTAATTTCTTCATAACTTGTGGTTTACCAAATCAAATAGGAGAATAGTCTTTTATATCCCTAAGAGAATTGATCATACATGTCTTCTCAGAGAAAACAAAACGGTATCAGTGTCCAATCATTTTTAGGGATGATATCATCAGAGCACATGGGAAAGCTGGAGTTTCATCCTGCTCATATAATGCTGAGGTCATTTTGAGCTTGTGCTTCCTTTTTTTGAGGGGGTGGGGGTGGGGCTGATCTGAGATCTCAACAATAAGAATGCTAATAAAGCAACAGAAACTTAAGTAGAAACCAGAGATCTCAAATATAATGGACAGAATGTCTTGTATGAAAGCAAAAACTCACCTATTATACAAAAACCAGGCAAATTACAGCATGAGATAGAAAACACAATGAATTTGACACTGAGATATATTTGAAGAAATTATAAAATCATCAGCATGGAAATGTTTCAACAGACAATTATAAATATTCTTGAAATAAAAAAATTAACATAACATCAAGTAGAAATCACAAAAATGGAAAAAACAGAACCAAAATAAAAGTGATTTTAAAAGTTAATAGTTTCAGTAGAAAAGACAAAATGGCACATAATTGAATCTGCACATTTAAAGATCATCAAAATCACTCACTATGAACCACAGAGAAAAAGGAAAGAATGAAGTTCATTCTATGTTTCAAAAAACAAAGGTGGTAACATTTCTGCAATAAAAGCCTAAGGTAGACACAGAAAAACAAGGGAAAAAAATGAATGAGACTAAAAGAAATTGTATACAAAAACATAAGAGCTAAAGTGTTCTGAAATTTGACAAATTATGTAAGCTTACAAATTCAAATGATGTAAGCTTATACATTCAAAAGGTTAAGAAAAACTCTGGAATTTTTCAGGGTGATCCTAGAAAGAACTCCTAGAATGGAAGCTAGAGAGTCTGAACTGTCCATCTTAGATAGCCAGGCAATTCTTCCAGTGGTGGGCCTGCCTTGTTCCCTGTATAGTTGTTAGCCAAGAGGGAGATACTTTCTTAAGGGAAGCAGAAGTAGTGTGAATCAGAGGAAGAAGGAAAGTAAGGAGAACTTGGAAGTGTGAATGAAAGGGAAATTTCTATTTTCAATAAAAAAAGAATTTTGAAGTTGAAAGATATTTTCAATATCTCAAAAATATGGTATAGTTATTTATTTAATGTCTTCATGGTTTACAATGCAATATCTACTCTTATTTGAAGGCATTTTCCCAATAAGCTTTTTTCAGTGCTTTCTTTGATTTTAATTTTCACATATATATGATTGTGATATGTCTTGGAATTGTTCACCAGCAAGATTCCATTGCACAAATTTTGTACACAACTGCATATATGACTCCCAAGTTCAGATGTCTCTCACATAACACTCTCTCTTTCCATCCCTCCCCTCTATCTAGTCCTTCCTCTTCCTGTCCTCACCCACACCTAATCTACTCAGATAATCCATTCTATTTCTCCTACCCAGGAAGATATATACCTTGCCTTAGTAAAGTCCTCATATTTACCTAACTTCCCTGGATCTCTGAATTATAGCTTGATTATCATTACATAGCAAGTAATATCCACTTATAGTGAATAAACACCATATTTCTCTTTCTAGTTTTCAGTTATCATACTCAGAATTTTTTTCTACTTCTACCCATTTGCCTGCATATTTCATAATGACATTGTTTTTAACAGTTGAATAATACTCCATTGCATAAATGTACCACATTTTTTAATCCATTCTTCAGTTGAGGCACATCTAGATTGTTTATAGTTTCTAACTATTATGAATAAAATTACAATGAACATAGTTCAGCACGTATTATTGTGGTAGAATGGAGTATCCTTTACCCAAGAGTGGTATAGCTGGGCCTTGAAGCAGATTGATTCCCAATTTTCTGAGGAATCACTATATTGATTTCCATAGTGGATATATAAGTTTATACTTCTACCAGCAACAGAGTGTTGTTCTGACAAGTGTAAGATGGAATCTCAAAGTAGTTTTGATTTACATTTCCCTGTTTGCTGAGGATGTTTAACACTTCTTTCAATGTTTCTCATCCATTTGAGATTCTATTGTTAATAATTTTCTGTTTAGACAAATACCCCATATTTCTTTTCTCACATATTACATCCCTGCCACAATTTCCCCTCCTTCCTCTCCTCTCAGTACCCCTCCCACCTCTGCTCGCCCCCAAATCCACCCCTTCTCCTTTTCCTTCAGAAAAGAGCAAACCTACAAAGAGATGTCTACCAAATATGGCACATAAATTAATAATAAGACTAGGTACATCCCCTCATATTAAGGCTAGAGAAGACAAGCCACAGGAAAAAAAGAATACCAAAACCAAGCAATGAAAGTCAGAGAAGCCCCCACTCCCATTCTTAGTAAGTGCTACAAGAATAGCAAGCTACACAAACATAACATATATGCAGATGACCTAGTTCAGACCATTGCATAGTCCATGATTATAGTTTCATTCATTGTGAACCCATGGTTCGTATGATTGTAGGTTCACTCAATGTCAGCTCCTGGTTAATTAATTTAGGGCAGTGCTCTTATGGTGTCCTTAAACCCTCTGCCTTCTACAGTACCTCTGCCTCTTTAGGATTCTTCAAGTTCTACCTAATGTTGGCTGTAGGTCTCTGCTTCTGGTCCTAAAAGTTGTTGGATAGAGCCTCTCTGATGGTGTTTATGCTAGGCTTCATTCTATGAGTATAATAGAGTGTCATTAAGAATAATTTCATTGATATTTTTTGCTATGCATGTTTAGTTCTATCCTAGGTCTCTGGGCTATCTAGACTCTGGTTCTTGGACCTCCAGCCAGTTTCAGGCATATGTACCACATTTTTAAATTATACAAGTTGGCTTTTTGATATATAGTTTCTGGATATTAGTCCTTTAATAGATATGGAAATAATAAAAATCTTTTCTTGTTCTGTAGGTTGTCACCTTGCCTAATTGGTAGTTTCCTTTGCCTTATAGAAGCTTTTAATTTTATGAAGTCTCATTCACTAATTATTGATCTTAGTGCCCGCACTATGATATCCTCTTTAGAAAGTTGTCTTATGTACCAGTGCACTCAAGGTTATTTCACACTTTCTCTTCTATAAGGTCCAGTGTGTCTGATTTTATGTTGGAGTCTTTGATCCACTTGGACTTGAGTTTTGTGCAGGGTGATAAATATGAATTTATTTGCATTATTCTAATTGCAGACATCCAGTTTGACTAAAACAATTTCTTAAAGCCACTTTCCTTTTTGCCAGTGTGTATTTCTGACATCTCTATCAAAATCCAGGTGTTCATAAGGGTAAAGATTTATATCTGTGTCTTCAATTATATTCCATTTATCACCTTGTTGCATTTTATTCCAATATCATGTAATTTTTATTAATATACCTCTGTAGTACAATGAGAAAGCTGAGTTATTGATACATCCAGTGGTTCGTTTATTGTTCAAGATTGTTTTACATATCCTGAGCTTTTTGTTTTTCCATATGAAGTTGATAATTATCTTTTCAAGTTCTATAAATAATTATCTTGGAATTTTGATGAAAATTCCACTAAATCTATAGATAGCTTTTGGTAGGATTCCATATTTTGTTAATTATAAAAATCCATGAGGATGGGAGATTTTTCCATCTTCTGATACCTTTTTCAAAGTTTTTTTTTTTTTTTCAAAAATTTGAAGTTTTTGTCAAACAAGTCTTTCACTTGCTTGGTTGGAATTACCTCCAAAATATATTATATTATTTGAGGCTATTTTGAAAGGTGTTGTTTCTCTGATTTCTTTCTCAGAACATTTGTCATTTTTATATAGGTGAGCTACTAAATTTTTGAGTTGATACTGTAGATCCTATCCTGCCACTTTGCTCAAAGTGTTTACCTGACCTCAAACTGTACTGCAGAGTAAGAGTGATAAAAACTGTTTCTTCTAGGAATAGGAACAGACAGGTTGATCAATGGAACCGAATCAAAGACCTGCAATACACCCAAACACCTATAGACGCTTGAGTTTTGACAAACAAGGCAAACATACACACACACACACACACACACACACACACACACACACACACAATGGAAAAAAGGAAAGCATCATCAACAAAGAATGTACATCTAATTGGATGTCTGTTTGTAGAAGATGCAAATTGATCCATATTTATCAGCCTGCACAAAGCTCCAGTTCAAGTGGATCAAGGACCTCAGCATAAAACTGAATACACTAAATCTCAAAAAAGATAAAGTGGGAAATAGCCTCAATCATATTGGAGACAATATCCTGGTCAGAACACAAATGGCTTAGACTCTAAGATCAAAGATTGATAAATGGGACATCATAAACTAAAAATATTCTGTAAGGCAAAGAACCCTGTCAATAGGACAAAACAGTAGACCACAGATTTGGAAAGGATCTTCACCAACCCTACATCTAACAGAGAAGTAATATCCAAAAATTATAAAGAACTCAAGAGATTTGACACCAACAATCCAAACAACACAATTAAAATTGGGGTAGAGAGCTAAACAGAATTCTCAACAGAAAAATCTCAAATGACCAAGAAGAAATTAAAGAAATGTTTCACGTCCTTATTCATCAGGGAAATACAAATCAAAATGACCCTGAGTTTCCATCTTACACATATCATAATGGTAAAGATCAAAAACTCAAGTTACAGCACATGCTAGTGCAGATGTGGAGAAAGAAGAACACTCCTCCATTGCTGCTGGGGATACAAACTTGTACAACAACTTTGGAAAACAATTTGGCAGTTTCTCATAAAACTAGGAATAATTCTATTTCAAGACAACAGCTATACCATTTCTGGGCATATATTCAAAAGATGCCTCACTATACCACAAGGACATTTGCTCAACTATGTTCATAGCAGTTTTATTCACAATAGCTAGATACTGAAAAACAACCAATGTGTTACTCAACTTAAGAAGGGTTAAAAAATGTGGTACATCTACACAATGGACTATCATTCAGCTTTCAAAAACCAAGACATCATGAATTTTTCAGGCAAATGGATGGAACTTTATAATATCATCCTGAGTGAGGTAACCGAGAGCCAGAAAAACATGAATAATATCTACTCACTAAGTGGACATTAGCCATAAAATGTAGGAAAACTGTACTACAATCCACTGACACAAAGAAACTGGGTATTAAGGAGGTCCTAAGGCAGGATGTCCAAATCTTACTCAGAAGGGGAAACTACATAGTCATTGTATATTGGATGGAGAGGGGGAACTGTATATTAGGGGAGGTAAGGAAGGGAATGAAGTTGGTGATCAGGTATGGGGAGAAGGCTGGGAGAGATAATGAAAATCAGCAAGGGGCATCTCTGGTGGCTAGCTAGAGATCTGAGACAGGAAAGGATGAAGGGATGGGGTGACCCTACACCAGATTCCTATCAGAGGAGTATACAGAGACTGAAGTGGCCACCTCCTGTCCTGAGAGGGAATGGGACATCAATCCACCCACAAAACCTTCGATCCAAAATTTATCTTGCCTAGAAAATGTGCAGTGATAAAGATGAAGCAGACTAGGAGAATGTCCAACCAATGACTGCTCCTACTTGAGACCCATCCCATGGGAGAGAGCCAAATCCTGACACTACTCATTTTATTCTGCTATGCTTGCAGACAGGAGCTGATCATAACTGTATACTGAGATGCTTCATTCAAGAGCAATTAGAGACAGATGTAGAGACCCATAGCCAAACAGCAGGCAGAGCCCTAGAGTCTTGTGGAAGAGTTGGTGGTAGAAGAGAACAAATCACAGGGTCAAAGATACCACAAGAACATCCATAGAGTTAACTAACCTGGGACCATGGGGACTCACAGAGCCTGGACCACCAACCAATGAGCATGCAGAAGTTAGACTTAGACCCACACACACACATTTGTAACAAATGTGCAGCTTGGTCTTCATATAGGTCCTGTAAAAAGTCGAGCGAGAGTTGTGGTCTCTGCTCTTTGCCATTGGATCCTCTTCTTTACTTCTTTCCTCATTGTACTTTAGTTAAAGAAGATGTGCTTAGGCCTGCTGTGACTAGCTAACCAGGGTGACGAAATACCCATTGGGGCTCCACTTCTCTAAGTAGAAGAGAGGGGTAGTAGGGGAAGGATTTACATGGGTGGGACTGGAAGAGTGAGGGGCTGTGATCAGAATGTAAAATGAATAAAATTTAAAAAATTAAAAAAATTTCTCTGGCTGAGGTTTTAGAGAAAATTATGTATTCTATCATAACATCTAAAAATAATCCTTTGACTTCTTTGTTTCCAACTTTTATTCCCTCAATCTCCTTCAATTTTCTTATTGCTCTAGAAAAAAAAATATAACTTTAAGTACTATATTGGATAGATGTGGAAAGAGTGGACAACTTTGTCTTGTTCCTGATTTTATTGGAACTGTTTTTCTTTGAGTTTCTCTACATTTAATTTGATGTTGTCTATGGGTAGGGTGGTATGGATAAGAATAGTCCCCAAATAGACTCATGTGATTGACAATAATAGATAATGGCCTAAACCTCTGAAACTATAAGCCAGCCCAATTAACAATTTTTTCTTTATAAGATTTGCCATGGTCATGGTTTTTCTTCACAGCATAAAACTCTAACTAAAACAATGGCCTTGCTGCAAATTGCCTTTATTATATTTAGGTATGTCCCTTTATTCCTAATATCTACAAGGATTTTATTATGAACAGGTGTTGAGTTTTGTCAAAGGCCTTTTTGGCATCTCCTGAGATGAGATCATTTTTCACTTTCAGTTTGTTCATATGGTAGATTACATTTACTGATTTTTGTATGTTGAACCATCTGTGCATCTCTGAAATGAAGCTTACATGATTGTAGTAGATCATGGTTTTTCTATGTTCTTAGATATAGTTTATAAGCAGTTTATTGAGTGTCTTGCATTTTTGTTCATAAGGGAATCTAGTCTCTAATTCTCGTTCTTTGTTGATTTTTTATGTGGTTTGAGTTTCAGGATAACTATGGTCTCAATACAATGAATTTGGCAATGTTCATTCTGTTTCTACTTTATGGAATAATTTGAAGAGTACTGGTCTTAGCATTGAAAGTCTTGTAGAATTTTGTCCTAAAACCATCTGACCCTGGGCTTTTGATCATTGGCAGACTTTAATCTCACAAGGGTTTATGGATATATTAAAATTGTTTATTTCATCTTGATTTAGCTTTGTTAGGTGGTACCTATCAAGAACATTATAATTTTATTTTAGAGTTTCTTTGGTGAACTATAGTTCTTTAAAGAATGTCTTCACATTTCTTTGAATTTCCTCATATTCCTTTGGATTTACTTGATGTATATTCTTATGTTCCCCCTTTTTATTTATGATTTTGTTAATGTGGATATTATCTCTCTGCCTTCTACTTAGTTTGGATAAAGCTTTTTTCTATTTTGATTATTTTCTCAAAGAACTAACTTTTTGTTTCATTGTTTCTTGGTATTGTTCTCTTTGGTTTTATATTCTTGATTTCAGCCTCTTAGATTGATCATTTTATGCCATCTACTCCTCTTGTGTGTGTTTGCTTCTTTTCATTGAAGAGCTTTCAGGTGTAGTATTAAGTAGTTATTATAAGAGCTCTCTAATTTTTTATGAAGGCACTTAATGCTCTGAATTTTCCTCTATCATTGCTTTCATTGTATTCTACAAGTGTTTAATTTCTGGTTGTTTTTGTCTTGACCAATTTTTTTGTTCAGTGAAGATTTGTTCAGTTTCTATGCATTTATAAACTTTCTATTGTTTTTGTTATTGTTGCTATCCAGTGTTAATCTACGGAGAAATAGTTCTGATAGGATGTAGGGAGATATTTCAATTTTCTTTTATCAGTGTAGGTTTGCTTGGTGACCAAATATGGGCCAATTTTTGAGAATGTCTGTGAGGGGCTGAGAAGCAGATATACTCTTTTGAGTTTGGGTAAAATGTTCTGCAGATATCTGTTAGGTCTATTTGAGTATTAACCTCTGTTAGCTCCATTATTTCTCTGTTTAGTTTTTGTCTGGATGACATGTACATTGGTGAGAGTGCTTAGAGTCTCCCCTATTAATGTATGAGTTTTGATGTGTGATTTAAGCTTTAGTGGTGTTTCTTCTACAAACGTGGGTGATCTTGCATTTGGGGCATAGATATTGAGACACCATGTGGGTGGATTTTTCCTTTGATGAATATGAAGTGTCCTTCTCCATCTTTGATTAATTTTCATTTGAAATCTATTTTGTTAAATATTAGAATGGCTACCCCAGCTTGCTTCTTGGGTCCATTTGCTTGGAAAATATCTTTCCAACCCCTTACTCTGAGGTAATGTTTATCTTTGAGTTTGAAGTGTGTTTCTTCGAAGTAGCAGAAGGCTAAATGTTGATTTTGTATCTATTCTGTTAGTCTGTATCTTTTTATTGGGGAATTGAGGACATTAATATCGAGAGATATCAATTACCAATGATTGTTAATTCTTGTTATTTGTTGTTAGTGGTGGTGGTTATATTACTGGTGTGTGTGTGTGTGTGTGTGTGTGTGTGTGTGTGTGTGTGTGTGTGTATGTGTGTATGTGTGTGTGTTCCTCCTTTTGGTTTTGCTGATGTGAGATTATTTATTTGTGGTGCTCTTATGAGTGTAGTTAACCTTCTTTGGGGTAGAGTTTTCCTTCTAGCACCTTCAGTTGTGGGGCTAGATTTATAGATAAATACTGTTCAAATTTGACTTTATCATAATATCTATTTTTCTCTATGGTGATTGAAAGTTTTGCTGAGTATAGTAATGGGGACTGTGATCTTTGGTCTTTTAGTGTCTGTAGCACATCTATCCAAGTCCTTTTGGCTTTTAGAGTCTGTTGAGAAGTCAGATGTAATTTTTATAGGACCATCTTTGAATATTTTTTGGTCTTTTTTCCTTCTGCATTTTAATATACTTTCTTTGTTCTGTATGATTAGAGTTTGGATTATACTATTTCAAGGGGCTTTTTTTCTGGCCCAGTCTATTTAGTGTTTTGTATTCTTCTTGTATATTTATAGACATTGCCTTCTTTAGGTTAGGAAAAATTTCTTCTCTGATTTTGTTGAACATATCTTCTAGGCCTTAGAGCTGGGATTCTTCTATTCCTATTTTTCTTAGGTTTGGTCTTTTCTGCGTCCTGGATTTCTTGGCTCTTTTGTGTCAGGAATTATTTAGACTAGGCACTTTTTAATTAAAAAAATCTACTTTTGTCATATCTTCAACACCTGATATTCTCTTTCACATCTCTTACATTCTGTTGATAATGCTTGAATCTATAGTTCTTGTTCATTTACCTCAATTTTCCATTTCCAGAATTTCCTCAGTTTGTGTTTCCTTTATTGCTTCTATTTCCATTTCCTGGTCTTGAACAGTTTTATTGGTATTTCCTTCAGCTGTTTATTTTCTTCTTGGCTTTCTTTAAGGGATTTATTCATTTCTTCCAGTTTTTTGTTTGTTTGTTTGTTTGTTTGTTTGTGCTATCTTGGTTATCATTTCCTCCTTAAGGACCTCTCTCATCTTCATATATTTGATTTTATTGTGTTTTTCTTGTGTTTCGGCTATTTCTAAATATTCAGGGCCTGCTGTCATAGGATAGCTGGGCTCTACTGGAGACATATTGCTCTGTTATTGATCGTGTTCTTACACTGGCATCTAGGCATCTGGTTTTGGAGTGCTTATAGGTCTAGGTGCTGATTTCTGAGTTTGTCATTGTTGGATAGGTGTTTGATTTCTTGATTTTTGTTTCTTCTATGGATGTTCAGAGGATGTTCTGGCTTTGTGATGCCCATTTTACTGACCTACTCAGCTGGCATGTTTATGGAAATACTTGCTGGTGTTGGTGGCTGAGAGATACACAGGAGACATGAACTATGGTGCAGCTCATGTTATTTTGTGGATTACGTCTGAGGGAACAGAAAGAGTGGAGAAGGTCAGCAGGCAGCTTACCTAATCTTCTGGCAAATGTGGCATGTGAATGAGCGGGGGTTGCCTGTCTGAACTGGGGGCTGGGACAGAGCAATTAAGGAGAGGGAAGGGAGGCCTGGGGATCATGGGAGGGTAGGCTGTTCTGATGTTCTGTTGTAGTGCTAGGGATTACTCTGATGATTTCAACTGAAGGAACAGAGATTCTAACATCAGATTCTTTACTGAATTAAAATGTCATTTTGAACTGAAGGGATAATGAAAATTGTTGCATATAGTTTTAAAAATGCTACCACCTTAGCCCCTGAGCTACAGGGCTGCCAGCCCCTCCCGGCTCCCTTTTGTTCCTTCCACCAGACTTAGTTCCAGATTGGCCACTGCCAGCCCTAACCTGAGACCCTTGAATCTATGGATAAAAGGCACATGCACAGCTTGACATTTTAGAACTTGCCTTCTAGGCACAATTGCTGAGCACAGATACCTCCCACCAGGAAAGCTGTACCCTTACCAATTTATTATCTCCGTTTCTCCTCCTGCCCTAATCTTAGTGGCTTGTTGCACCTAATCCCTGCCAAACATCTTTGCCCACTCGCCCATAGATGAGACCACAGACTCTAGCTGCCCTTGCCTTACAAGATTGTAACGTCCTTTTTCCTCCAAAGCATGGCAGAAACGTTTCTCTCATTTCTTGTGTCTGCCTTTTCCTCCTGAGACCCGGAAGTCCCACTTGTACACTCTGTCTAGCAATTGGCCCACCGCTGGCCTTCTTTATTGACAAATCAGAAACTAATTAGGGAACAGGGTGAGTATCAGAACCTCTCTTACAGAAAACAATATTGGAAACATTTAGACAATTGATTACTAGAAAATTTAGACTAAAAAAATAACTCAAAGAAAAAAATTTAGATTAGCTAAAATATGGATAATCATAGTAGATTATTTACTTGTGTAATTTTTGGATTTTATTTGATGCATGAAACAAATTTTCAAGTATCATCTTACAAGGTACTCATTAAGAGTACAAGGGAAACCAAAGCAAATCATATTTTAAAAGTAGACATGAACACTAAATAGAAATAAGCTTTCTACTTTCTACTTTGTTAATAGTGATAGACAAGGATACAGAAAAATGGAAACATCAGAATCAATTAACAATTTTTAAATAACAACTATGCAATAAACTATTGAAAAAGTAAAAGTTGTAATTTTCTAAAGGACATATATCATTTCTGAGACGGGGACAGTATTCTGGGCAGTAAGAAAAACCTCAAAGATACAGAAGAACTGGAATCATACATATAATATTTTCTGAAATTAAACTGAAAACTCTATTAAATGTATATATATTTTTGCTTCATAATTAACAGTCTAGTCACACATCCATAAATCTACATATCAATAAATTTCATGCAATACTCTTTCCACATTTCAACTTTTGTATTATTAATACCATATTATTCTGTGCAAAGAAATTACATAGTTATTTAGACTCATTTCCTCTTGTTTGTTTGACATAGGCAGTGTGCAGCCTTAAACTCTGCACTATCTGTCCAGTTGTAAGTCATCATATATGAACTACTAAATACTATCTTCTGTCTCTTTTATTTCCAATGACTAAAGAATTAGGTCAACATAAAATCAAATGACAATGTTTTATGATGACAAAGCACATATACCAATATTTCTGTGTTTAACACAAACCCCTTTCCTCATGTTAGACCTTTAATTAAGATGTACTTTTCTAGAGTTTCAACCTTAATAGTGGGGGTGTATGTCTTTCAGACATTACAGGCTATGAAATAAAAGGCCGAGTTCTAGATATCGATTACCTTTTTACAAACCATTGATCTTTGTGGTACCCTATACTGTTCTTCCCAAATATTACACATTTTTGGTGCTGAACATACCACATATTTGAATCATAGGATGTGGAGAATTCACATTGGCACCTCTCTATATGTTTCATCACTATTGGCTAGCTCTCCCAGTTTTAAAAGTTTCTACATCCATTACTGAGCAAAAAAAATGGAACCAACACTCTCCAAGTGCTGGGAACCCTGTAAGCTATGATAGTGGCTTGACAAGAATGTGAATACCATGACATGAAGCAAGAATATCTTTTACAGAGATAGTGGAATGAGTGGTCAACTCTGTTCATCTTTATTTGCAATTTGAAAATGATATTGGTGGACAATGGTTACCCCTCCACACCTTGAAACTATTTCACTGACGTCTAACACCTATTGTTGCTGACGAGTGAAGTCTATTACTGGTATAATTAGTATGACCATGAACATTTGCCTTTAGTTTACAAAGGAAGGCTTGGAGTCTTTTTTAATTGTTCTACTATTAAATATTTACTGCTATATGTATATGGAATGCTTTGGGGTTAACATGGTTGGTAGTTATGTCCTTTATATATAAATATTCATGACTTTCCTCAATTGCAGAAATTTCTTAGCCAATACATTTAATGTGATGCTTTCCATTACTGTGTCAATTTTCTCTTTCTGGTCCTCTCATTCAGTATGCTTTACAATCTCTCCATACTTACTATCATTTCCTGCTCCACATTTACATTTAAAAATAATTATTTCAGTTTTGTTCTTATTAAATTCATTATTGCTAATTTCCTACATATTACTTTATATCCTCAAGTAGTTACAAACTGAAAGTTATTCCATCTACTGAAGTTTTATTCCTCTGTGTGTGTTTATTGACTTCTAATTAATTATGTGTTCTCTGTCATATACATAAAGATAATTTGATGAAAACCAAAGAGTATTACACATTTAATGCAATATTAATATCAACAATGAGTCTTTAAAGTGAACATTACAATTTAACCATTTCTGAAATACACAGAAAATATGTCTCAGGTGATTTATTTAAAAGGCACAAAAAAGACAGATAGATTCCTAAATGGAGTCTGTTTTGATGCTTTTGCATCAATTGCTATATTACTTTATGTATCATTTCTTATTATTTCAAGGGGTTTATAAGTATGTTTTATGAGACTAAGTCTCACCTCAAAAATATCAGCTTTTATGGCACTCACTCACAGTTAGTTTCACTTCTTCCTATTCAAAGCCCATCTATCTAAGAGTTCTACTTGAAAGGCCAATTTTGTTGGAGGAGGTCACTCCTTAAGAATCAGTTATCATGTTAATATGTAGATGGTACTGCAGCAGATAAATGCTGCATTGATAGAAACTGGATATAGGAATGGCAAAGGGAAATAGGCTATTGACATGAAACAAGAAGGAATCAGCAAAGACAAAATTTCCACATGTGTGTAAGGTCAAATTATACCATTTTAATGTATTACAATATAACTCTGCAGCTATACATAAATACTACATGGAACTTTCAGTGTAAATCAGAAGATTTTAGTATTATCATACTAATTAATATGTTTTAATACAACTAAAATATTATCTGGTCAACCTAAAGCCATGAAAAAAATCTATTCATGTTTTCTGTGATCTTTTATATATACATATACTCCATATTAAAGTTAATGTAAATTAAAGGAGTGACTCATTTAATTACTATGTCATAAGAATAAAAGATCTTAAGGAATAAAGTTCAAAAATATCTGGAAATCTTTTAGACAGACACATCAGGGACATACTTTTGAATCCCCTGTGCCTGCCAGACTATTGAGATGCTCTGATTAAATAAAACATAATATCTGTTAAAATACTGTTAAAATACCAAATTTGAAGTTACTTACATGATGTCACTTCACTTTAAGTACTGACTCATAATTCACTCTACAAATACAACTATTTCCCAACTTATTATGGCTCTTCCTTATAATGTTTATACTTAAGTGTTAATGCTAACTTATTCAGCTATCCTGTTTTCATATTCACTATGCATTCAACAGATTATGGAGTATATTGCTACTTTATCATGAAATAGACTCTAAGACAGATTATTTTGTGTATCTGTAAGCCAATGTAAGTGTTTTGAATACCTGTATAGTAGCCTTCAGTATTTTCAATTTATGATGGATTTAACTGCAATATAATACCAAAATAAGTTATGTTTCTCCACACATGTATCACTTTATTGAGCATTGAATGTTGTGACAATATAGAGTTAAAGAAATGAGGGTTGGAAAGATGGTAAGCACTTACTGCTCTTACAGAGGACCAGAATTCAGATCACAGTATCCAAATTGTCTAGCTCAAAAATGCCTGCAGCTTCAGACCCAACGAATCCCATGTCTACTTCTAGCATCCAGGAGCACCCCCACATATGTGCACAGACCTACATACATGTATGCAGACCTGCATACATGTGCACAGACCTACGTGCCCATGCCAATGAAATGAAATCATTTTAAATTTTTAAAATTATCTAAAATGTGTGTGGGTGTTTGTGTCTGCAAGTAGACATGTACATGTAAGCATATGTGTTCATAGAGACAAAAGGCTTCTGATACTTAGGAGTTGGGTTTACAGGAGGTTATGAGCTACTAAGGTGGGTCCTAGGAACTGAACTCAATGCTCAGGAAGAACAGCAAGTGTTCTTAATTGACAAGCCACTTTTCCAGGCCCCAAATAAAACTTTAAAGACTAAAATAAAATAGAAAAGTGCTCCTGATTTTCATGTAATTTAGATTCCCATGAAAAAGATATACTGTTTACAATCTGGTCAATATGGTTCTGGGGTATAAGGTATTTAGATAGTACACAACAGGGCCTCTCCTCCAAGGCAACATGGAAAAAGAAGAAAAGAAAAAGGAATGGATGAGAAGGATAGAGAAGAAAGAAAAAGGAGTTCCAAGCAGACTGGAGAGCATATTGAAAGGCCCTGAGGTGGGAAGGGACAGAACACTTTACAAAATTGATACAGTAGCAATTCTGAAAACAAATAGAGAGTGGTAGAAAACAGGCTCATGAAGGTCCAATTATGAGTTTCTTGCTCATATCATTTAGCATCCTTCTGTATAAAGGAGAAAAATGATTTAAAAGGCCTTGGTTTGTTCAATTTGATCTATGTTAATTTCAAATTTAGTTGTGCTGTGTGAAAGAGAGTTGTGAATGCATATCTGAAGTTTTACCATGCCTGTTCACAGTAGCCAGTACTCAAATGAATTTAACTTCCAATTAAACTGTGCCAGCAAGTTCAGTCATCATTGTGCAAATATTTTATCAACTTCTGTTTCTACACAACTTATGTCTCCACACAACATTTTTCATCTATTTTTTCCAGAAAAATGTCAGGGATTGTTCCAAGAATATGCTCACATAACTCCTATTCATCAAATAGTCTAGCTTTAATACGTCAAACATATGAAACAACCACATGAAATTAGCAAACTAGAAAAATCAAGAGCACTGCAGTAAATGTTTCCATATCTCCTGCTGACTTGCTTGGATCTTCTTCATTTCTCATTTGTCTCTTGACCAGCTGTGTAAAGGAAAATGTTGATACAACCACAAGTTCTGAATCTTGGCCCACAGTGAAAGCAATTTAAAATTCCTATTCTATAAAGAAAATAAATTAAAACCAGAGAGAAGTATCCTATGGCTTCACGCACAGTTTTGAAACTAATGAACAGCCAGCCCCATAGTCATCAAACAGAAATAAAATCTACCATTGAACAAAACAAACCTCACACATGTGGAGTAAAGCACATAGCTTTTCTATTGAATGTTTCAAAGGTAAATGTGTTAGTTCTTTTTTTGTGTGTGCCTAAAATAGGTAGCATACCCTATCTCAGGATGCCAGCAGTGTTGCTGCAAACATACACGGGCTGGGAAAGTCACATGAATCAGTTTTTGTGCATAACAAGCTAGCAAACTGTGTCACACAAAGACAAGAACGTGCTTGCTGAGTGTTCACTTTACTTGATTCTGTACTTCACAAAATGTTTTTCTAACACTCTTGATTCTTTGATTGCTGATGCAGCATCCTCTGGCCGCCAAAAACCGATTTGCAGTTAAAATGAGGAAGATATATTTTCTTTCTGGAAAAAAAAATGAGCACTTGACGTTATGTTTTTTCCATTTTCAAGAAGCAATATTAAGAGAATCTGAAAGGGGTGGGTGCAGAGGGTTGCAAGCATTCTGAAGGGCTGAGAATATCACTTAGTGTGAGTTAGAATCAAGTTTGCTTTCCCAAATGGCTCTTACTTCTGAGAGCATCTGTCATAATGAAAAGCGAGCATTGAATAGGAAATCTTAACCTTAACATGCTTGAATGGAATATAAATTTTACTAATATGACTTTAAATTAGACATTTTAGTTATTGTTCTCTCTTAATGATCATCTCTTTTATATATGGGTTAGAGGGTTCATTTGATTATTTTTTTTTCTAGTAAGGGAGACTAGATGAGTTTTGTTGTGATTAGCTATATTGTCATTATCAGAAGGTGGGAAGGCAAAGAAATCAAGGGAAGATATAAATAGCTTAAGACAGATTTAAGATTCTATCAGTCCACATAGAAGAGAATGGTACAAGTTTCTAGCCTTCAGATTAGAATAGGAACACCCTCCTCTTTCTAAACTACCTTTCCCCCTCCCCCTTTGCCTACCCACTCTCTCATCTCCTCCACTTTACATCTGCTCCAGAATTCTTCTGGCTCTGGGATCCAAAATTCAGTTCCTCCCTCTAAAAACTGTTTCTTATCTCATCATTGTGTTGCTGATCTCTATTGCAGCCATTTGCAAATTAGGGGAAAAGACAAAGAGAAATGAGTCTTACTATTAAGTTGCCTGCATGATCTTGCCTTAAGAAATTTGCTCATCCATGTTCTCACCAATGGCAAACTTAACTTATGTCTAAATTTGGTAATTCTTCTTTTCAATAGTATTCTAGCTTAACAGCATCCGGGAACACGTGTCCTGTCCAGGAAGCATCTGGAAGAAATAACTTTACAATATTATTTTAGGAAATATTATATTATAAATATCATTCTCAGCTAGTAACAATTCTCAGTAGAGGAGAGAGATTTTATGACAGTTACATTAAATCCTTTTTCATATTCTTTGTTTTGCTGTGACTCAGCCACACACTGGCCTCTTCTTGATCAGGAACACATGCTGGCCTTGGTCCCAGTCAGTTGCTATTTCCATGGCTCAGAAGATTTTGCCCCCAGCTCTTATCTTTATCTCCCCTTTTCTTAAGTCAAATGTCACTTTCTTAAAGAAGTATCTGACCTCTCTCACAGGGCCAACACTGGGTTTCTGGCTTTTCTTTCTTCATGGTGATTCTCACAGTGTATCTTACCAACACATATTTTTTTCCTGGAAATATTATATTTTAAACTCCATAATCATTTTACCTGTCTTTATCATTAATATGGATTGAATGTGAAATTCCACCTACAGTTTCACGTAACCCTGTTTGGGAGGGTTGCAAATCGGCTATGAAGCCAGATGATGCTTGAACTTGTGGAGTTTTATGTTCACACTGCTTGTTTACAATCTTCCTTATGTTTACTCGTTCCTTGCTGTGGAAGAAAAGCAGAAGTATTCAGTGTTTGTTTTATTGCTTTACAGAGGCTCACAAGAAAGTGTGAAGTGGGAACTTCCAGTTCTTTGGTAAGTCAGTTGTACCAAATGATGTTTTGCTGGGCACACAGGTGAAAAGATATCTTGCAAAAGAAAGCACATGAAAGACTGTTTTCCTGAAGCAGACACAGGTGAAGGGGTGTTTGAATCTAGCAGATGAATGAAAAGACGCTCGACCCCACAGACAGTAGGAGATAAGCACTGAGCTTTGGTTGGGTTGCTCCCCCTTGCTGTTCTTCCCTAAAGACTTGCATGTATTGGTTTGCCTTACATAGTGCTATTGAGTTCAACTTGTGATAACTTCAATATTGAGAGAACCTTGCCCAAGAACTGCTTGTGTGGTTTCTTCAGCAGCTTTCTGCTTCTGCAGCCTTGTTGCATGCAGGCCAATTGGCAAGCCTGACAGTTTCTTCAGGATTGAATTAGTTTCTGCCTGATATCTGCTTGCTGAAACACTGTATTGTAGCTACTGGTTCCTGCCTGTTTTCTGCCTGCTAAGTTGTATTGTGTGTTTGCTACCGGACTGAACTGCTGCCAAAGATGATCCAGCTCACCCCCAACAAACTATTGCTGAACAGGTCCACTTCCCCTCATCCTAAAATCTTTCCTTTTCTACTACCTCTGCAGGGTGGTGGCCTAGAGAAGAGGTTGAACCCTAGTTAAAAGTAAGTTGCAAAAAGTTAATGCCTACAAAAGTGTTTGCCTAGAAACTTTCAAGGGGTTTTGAACTCTTAGAGAGTGATTTTTAAAACTAAAAGTGAGGGGTCTTTTCAAATTGTTCTAAAGGCATTTTGTATTACTATAAATAAGATGGTCCTGATCCATCCATGGTTCTGCTCCAGAAGCAGAATGCTATAATTTAGATCTAAAGCATCCTCCATAGGCACTAGCTCCCTAGCTGGTGTGCCACTTTGGGATCTTGTAAAACCTCTGGGAAATGGACCACTGGGAAGTCAGCTCTGAGGGTTATGTCCCACGCTCACATGCAGCCTCAGCCCTCTGCTTGGTGATCACTACAGATGCAATGAGCAATGCTCCAAACTGCTACAACTGTGATGACAAACTGTCCCTGCTTCTTGCAGCCATGGTGGTCTCAACATTATCAGAAACCATAACCCTCACTTTTCACTAAAGCCACCCTTACATAGCTCAAAGAAACAAGAAAAGTAACTAATATAAGTGGTATCTCCACAGACCTAAATGAATAAGAAGCAAATATTTTTTAAAGTAACTAAGTTAATGTATGGTACATAGCTAGAACTAAACTAGTGTTATCTGTAAACTATGACTATAAATACAGTAAATAATAACATCAAATGTACCACAAATGCCCTATCTTTATCTTTAACTTAAGCTTCCTTTGACATATACATACATTTTACATAAGATGATCACTCACTTTGTTTATTCACTTCCTTTTTGTAATAATGTCTTGAACAATGAAGTCTTTCCAATTGTGTGCTAGCAAATTTACTGGATATTAATATGCTGATGTATTCAACTGGCCCTGATGCTGGTTATTTTTCTATACCACCACTAAACATTAATGCGGTTCCTGTCATTCTTTCTTTTCTTTCTTTCTTTCCTTTTTTTTTTTTTTTTTTGGTGCCATTAGATTTGCTATTTGCCATGGCAGTAATAGACAGCTCTGGAGCAGATGTTTCTGAAGTATCATTGATAACAGTGTCACAAAGATTGTGTGGAGTCAAAGGGCAACAAGCTTGACTGATGAGGAGGAGGTTTGGGCAGCTGATATATTGCCTCAGTAAGGGAAGTTTTACACTTCCTTTGCCTCAACAGCTTTAGGATGCAGTCAGCCATTTTTAAACAAAAGCCACAGCTGTTTAGCAATACCTGATCTCTTGCTTCTTAGTACTTTTGACTTCATTTATCTTCCTCTAATTTGCCTATCTTTGCATTATTTAGTTCCAGGGCTGCTGAATTTGTGTCCTCCTCCATTTTCTTTATTAAAGTTGCTTCTCAGCACCTGTGGTTTATGTTGCAGAAATTTGACTTAACACCATCCCGGTAACACTTGACCAGGTTTTTGTTGTCATTATGTGTGCATTTGCATTAGACTCAGGAGTATTTTTAAATACAGCTCTCTTATTAGCAAGACCTAATCAATGGCTGTTATTCTCTGCTACAGAAACATGTCAGGATGAAATCCTCAGTTATACGATAACTTTCTGAGCAGTATTAAGACACTAGTCATTTCATATAGTCATCTATCAGGTGGAATTTTAGAGATCATCCAATTTAACAATCTGGTTCCTCTTTCAGATCAAGCAAATAAAGTCCCTCTGAATAGTGTTTATCTATATAAATATAGTTCTATAATAAAGCATCTATGAAATTCTGCTCCCTAAATGTTTTCTGAACACTAAACATAGTATGATAGAACGTTTTTTAAAAGTCATGCAAAATGTATCTGTGTAATTCTACTTTTCTTTATGGCTCTAAACACATTCATGAAATATAAAGTGAGTAGATGGTGTGTGGCCTAGTTGTAGAGTATGTGGCATATAGAATATATAGCATGTGCAAAACTATACTTTGGATTGGGAATTTAGCTCAAGGGTAGTGTGCTTGCCTTGCAGCACAAGTCCTTCGATTTGATCCACAGCTCTGATAAAAAGAAAAGCCAAACATCCAATTCCAAGAACTACAAATATGTGTCAAACTGGAAAAATTCCATTTACTTAGTCAAAACACATTACACATCTTCCTTGATCCTAGGGACTGTGGTGGGGTGCTAGAGAAAAAAGAATTGTCAGGAAACATAAATTCTACCATCACAGATGTTGCAATTTAATAGAAAAAAATATATATGAGTGAAGACGTAAAAACTGAAGTATAATGTACCATGTGATCACTGAATATAAAAACAAACAAACAAACAAACAAAAAAAAAAAACCAGAAGGCATCAGAGAATCAAGGCTATCCTAGACTGTGATTTTACTGAGTCAGGAACATTTATCTAGAAGTTACATGTGTATAGTACATAGGTGTGAACTAATCAGAGAGTAATATAAAGGTATTGAAGTCAGGAAAACAGAAGCTCATGATTGAGGGTCATAGGGTAAAACAATGTGTGTCTTGTTCACAGGTTCAACAAAAGCACCTGTGACTAGAAAGGAGCTCAATCTAGGGCAAGGGATCCAGCTCAAGAATTAAGGGAATGTTTATAAATTTCACACAGGTCCTATGGTTTTATCCCAACACAAATGAAGATATTTTCTCCTCAAACAGAGAAGTGCCATGATTAAAAGTCTAGTTAAATAAAGTGCCTTTAACTGCAAAAAAGAAAATGCAGTCTGGGAGAAAAGACTGGAAGCAGGGAGAACATTAAGGACAATCATAAAGTACTGTGAAAAGAGTATTGATTGGCTAAACTGGTGTAATAAACAGCACTACAAATGTAGCAAAAAAAAAAAATGAGGTCAACTAGGAATATATCAGTTCAGAAGAGTTTGGATAGTGACGTTATGTCTTGGATAAGATAATATAGAAATCATGTAAAACTACCAGCTTTCTAATTTCAAAAACTGGGTAGATGATGTTGTCATCTCCTGAGACTTAGAAAGGTCAAATACTGAAGAGTGTATCTGATCTTGGAAAATGGATAGAGCAATGTTATATCTAATATGTTAATGGTGTTTTCAATATATACATATCAAGTGATACTCCGATATCATATCCATATCAAGCTCAGGGAAAGATCTAGGCAATATATGTACATTTTAGAATCATCCAAAAAGCATGGGAATTTTAGGAGTGATTTTAAAAATAAATTCCTGTGAGTTAACACAAATTTAGTAGTAAAAAGGATGAAGAGAAAAATCCCATTGACATGCACATTAAATTAATGAACAAAAGAACAAAAGATACAGGAATGCCTAAACACAAATGCTCAAAACATTGCGTTTATAAGGGGAAGAAAAAAAATTTTTTCAGAACTCACTGGCTCTGTGTGTGTGTGTGTGTGTGTGTGTGTGTGTGTGTGTGTGTTTGTATGTTTCATAGTCGGCTAAGGAAGCAAATTAAAGATCTTTATTAGTAATAAATTTATTAACTTTTTTAAAAAAAAATTAGAGATTAGTAACATAGTGGTAATGGAAATCTGATGTTTATTTGTCCTTTTACTCGACAAATACATCTACAAAGTGTCTGTGTATAGCCTGGCATTAGGCTAGCTGTTGCAGATAGAGTGTTAAGTACAAACCTCAGATTCATTCTCACAACTCAGACAATCTACCATGAACGGCAGATACTAAGGAACATTCCATATAAAGAAACATCAACTTGTTTCATTTTTAATAAAACATATTATGCCTGAGCACAGAAGGCATGGATCTGGACTTAAGTTTCTACATAGTAATATCAAATATTTTAAAACTCAGCAAGTATTTGAAATTTAATGAGGCACCATAGAGTAAAGATAAAGTAACAGTTAAGTAGGGTCCTGTGGTGAATAATAATGCAGGTAAGGAAGAGAGTACAGATTTGATACAGTAAAAACCATGACACCAGGAAGAGAAGTAAAAGAAAATAAATCTCCAGAGAACAGAAAGTAAAGGGGAAGTTGGTAAGAAATTGGAATAACATATGTGTGAGAAGACCAACTCAGGAAGATCTCCTGTGTGAAAGATTCAGTATTGTTTCTGGATTTGTGCTTTACAGAAAGGAAGCCTTTGAGGAAAAAAAAATATATATATACCATTATATTTCATTGCCACACTCATACTCAGGCTTGTTATTTCTAGAAAGTGTTCTGGCTTCTGCAGGTAGAATAATCTTTAAAAATAGCAGAGAAAAAGGCACACAGACCTGCTAAGATTTAGTTGTGGAGTAGTCTGGATTTGAGATTCTGATAGCTTGAACTGAAGTAGTATAGAAAGAAAAAAGCAGAATAAACCCAACTTTGTAGGGAACATTGCTCAGTAGAAAGCAGAGAGACATTTATTCAGTGTGGCAAGATGAGAAGGGGGACATAAAAGGGTTCAGTGATGGTCAAGTCCATATTTGAATACCTTCTGGATCTTTATGTTTAAACACAGCAAGAATTAGGGCAAGGGCCACAAAAATCTGTTTAATTATAAAAAAAAAAATGGTCAAATTGTATGAACATCTAATATATTCATGGTGTCACAACCAATAACAAATTGTATTTACCATTTACTAAACAAATCTGTAACTTCAAAAAGAAAAATCAAAACAAAACAAAGGAAAACAAAAAATAGTCATAGGAGGAGAGAAAAACAATTGAGAAATGCCTCTGTTAGATGGCCTATGGGGTACTTTCTTTCATTGGCAGAGGTCCAATGAATTAAAGGCACTCTGATAATATATTGGTAAGCTGATTCGATTTCATCAATTTAATATGAACTAGAGTCATATGTTTCATAACTTCGTGACAAGGATTTTCTTTATCTTTTTATTTTTGGTAATTTTCTTTTTGTCCTTTTTTTTTCATTCTATAGGTCATTTGTGTATGTATATTTTAAAACTTCCAGTTTTGTGTTTTTATGGGGTTCCTGAGTTTAGGAACCAGTGAGTCACTGTGTCTACCCCAGTTTCTTGTGACTTTTCTTGGGCTGTTTACTCCTTTGTTGTGTAGAGTGAAAAATTATAAAGACCATTTTATAAAATATATACAGGCTCATTAGTTCCAGGAAGGCGGAACTGAATGTAGGATTTTGGGCCTTCACTGCCCCATACATTCCTCAAGCCTCAGGGAAGAAAATCCACCTGTGGGTGGGGTAGGCCCAAAGCAGGAAGACACATTCCTGGCCACAAAGAAAAATAAAGAGGCATGCCCAGACAAGTCCTAACTAGCCATCCTGCCGCCTCTGCAAGTTGCTGATATTTGAAATAACCAATCATGTGTAACCGCGCCAAACTTTCCCGCCTTTCCCTACCCCTACCCATAAATAGCTCCCACCTCTGGGGTTCTGGGTCGAAATCCCTTGTCTCCTGCGTGGGACGGGTTTCAACCCAAGGGCCCTTGCTATTAAACTACCTTATGCAAATGCATCAAGGAGGTCTCTCGTGTGTCCGTGGGTGAGCACCGGTCCAGACATGAGATAGGGTCCCCTCGGGGGTCTTTCAGTTGTATTCCCGTATCTTTGTTTTTGTTTTATTTTACTTTATTATGTCTGGACATGAGGGGAAGTAGGAAGAAACTTGACAGAGTAGAGGGAGTGAAACCATAATATGGGTATATTATATGAAAAAAAAACTATTTTTAATAAAAGAAAAAATAGTACTACATAAGGGTAAGTAATTGCAGAAGACATACATACCAACCACTGTCCTTTGTGTTCAAATGCATGTGCATGAACACCCACCAATATATTAAAACATAATACAGAGAAATAAAATGTATTAATTTTTTAAACTTTAGGTAAAAGTCACCTTAATGAGTTTGGATATGTACATATACATTCATGGCATCATCGCCAAAACTAAGTTATATTAACCATTTATTAAACAGATCTATAACTTCAGAAAGGAAAAAGCAAACAAACAAACAACAACAACAAAATCATCAACAAAAAACTATATTCACAGGAGGAAAGAACCACAATTGAGAAATGCCTGATAGACTATCTATGGGATATGCTATCTTGATATTCAAGAGCTTATTAGTAATCTCTCTATATAACAAATCACTGTCTCTTTACATGCAACTTTCTCAACAAAGTTTATAAATTGTGCCCATATTCTGTACTGTCATCTGGCAAGATATTTCAGCTAGATTCTATCATGAGGGACTCCTTTTACTTTGCAAGTCCAATAATTTTTTTGCCTTCACATCCTCCCTAAAATATACATTTTTTAGAAATATAGATGGAAGCAGACTCTAGATTACTCTCAAAAAAGAAAAGACTGGATAGGGCCATAGATAAGCCACAGAGGAGAATGAATGGAAATATGCAGCTGCTGCGGGAGAGGGAGAAGCTCTATAACGTACCAAAGATCTAGGATGTGATAGGCTTCCTGGACTCAATGGGGATGACCTTACCTGAAATGTCCAACAGCAGAGACATGGAACCTGAACAGCCCACCTCCAATAAACAGATAGGGCCCTCAGTGGAGGGATGTGGTCAGCTACCTACCTTCAATTTTTTGACCCAGAATTCTTCCAGTCTAAAAGAAATGCAGGGACAAAAATGGAGCAGATACTGAAGGAAAAGGTCATCCAGTGACTGGTCCAACTTGTGATTCGTCCTATGGGCAGTCATCAAACTATTTGTGATGCCATATTGTGCTTGTAGATTGGAGCCTAGTATGGCTGTTCTCTGAGAGGCTCTACCAGCAGCTGACTGAGACAGATGCAGATACATAACAGCCACGCAATGGACTGAGGTCAAGGACCCCGACAGAAGAGTTAGAAGGATTGAAGGAGCTGAAGGGGAACGCGACCCTATAGGAAAATCAGCAGTATCAAGAAACCCAGACACCTAAGTGTTCCCAGAGACTATGTTACCAACCACATACATGGGTTGGTCCTTGGCCCCTGGGACATATGCAGCAGAGGACTGCCTTGTCTGTCCTCAGTGAGAGAGGATGTGCCTAATGCTATAGAGACTTGAAGCCCCAGAGAAGGGGGATGTGGAGGGGTGAGGTGAGTGGGTGGGTGAGGGAGCACCCTCTCAGAGTCAAAGAAGAGGGAAATAGGGTGAAGAATTCTGGAAGACCAGGAAGGGGGTAACATTTAGAATGTAAATAGATAACATAATTTAATAAAAATAGAGGTTGGTGACAGGATGCAGAGTATGTCCACTTCTGTTTTCTCTATGGAACAATGTACTAAACATGAAATATGATGTGACAGTGATGAAGTTTGTTACTCTACTATTTCTATGAATGAAATGGTAAAGAAATCATATAGGGTATTGGAAAAATAAATTATGAGATGTATTTTCACTGTTCTGTTCTACAGAAGATTTTGAAATGCTTTAGAAGAGTATATTACTTTAGATCAAGGAGAGATACTGATTAAATATTTTAATAGAAAGTAACAGTTTTCAAATGAATATGTAAAATATACATTAAAAATATATAAATTAGAAAAGATTATAAACACAGAAGCAAACTTAATTATATGTATTATATATACTTATAGTGTATTTATGTGCTTATATGTACTATATATATGTGTGTGTATATATATATATATATATATATATATATATATATATATTGGAAATAGAGGTAGTTCACATTTGCTTCTTTGTACTTTTCTGGACACTAAAAAACCTCATAACTATATAAATAATTATAAACAAACAAAATTGTATAGATAACATAAGCTTTATTTTAATAATAACCCATTATGTGATCAAATTTTACATACTTTTACAGAGTTCATTTATAAATGCCTTTCTTGAATACCCAGAATGTGCTCAGTATAGATGTTCTATAATTGTGAAAATTGCACAAATTTATCTTTAACTTTATTTCAAAATGTGAACATAACTTATCCCATATTTTCAGTGCAGACAGTATAAAAAGAAATAATCGTGAAAGTATATCTCCATGGAAAAAGCATAAAACCAAATGGTGAGCTAATCAAACAGGTATGCAATTGTTAAGTTCTTAGCATATGCCTGACACTATGATTGGTGATTAATCCTTACTGCAATTTTTTGAGAAGGTCCTAGTGTCTTTGTCACTAATTGGATCAGAAAAAGGAGGCCATGGGAAGTCATTTGGTCAAAAACATTTGCTCAGAAGTGATAGAGTTATGTTTAGAGACACTTCTGTGTGACTCCAATGGCTTGTTGCACCACACAGTGACAGAGAAAGCTGCCTGATTTCTTTCTCAGGCTCATTTGAAGGGTACATCTCTGCTGACAACTAGCACTATTTTAGCTGAAACATCAAAAGAGCCAATAAAAGAAAAGAGTTCTACTTCATATTAACAAGTAAGCACCATTTATTACACAAAAGCTATTTGGACAGTTTTCTGGCAGGCAAAATTAATATTGCAAATGCTACAGAAATAATCATAAGACCTGTCTGGTTCCTTAAATAATTAGCAATAGTTAAAAAGATCTTGAAAGGACAAAGAGTAGAAATCAAGTGAAAATTGAAAATGACACAGTGGCACATTTTCTTTGGAAAAGCTTTCATCAACTGTGGATTCAGACTGAGGATGTTTGCTAATTGTGTAGCTATTGCTCCTGTTACCAGGCTCAGCTTCAGGCTGGAACACTAAGCTGGAAACAATATTGCTTTCCACATGTAAACAAAGTTCTAAACCAAAGCAACTCATTCCTCTCCTTTTTAGGCTCTCAACAAATATTTACTTAGCACTTGATATGTGCTCATTTTCAGGGCTGCCAAATAGGATGTCATTCTGATGCAATTTGATTGGAATGATGACCAGGCTAAGTTGTTGAAAAGTGCAATAATGAATGAGTACTTACATGCAGGTATTTGAAAACAAATATGGTCTAATGAGGGCAATGCAAATTCTTTTGTTTTCAGTGTATTCTTCCTCCCAATATCAACTGAATAGTTATATAACTAAGAATAAGGCTATGAAACCTTTATTTTAGTAAGAAATGACAAAATGTATCTTCTTGCTTTTTAATATTCTTGATCGGCACTGTCTGAGAGGGTTATTTGTTTCTCTGTTTATTTCTAGATTTCCTACAATAACCATATGATTTTTTTTCTACATTTGTGCCTTTCAACTTAGAACCTCAATGTATTTAGGGAACCAAAGTCATTAGTACAATCTCTGTAGAATATGAAAATCAGAAAACAAATTGTCTATTGCACTCATAATGATTTCATGAATGACCATTTACATTTTAATACAGGACATAAAACTACGCAGTATTTTAACCTTGAGAGACAAATCATTCATCATTTATTGTTCACTATTTATTATAGAAAAGGTGGGGTTAAAGTAGAATTATCTTGGTTGGCTTTGCAAGGTGTCTGGTGTAAGATATAATACCAATATGCCTGAGCCCTTTACATGTGAGCTCAAATGGATTGCCATCACCCCTTGTCACTGGAGTGGTTTTCTTTAAAGTCTGAGATTGAAATATTGACAAAGGCTTATGGAGGTAGTTTTTATCTCAGCAGACAGAACTGAAGGACAGGCAAAAGAAAATTGCCTAGACAAGGAGATCTAAAGAAGCAGAAATTTTGCTTCCTTGAGCACACCCTCATTTCTTCGCTCTGTATGCTGACTCACTCTAAACTCCTTCATTCAATTAACAGTTAAGATACCAAGACCTAATGGCCTATATAAGCCACATCACTAGGAAAAAAAGTAACTGACTTCATGTGCTGATTTTGTCTCCTCTAAATCCGTGAAAGTATGCCTACAGAAACATTTGATTTGCCTCCCATTTGCAACTTCCTGGATAATGAAGTCATTGCTTTGAAGTCTTAATGCTAACAAATCTTTGGAGAGTGGACAGTGTTTCCCACCATTACAGGGACAAAAGTTCCTAAAGTGACCATCTGAAATGTTCTGTGAAATGAATCTCAGAATCATTCACCTTGGAAAAGAAATGGATAGACAACCTCAGAAGTTGTGAATTGGCCACCAGTCATTCATTCTTCAAACACACCTGAGTTCTGTATGCTCAAATGGCACCATAAGGTCACAATAATTCAGTCTCAGAGATGATCTGGCATAGAAAGAACAGTACCCATTCTGGTCCTAATTACTATCAGGTGATCTTGTAAGACACTGAGAGCATAGCTTCAATATGAACAGCTAAACCTGGCAGAGGCTAGAATGATAAGTGAAGCTGAGAGGACTTGAAACATCTGTACATGACTTTCTATCTTTTGGAAGGATACTTGTCCTCCACAAATTTGCCTGCACTATTATTTTCTGAGCCATGTCTTCTTTCTTCATTTTGCATGACCTTTGTGATTGTATTCCACCTGCTTTTCTGTCTACAAAGGGAAGCTGACTATAACTGAGATGCTGTTACTGGTTCACTCTGTCACATTTCTCATCCTTTAGCTGACTCCAACAGTGGTTACTTATTCCTCACAGTGGCAGTCTTCTCTGAGGAATTATTAAAGAATGGAAATCACCTTACCAAGGAAGTTATGTGCCTCTACCAGACAGAAATTTACAGCCAAGTAATGACTCACTAAAGAATTCAGCAATGGCTCTGGTAAAATCCATGCAATTTGTTAACAAATGTTTTTAAGGAAGTCCTGATTTATAACTGTTTGAAATAGGGGGAAACAACAGTATTTTTCCACCTCTTGATCTCCACTTGTTCAGAACAATATTTTTGACACCAGCTGTGTATGCAATTTCCCCCACACATCAGGAAGTCCACCACTGGACACCAGCTAGGTCAATTTCATTTGAAAACTCTCTACCCAGAGAAACTGCAAGGTCCCATAGTCTAAGGGCACCATGCCATTAGATTGTCTTCCACATCAGATGTCAGTAACATGTTTTTGGCCAGCTGGCTATAAACTGGAATTCCTTTTACTTTCCTATCCTTTGATTTTTATTAATTTGAAAGAATAGTTCACAGAACTCAGCACAATTTACTTATATTTACTTAATTATTATAAAGGGTAACAATTAGATATAAGAACAGGGGAGAAGCTATAGGAAAAAGAGCCCCAATTATCATGATGTCTCCTGGTACACTACCTTCTAAGAATGTTCATATTCCTAAACACTCCTTACCAAGGTCCTTTTGAACTTTTGTGGCTGCTTCATGTGTAGATATGACTGACAAATTATATAATTTGTGAGTGAGTACTGATTCATTCTTCCACACTCTTTGTTCTTTAAGATCAGTTAGAACAGAAGATTCTATTGCCTTGGTAACCTACCACCACTCTGGGGCTATCAAAGGACTATTGAAAAAATGTCCCCATCACTCAGAAGATTCCAAAATATTTGAGAGTTTTAAATCACACATTTCTGTCACTCAGGAAATTAGAAGATAATAGGAAATTGGGTCAGGGAACTAGAAATTGCAAATTATAGTATATTTTATTGTAAGTTTTCACCAAGCATTTTAGTAGTTTCATGTTAGGAACCAAGAAATGAAGACCAATTATTTTCTTATACATACACAGATAAATGCTGATATATTTTCTCACATTATCAGAGCAGTATTTTCTGACGTTTTTAGTGTAAATTCACCCACTATACTTTGTAACATGCTAACAAGATGATGTCTCTAAAGAGAAAGTTGGGGAGAAATCTATACAATCTTTGGTTATAATGCTGCTCTAAGAGCCTTCTTAATTCATCCTCCATAAGTTCGTGGGAGACCAAAATCTAGGCAGAGTGCAATTAAAACTAACAATTATTTTTTAGCAACTACCCTACCACAGCCTGATTCCCCCCCCCTTTGGCTCTTTCTTCACATTCAACAAAATATTTCAACAAGAATTTTAGTCATAAACTCTACTTCTAAAGACTTGTATAAAAGGCACTGGCTGGAAGAATCAACTGTTTCTTTTGCCCATGGGAAGGTTATGCTCCATTAATCATATCTATGGAAGTTTGTACATCAAGTTCTCTAGCTTCCATTTCAATCAAACTTCTTATCATAATGATTGTGCATGCCTTGCTTCTCAAAGGTAAGCAAATAGACTTGGCTTCTATTGTTTTAGAATCCCATGATACCTGACTCTTTGCAAAAAACTGATTTCTTTTACAGTATATCTTATCAAGAAGACCTGCCCATGAAGAGATAATTGCTGCACTTCAATAGTGATGGTGCTTGTCTCAACTCTCCTCATCGCCTTTTAAAAATGGAATGAATTCTAGACTATAGAAATTGTTACATTTCTTTCTTGGTCATCCATAATACATCTACTCTAGCAAGTTAGTTTACAAAGTATTTTGCATTCATATACCACTGACTTCTCTGGCATGTGATAGTTAATCTTGATTTTCAACTTGACTGAATTTATAAGTAACCATCAGCCACTGACATTTCTGAGGGATTTTCTTGATCATTTTCATTGAAAGGGCAAGATACATTCTAAATTTGGTGGCTGCTAAGATCAAAGTAGGCCTAAGCCAAATATCAACAGAGATGGGAGGAAGGTACAAAGTACCATCTCTATCTATGATTCTATGGCTAATTCATGACTGGAGAGAGAGGAAAGAGAGAGAATGACAGAGACAGACACAGACAAAGACAGACAGAGTCAGACAGAGAGAAAATACTTGAATTTTTTTCTGAGAATGTTGATTGCACCTGGCAAGTAGCCATACTCCAATGGAAGACCACAAAACTGAAGAAATATAGTTGACAAAAAATTGAATCCAATGGCTGAAAAACACAAAGAAAAAAATTACATAAAACATAAGGTTTCATGAGTAAAGAAGGAGAGGTAGACTTGAAAGGGGCCTGGGTGGATATAATCAAAACATATTGTGCAAAATTTTCAAAGAAAAAAATGTCTCTTATTTTTTTAAAAAAAAATATATATATGGAAAGAAAAGCTATTGCTTCTTGTCTGCTTGCCTTCATGTTGTGCTGGTATATTCATTTGCCCTACTGACATTTTACTGTTGTTCTTGCTGCTGTTGCTAGTACAGTTGCCAACTACTGCCACTGCTGCTGATGTTCTTTATTGACATTAATTAGAATGCAGTTTCTTCAGCTTTTCAATGTGTCTGAAGACTAGTGGCTTTCCAGCAATTTTCCAGCTCTTTGCCAGACTGGGAATGCTGAGGAATTAAGTCCTGTAAGGATGAGCACCTACCAGGTTTTTACCTTATCCATTGTATAAGAAAACATTGTTGGGCCACCTAGATAATATTTTATAAGCAAATCTAATAAATCCTCTTTTAATATACTTTAATTTGATTATTTGTTTTTATAGAAAGCACCAGTGATAAAGGCCATCACTCTAAGGCATCATGCCCAAGTATCATCTTAGTCATATTAACATCACATAAGGACATTCATATTGAAATAGTCAGACTACTTAAATATGTATTTCAAGAGGGTATATACATATAAATAGATTCTCAGTTATTCAAGTTAATGTTTTAGATCTTTCCTATCCCTTTATATAAGACCCTTGGGTTTCACTTCTGTACATACCCACTCAGTTCTTGCTAGTACACAGTAGGGTTCTTACAGTCTTTGGCCTAGTCCTTTTTCATGTTTACCATACTCAACACTTCTCTCTCCAGGTTATATGGTCATGGCTCTGAGTATGAGTTTGCTGACAAGGAATAGAGCATGAGGACACATGGCTTGTCTTGCTAAAATAGCCTTGGAATTATTATCAAACATTGTATGAGCACTAGCTTTTAACAGGTCATTTCAAGTTAGGCAAGAAGGTTTAAGGAAATTCAAGGTTTTGAAAAAGGTTTATTCAAATATAATTTACATGTTCCATAATCCATCTGTTTATAATCTATAATTTAAAATTGCTTAATATATCTTTGTTTATGTGCAGTTGCCACACAGTTTATTTCAAAATATCTTGAATAACACACAACCAAAGCACCAGTCTATTTCATAATATATATTGATAAGAAAACCACATATATATTTAGTTATTACTTTTCTATGAGAACAGAGACTATGTTAAATGAGACTATGAAAAGAGACCAATTAAATGTGGTAATTTGTATCTTACTTTTTCCATTTGGCATGGTTCTATCAAGGATGGTTCATGTTAATTGAAACTATAGACATAAACAAGACATCCCCAGCACATATCTTAAACTTCTTCTACTTTTCAAATAAAGTCTCTACCTAGAAGTAAACTTCTCAGAAATGCAAATATTACCCTTTCCTGAACCTCTACTGCCCTTACTATGAAGTCCTGATACTGATCCCATGGTTCAGAAAATGCAAGATTTTTAAATGCTTCCAAGCTCCTCTGACTTTCACATTTCACCTTAAATTGATTAATCACCTTCATCCTTTCATTATTTCTCTGAGGCATCCATCATCCTCAGCAACAGCCATCTACTGCCCATTGTCCTTATCACTACTTATCATTAGCACTTGTCCTAAACCTCTTCAACTCCTGAGATATATCCACTGCCAGTGTACTCCCTTCTCTCTTGAGGGCTTTTAACAATTACATTGGTATAAGACACCAAAGAAGAAGATTAAACAGATGAAGAGGGAAGACCTGAGTAAGAGAAGGAATACATGGACAGAGTGCTAAAACTAAGGATTATATGGAAACATACTAGAGTAGAAGCCTGTATATGTATGTGTGCATGTGTATGTGTGTATATGTGCATATGTGCGATAAAAGTCTGAATAAAATCACCAAATACCATCAGAGACAATGCCCCAACTAGACATTTCTCACTTCCGAAAGAAAGCTCAAGTGCTTAGAACAAATTCCATCTAATTGAGTTGTTGCCAATGGCACTCCATGGAAATCCCCAAACATCCCAGGCTATTGACAAGTCTGTTGTTTGTTCTCCACAAACTGATGATATAGCCTTATTACTGAAGGCAGCACCTATATAAATCATTGAACACGGATAAGTTCAGCTGGTGCCTACCTAGACCCTTAACTCAGCTACTGACTAGTGCTCAAGGTAGTAGAAAGTACACTGAACACTACCAAAGGAGAAAGTTAACACAAATTCAGCTACAAATTTGTTTGATCTATGACAGTGCGTGTCCTGTAAAGATGCAATGGTACAACAGTGACACAGAAGTTGTGGGAGTAACAACCCACTATTTGGTTGTATTTAAGACCCACTGCATGAGATGAAGCCTATGGCTGACATTACTCAGGCGATCAAGATCCTAAAATTAGATATGGCAGGGACCTAGGAGAAAATCAAATATTACTGTTCTGCTAAAGGCATATAGCAATACACTGACTGCTAATGACATTCTGCTATATTCATAGATCAGTGTCTTGCTCAACCATCATCAGAGAACCTTCCTACTGCAATAGATGGAAAAAATAAAGAGACTCACAACTTTACAGTGTTCAGAGAGTTAGAGATCTTGGAACACTTGGCTCTAAATGGGATGTCTCTTATTAAATCCTTCCCCTCAGATCAGGGAATTTTGCAGAAAAGGCAGAGATGTAAACGAGTTTTAATCTAGCAACATGGCTGTTCTGGCAAGGGATCACAGCCAAAGATAGTCTAGGTCTGTGTGATCTAGCTGCAATAAAATTATACCTTTAATCCCTGAAGACAGAGGCTAGTAGATTTCTGAGTTCTAGACCAGTCTGGTATAAAGCAAGTTTCAGATTAAAACCAAACCAAACCAAACAAAACAAAACAAACAAACAAACTAACAAAAAATCCCTTAGGTCCAGGTGTAGTACTACAGAACTTTAATCCCAGCACTCAGGAGACAGAGTCATGTAGACCTTTGAGTTCTAATTAATTAGTTCTGTTGAATCAGTGAGTTGAGAGGCAGTGCACTAGAGTGGAGTTCATGGAGTTTAGAGGCAGTTTTTACAGGGGCAATTTTAAGAGACAGGTTATAGAGAGAACAAGCTAGACACAGGTGACAGTAAGCCAAAGTATGAGAAGGAGCCAGAAGATTAGAACATAAGTTACTTTGAGGTCAAGCAGAGAAATTCAGTGAGAAGTTAAGAGAACTCAGATTGAATCACTCAGTTTGGAGAGGAGTATGGGCCAGAACAGCTGAGTGGAACAAGCCAGCCAGAGTTCAGAAAGAACTAGAAAGCATGAGCATATTAAGTAGTAAGCCTCTGAGACAACAATTCCATCAGGTGAATAAAAGATACCTTAACACAGAAAGAGCAGATGGAAATGGAAGTCACAAAGACAACAAAGCCTTCTAGGCAAGTAGAATTCTCACATCTGTAATCTCACAGAGAAATGTCAGCATGCAAAAGTCTTGCACAGATCTAAGTTACATGGGGTTCTAGCACTGAGTGGAGAAGTGGATACAAGCTCCCATCCCTATCCTATAAACTGTCTCCAATTGATAACTGCTCTCAAAGGAAAAGATAATTTAGTTTCTCCAACAGTCTCCAACAACACAGTGATGATAATGGTATTTTTAGAGGGTTAGTTTTCTTTTTTTTCTCTCGTAATGCTTTGTTTGTTTGTTTTTCTTCATACGTCTTTTGGTTATATGGGACAGCCTCTGATTTTGTGTGTTTTTATGGGATTTGTGTGTGTGTGTGTGTGTGTGTGTGTGTGTGTGTGTGTGTGTGTGT
>JANHMN010000005.1:46616339-46648541 GCA_030674055.1 Rhabdomys pumilio
TGTGTGTGTGTGTGTGTGTGTGTGTGTGTGTGTGTGTGTGTGTGTGTGTCCATCTGTATTTCTTGTGTTTTTCTTTGGCTTTTTTTGTTTGTTTCTTTGTTTCTTTGTTTTATTTGCTTGTTTCTTTCTTTTATTCATCTGGTTGTTTTCTCATGAGAGAAATTTGGGGCCAGGCGGTGGTGGCACACGCCTTTAATACCAGCACTTGGGAGGCAGAGGCAGGTGGATTTCTGAGTTCAAGGCCAGCCTGGTCTACAGAGTGAGTTCCAGGACAGCCAGGGCTACACAGAGAAACCCTGTCTCGAAAAAAACAACAAAAAAAAATTGGGGGTGTGGATTTGGGTGGCTGAGAAGGTGGAAAGAATCTGATGGTAGTTTGTGGAAGAAATTTTGTTGTCAAATACATACTGTAGAAAAATCTATTTTATATAAAATCAAAATTATTTTAAAACTTAAAAAAAATATGACTATTCAGGGCTGGAAAGACAGCTCACAGGTTAAGAATACTGACTGTTCTTCCAGAGGTCCTGAGTTCAATTCCCAGCAACCACATGGTAGTTCATAACCATTTATAATGAGATATTGTGCCATCTTCTGGCATGTAGGCACACACGCAGGCAGAAGAACATTGTATGCATAATACATAAATCTAAAAAAAAAAAATAAAGACTATTCATTCATATTCTACTTAACCACTGGCGAGTCTTTTTGTTTCCAAACAGTACTTAAGTGATCCAGCTCCAATGTTATCCAGATCCATGTTATTTGGTTAGTTGCTTTTATTTTTTATCATTTATAGGTGAAGTTTGCATGCAATGACAAGCATGTAGCCATCATAGGACAAATTTGTAGGATCAGTTCTCTCAATCTGCCTCTAACAGATTACAAGGGATAGAATCAAGCCACGATTCTTACATCACCTAGCAGCAAACATCCTTACTCACTGAGCCATCTAAATTGATCCGCAAAATCCCGTGTTTAAATCCACTACTTCAGAGATTCCCTAGCCATGACTATCCTAGATTCACATCTGTTTGAAACACTCTAAAATAGAATTTCACATGTTGGCATTTTACTGAGAAATGCTATCTGAAATGCTTGTGAAGGAGCAAAGCAACCAGATTTGGACAGCAAAAGAGAATTAACCACAGAACAGAAGTGTGGCAAAGCCCTTATCTGATTGCTAAGGAATACCTGAAAGCTGAAACCCTAACACTTGTAAACTGACTTAGCATTGGTTGGAGTTTGACTTTATCTAAGGCAGCTGCCTTCAATGGCATGTAAAACCTAGGAATAGAGTTAAATGTTGGAAATTTCAATAGACCAAATTCCCAAACACTAGAAAAAAAATTCAGAGTTCTACTCCACAATGGACATTTCAAATGACACACTATAGCATTCACTACAAGGCGGTAATCCTCAACCTGTACTAACAAAAGCCACCATGTATCCAGAGCTTCTTTCAGTGGTCTACGTTCCAAATACAACTTTCTTTTGGTTGGTTTTAGTCTGATACTCTAAAATACCTTAAATCCAATTGTTTAAATGAGTATTAAAAGACTTCAGTATAAGTATGTGTGTGTGTGTGTGTGTGTGTGTGTGTGTGTGTGTGTGTGTGTGTTTCCCATTCCATTTCTTTAAATCTGGCTTTTTGAAAGATTTATTTTACTTATTGTTTTTATCTTGTAGATATGTGTGGAAGTGCGTCTATTCACATGAATATACAACCTGTGAAGTTTAGAAGAAGAATTAGATGCCCTAGATCTAGAGTTACAGGCTGTTGTGAACTCATGGACAAGAGTGTTAAGAAAAAAAGCACCTTGGATCCTCTGCTCGAGCACTATTCTTAACTCCTAAGCTATCACTCCAGTACTACAGATCTGTTTTATATCCACAATTGAGCTCAGTATAACCACTGGCTTCGACATAGAACAAGGGAATAATATGCTTCATCCCCTGTCCACCATGTTTGACAAAAGTATAATTGCATCTATATTTAACTGCTTTTGACTAAATTGCATCACTCTCAAAATGGCATAGTGAACTCCCAACACCAATGACTGTATTTGGAGAAAGAGCTTCTAAGGCAGTATTTAAGTGATGTCATGATTTGATAAGACTAGAGGCATATGAAAAGCAAGAGGGGGTGCATCTCAGTGAAAGGAATGTTCATGTGAGGGCGTGGTGGCCATTGACAGCACTGATGAGACCCTTTACCAGAAATTAGTCCCTATCAAATTTCATTTGACATGTCTAGCTTCCAGAATCTGTGAGGCAATTAATTTGCTCTACACATGATCCCAGTCTGTAGCATGTGGGGACTCTATGTCAGACAGACTACTCTACCATAATAATTTTTTGTGTATTTTGTTTCCATACCTCCATTGCTGAGTTTGTCTAAAAATACTCATTCTTTTTAACTTTAAATTCATGGCCACAAATTTCAAGTACGTACTTAAAGATGCTTGTCAATCATGATAAACTTATTTAATTGTTTCACTCTCTTAGATAAGTATTTTCAATTGTTTTTACTCTGCATACTCTCAACACTCCAATACCCAGAGAGTATGAAGGCTGATAAATTTGTTTCTTCACCAGAAACCTGAACTAAGGCAACATGAAATAAAAATTCAGAGATCACATCAAAATAATCCTTCTACAAGCATTTCGAAACAGTGTTTGATGTCTTGTATACTACCACAAATAAAAACCTCATATCACCATCTAAAATATTTATTGCTTTTAGAGATTATTTTCCAAGCCTTTTCTACTGCTCAGAGATATCCTCTCTTTTCTATATCATTAATTGTTTCTTCTTTCCTGAATCAATCCATTTGCATGTAAACAGGACATTATTTTTCTCATACTGAAACAAAACAAAGTGGCCTCTTTAGTCCTCATCTCTTCTACCAATTAATTATGTCTTTTTATTTGCTATCTTTTCAACAAAACTCTATAAAAATAATTTTATTGCACTTTACAATTTCACCATTCTTTTAAACTGTATTTCAGCTTTTACTTCCTGCAGAAACATTAGAATTGTTCTTTTCAGTGTTATCAATGAGTAACCTCCCTGTCATTAATTTTAATAGTCAATTTTCAGTCCTCAATTTACTTGATACAGTGTACTTGCTTCTAAACTGGGAGGTTTTGCCTTAATAGAGTGATAATTAGCAATGCCTGGATTTTCACTGTCACAACTTATAGAAACAGTTAAGAGCCTACTGGTTTCTATAAAGGAGATACAGTGGAAGCTGACATACATGTTACAATGCCCAGGACACGCTCAACACCAACACGGATTCTCTAAGCCAACATGCCAATAATTGCCAAGTCTGGGAAAACCCTAGTCAGAATCATCAGACAAGGTAGATTTCTTCTTTTGAAAGCCAGGATACTTCTATTCAGCTGACCTTCTTCCTTCGTTGCTTTGTATATTGGTCATTTCTCTTCCCTTGTTCTTCAGATGGAAATACACTAAAGTTTGGTTTCCTTTTTTTCCTATAAATATTCACTATCTAAGTGAGCTCTTCTGTTCTGCTGTATTGATTATGTCATTTCTACTCCATTAATTTTCAAAGCTGTACTTTCATCAATCATTTCTGTGGCATTTTGGACTGGTTTGAGTACAACTTCAAATCTCCGCTTGATAATTTATATGAAATTGGCATCTCCAAGCCTAATATATCCAAACTAAAGTTTTTTGCTCCAACCCCTTTTTCAAGAGTGGCTCAGTATGTAGCCCTAGCTGGCTTGGAACAACTTGTGTATATCAGGCAGCCTCAAACTTATCCCATAAGTTCTTGACTCTGCCTCATGAGTTCTAGAATTACATACATGAGCAAGTACACTTAGATCCTTGCCATATTCTCTTAAATTTTTTCTTCCTATTGCCTTTTTCTAAATGGCAGAAACTCCATTACTCTAGTGATGTCGGCCTCATAGCATATTGTTGAATTCCCTATGTGTTCTTGTGTTATATCCTTAGTCCCTGGAGTGGCTTTACATAGAACTCATAGAAATTTTAAGAAATGGAGCCTAGTAGGAAATCATCCAGTCATTGGATAACATGCTTTGAAAGACACACAGAAAGTCTTGTCTCTTTTTCATTTTCACCTTTGTATCCAGCCATGAAATGAATGCTTTTCTCTACCATATATTCACTGCCATGGTGTACTTTCTACCCAAATGCCCAAAGCAAAAGGGCTAATCCATCATGGAGTGGAACCTTCAGAATTATAATACAAAAGAAATGCTTTATCTGCATAAGCTGAATAGCTCAAGAATTTGTTGTATCATAATGGGATGCCACCACATCAACCTATTTATACTTGGAACCAATATTCTTACCCCCTGTGTCACACATTAAATTTTTTTCTTAATAATATCTTATGTAATTTATAGATTATCGTCTATTGTCTTCTCTCCAGGGAGCTACTGCTATTGCTTGCTCTGTTCCCTGATATATTTTATCCATTTCCAAGAAAATCTAACCCGATTTTTGGAACTAATGAATTTTTACTAAAAAGATATTTCAAGCTTGTTTCTACTACTAGCTTTTCAATAAATTAATTTGAGTGGCAGTGGGTCAATTTCTTACTGAGATATTTTTTTCTTTTCCTTCATTAAATTTACTAGGAAAAGTTCAAGAAGTATGTATTTGAAGCAAAAAAATAATCAACTTTCTCTTATACTTGATGAATCTGGGCATGACCTTTGCTGTTCCTGAGTTTGCGTGCATTAGTTCTTCTCAACCTACGCCCAGTAGTTTGAATGTTTGTATTTCTTTGGAAGTTTAGTATATGGAATGCAGTAATAAGGTTCAGGTTCATATAGCTATCTCCCTAAACCTTGGATCAGCACTCTGAATTTGTTCCTAAAATATAACACTTACCCTCATTCCTTATCTCATCCATTTTAGAGAATAAACTGGGTTTCAGAGCCAATGGATTTGTTAGTTTGTTTGTTTTCCTATATTTTTCCCACCTTGGCTAGAATTTTGAAAATATTTACCTATTCTCTTACATCAAGAAAGAATATTTATATATTGTGATTATTAATCTTGGTAGTTGATTGAATTTGGGATCCATTGTGAATCATGCTTTGGATACTCTGTGAAAGTATTTGTAGAAAAGATGAACTGAGTAGGAAAGACAAACTCAAAGCTACAAAGGGGCCCAGGAAAATATGGTACTTCTTGAATGCCCACTGTCACCCATGCTGGAGTAGATATCCATATTATACCTGTCACTGCTTTCAGCTTTTGCTGTTGTCACAACCCAGATTAGGCATTCAAATATGGACTGAAAACTAGTGGGTCTAGGAATCCTCTAGTCTTTGGTACAGATTGGAACTGCTGAAGAATCTAGCCTTATGGACTGTGTAGCTGCTGACAGCTATTGTTGGACCCAAAAGATGCCTCACCATACCACATGTGTATGTGATTGACTATGTTCACAGTGGCCTTCTCTGTGGTAGCCAAAAGCTGGAAACAACCCACATGCCCCAAAACAAAAGAATAAATTCAGAAAATGTGGTTCATTTACACAATGCAATACTGTTCAGGTATTAAGAATGAGGACATCATGAGTTTTGCAGGCAAAGGGATGGAACTAAAAACTATCATCCTGAGTGAGGTAACTCAGACCAAAAGGACATGCATGGTATGTACTCACTAAGAAGTCAAAAATGTACAGAATACCTAGGATACAATCCACAGAGCTCAAGAAGGTTAACAAGCCGAAGGGCCCAAATGAGGATGCTTCAGTTCCACTTGGGAAGGAGAACAAAGCAATCACAGGAGGCATAGGAAGGGGAAGATAACTGGGTGGGAGAAGGAAGGGGGAGGAGAATAGAGGAACATCATCAGGTATTGGGTGGGAAAAGAAATAAAAGAGAAGCCCCGAGGGCCAGCAGAAAGAATGGAAACAGGAAACTGAGGGAAAGGAGGTCCAGTGACTGGCCCAACATTAAATCCATCTCAAGGGGAGGCTCCAAGGCCTGACACTATTACTGATGCTATAATGTGCTTAAAGACAAAAGCCTAGCAAGACTGTCCTCTGAGAGACCCAACAAGCAGCTGACTGAGACAGATGCAGATACTTACACCTAAGCAATGGACTGAAGTTGGGATCACTGTGGTTGAATTAGGAAAAGGTAGGAAGAAGCTGAGGAAAACGGCAACCTCATAGGAAGACAAGCAATCTCAACTAACCCAGACCCTTGAGAGCTCTCAGATAATGAGCCACCAACCAGGCAGCATACACTAGCTAGTCCGAAGTCCCAGACACATATACAGCAGAGAACTGCCTGGTCTGGCCTCAGGAAGAGAAGATGCACCTAACCATCAAGAGATTTGAGGAGGGAGTTAGGAGGCATGATGGGTTGGGTTATGGGGACATCCTCATTTCCATGGAGATGGGGGCAAGGGGAGAGGAATGGGACAAAGAACTGTGAGAGAGAGGACCAGGAAAGGGGTAATGACTGGACTATAAAAAATAAAAGTAGAAATATAAATAATCCCATTGCTTTGTGCAACTAATAAACGCTAATAAAATTAACTATTATCTGCAAAAAAAGAAAGGGAAGGAAGTAAAGAAAGAAGAGAGGAAGGAAGGAAAGATTAATAGGAAAGAAAAAATCAAGCATGTTATATTATGAGGAGGGTTTCAGAAGCCCTGTCTGTATGTATGGGAATTGACCACACCAGGACCAGTTAGCAGGAGACAAGTCAACTTTACTTAAGGTAGTTCAAGGCTTATAAAATTTTTCCAGGAACTGAAGGTAGGCACATCCAGGATGGGCAAAGGTCATTGGCTTAGGATACTTGAAATGTCTTGTTAGCATGGTGAGGCATTTCAGGACTCTCAGGGGCTGGCTGAACAGGTTCTTATAGGAGAAAGGAAATTGATCCTGTAATCTAATTGAGGATATGTGACATTCCTCAGGTAGAGGCATATGTGGGAGGCTTAGAATTCCATAGACAAGGTCAGAGATGGAGAAGCCCTACTAACGAAGGGAGTCCCCCATACATGCAGAGCTCCAGAGGCTATCTGGTCAATGGTAGACTTCAAACTTAATTAAGAGAGTTTTCCCACACATGCTTGACAGAATAAAATATTTTGAATGCCCTGCCCCTCTGCACACACGCAAAGAAAATCTTGGAAAGCATTTTATTTTCTTTTGTAATCCAGTGATCAAGGTAGCTCCAGTGGATGATGTCATTTGAATCCTGGGTTAGCCCAGCTAAATCCATATATTTTGCTAAGTCCTGTCTTCTTTCTTCTGAACAGATATTTTGCATTAAATACTAAAGATAATTCATTCAATTACTTATCAGATTACTGTATTTTATTTTCAATTTTAGTTTGCAAATTTTTTTTTTATAGATGCTAACCCCTTTTCCTGCTTTGGGGGCTTTTATATTCAAAAGATTTAAGTAAAAGCTCAGCAGCACATAATACATCTTAAATGATGACAAACATTTTTTTATTCACTAAAGATAAGCCAAATAGATCTGGAAACTCAAGAAGTAAAACTTGTAAGTAACATGTTGAGGTCCTACACTGGGCCTATGAGAAAGCCAAGCTGGGAGCATGCATCCTGAACCACAAAACTGGGAATGACGAAAAAGTTTTCACAGACCTCTGAGCAAAGGATGCTTGTATTTTCTGCCATCCTGTGTTTGGAAGCTGTAAGTCTCATTCCTGACCATTTGATTATGTTTGTTTTCATGTTCATGTTCCTTTTGTGTAGGAAAATTATTAAAATCAAATGCATTCTGGAAGTGTAGATTTGTATTATGTTAAGCTGTGAGTTGTAGTGATTTATGATACACTATAAGATTTTTATGTATTGTCTGAAAGCACAATAGAGTTTGTGTTCTACATTTCTTTTTAACTCTCTTGCTGTGCATGGAAGCCATATGCAAACATTATGTATTGCCAATGTTTTAAGATCTACAACTTGCCTAAGCTAGGCCAGAGTCAGTTTATTATAGTCACTATTCTTGTCTAGTGTACTGGTGATTTTACTGATTCCAGCCAACTGCTATTCTATCTCTTTTCTTCAAATTGAATGCATATTACTTAGATTTAGAATTAGCAGTCAACAACAAGCTAACTCATATACATGTGCTGTTTTCTGCTAGTAATTAAAAATTGAGCTCAGTTTCCAGTCTCTGAGGTATGTGGGAGGGAAAGGCAACAGCAAAATATTCAAGGGAACTGGAGTACCACTGAGACTTAGTGACACATTGGATGTGGGTGGTAGTCACTTGTGGAAAGCCAGACAGGCAGTGCCTCCTGAGTCACTGAGCTATCAAGATGCATCATGTTTACAAACAAATAATAGGATAATGGCAAACTTGGAAATTATTTTTTCCACTGCCACATAAAGAATTCATCTTAATTGTTCCATTTCTAGCTCTTCTGTGACAATTTGATGGTCACTTTTCAGGCATTTTGTTAAAATTCAGTTGCAGCCCTATACAAGCTGACTTTGGTTAAGTGAATTTCTGAATATTTAAAACTGACTGTTGAATTTATGTATTGTTTAGACCGTGTGTCCCAGATGATAACATAGAAAACTGAGGCCCAGGGATTTGAAGAACTTAACTGGTCCAGACATCAATTTAAACATAGACTAAGATCTAGTGGCCTCAAGCCAACTGTACCATGGTTTCTTCTATGCCAGTTTTCTGAACCCAGGAATTATTGACAATTATTTCTTGTTTTCAGAAACTGTAAGTGTGTTATTGGATAGTCTTGAAAGAAATTTGAGCTATGGCATTTAATCATTTGCAAAAATCATTTCAATATACCATCACAACATTGAAGAATCGATTAAACTTTTGAGTGGGATCTGCTAGTGTTTTCCAAACATGGGACTGCCACTACTTATACTAAACAGTGACTATAGAGAATTTATTCCATAGCTAATATTCAACATATTAAATTAAGTTATATAAAGTTCCTCAAACAATGGAGCTTGGATTATAAGGTATTTTTGTATTTTTTTCCTTAGCTGTATATGTAAATATCTACCATATGCTGGTAAAGGAACTTCCACAAGATCTTTCACAGGTGAAATCAACTGACTCACAAACTTGAAGGCTCTATCAGGGGTGAAGGCATATGAAGTGCAAAGAACTCCACCCTGTTGTGCTACACTATACAGACAGTTGATTTCTTTCTCACCAATTAGAACAGTAGCTCTGACTTCCTGTAATGCATTCTCCATATTTTCCTTCTACACTGCAATTAATGCTTGCAGGAAAATGAGGAGCGGAAAGCATAAATAGAAAATCACATTTAATCAGCTTCCAATTTTTGTTTGTCTTTAAATGCTTTGTCCCTCTCATCTCTAACAGCTTCCAGAACTGCATTTAGAAAAAAGAAAATACTTGCAGTCACATTGCTTTATGGCTCTTTGATTGACTGACAGGCTGTACAGCAGCACATTGTTGCACTCTACCATTTTCACAGTGGGTGGTACTGCACAATAGTGATGAGAAACCATAATGATCCTGCATCAAAAGTCACTAAAATATAAATATGACATGAACTTCTTCAATTCATGAAGCCTTATCCCTTTATCTACTTACTTACATCACTGCTACATAGAACAAGGATGGGAAATTTTAACCCTGTACTTTCCAGATCTACTTGAATAAGATTTGAATCTAAATGCTGTTTGGAGACACACTCTTTAACGTAGATGTATTCCAGCCCTTCAAGCACAGTGACTCTTTACATTTATGAAATTTCCTTTCTAAGCACTTCTTATCAGAGGAGATTTAAAGCAGATGGAAATTATTCAATGTAGTTATGAATTGAAATCTCATAAGCTAGCTGCTCTTCAAGTGCTCAGAACACCTGGGCCACCAGATCTGCTGAAGTAGACAATGGCATTTATACTGAGATTACAGCATCATCTTATTCTAAATGGTATTTTTGTCTTTAGAGTGCAAGAGGGATGCCAGTGCTTCTCAGTGCTTAATTGGTTTTCTCCCTTGACTTTAATTAAACTCACCCTAAGCTTGCAAAACCCCAAGGCTGCTACTTAAGGGTGAGAAACCCTGCGTTTGTTTCCAGCTTTGAATACAGTATGATAAAGAATCAATTGTACTGTTTGGTTGGCTGATTATGTGATTATTTTAGACATATTTTTAGACAGCATAACTGTTACATAATCAGCACATGTGAAATGTCACTTGATTGTGGACAAAGGCACAATGATTTTTGAAAATCCCCAATAAGGTATTAGAACATATTTAATGTGACAAGTTGTAATATACATGTTCACTTTTCAGCAATGCCCATTTATAGTATGCCTAATTAAAAAGCCTCATTATTTACTATTTAGCGCATTATCTAAGTATCCTAGCATTTAAAGGAATTGAAAAATAATGCCAGCTTTGACATTTGTTTCAGTTAATATCAGGACAAGGATCAAGATCTTAAGCATTCTGGACAGACCTAAATTCCCATCTGCTTACTCAACCCTTTATTGTAAAGTCATTTAAATTGACTCAGTCAGTTGTACCTGAATCTGAAGAGAGTCTTCCACCTTTTTGAGGATGAGTCAGCACTCAGTTTTAATATTGTGCCTTACCTAGGGACTAGACATTCGAAACATGATTAGAAACACACATCCTTACAGCAGGCTTCAGAATTCTATATTGCTAGGAACCGCCTACATAAGCAAACAAATGATAAATTTAGAGTCAGAAAAAGAAAGAAAGAAAGAAAGAAAGAAAGAGAGAAAGAAAGAAAGAAAGGAAGGAAGAAAGAAAGAACCATTTAAAATGCCACCATGTCATTATAAAGCACAACTATAAGTGATTATAATTCTAAAATAATATTTTAGAAGTGCAGATTTTCAGGACACATTTTTTAATAATGTGGGCACTGCTTTATTACTCTGTGAAGCCCTTCACATCTATTAATTAACTTAATCTTCACACCAACATTATGAATAATACCACTTCTATCATTTAGATATAGAAACAGAGGTAGAGAAGGGGTAAAGTCATGTACCAAAGTCACATAGGTAGGAAGTGGTGGATCCAGAAGGAAATCTTGTTAGTTTAATGACAAACTTTCCTTTTATTTTAAATAATAATGTACATTTGAGATTATAATATAAATACATTTCTCCCTCCTTCCTCCAAAATCTCCTATGAAGCCTTCCCCACTCTCCTTCATATTTATGGCTTCTTCCCTCATTAATTGTTATTGTAAGCATATGAGTGTTTTCAGGATTAACCATTTGACATTAAACAATAAATTAGTGTTCTCTTCCCTGGGGAAGACCCGTTCTCTCTTGCCTAGATTTTCTTAGTTCCCTATAGTTCTTTGTGTAGGGTTAACACCTCATGGGATTTTTCCCCATCTACTTTGGCATGTTCTTTGGTGTCATTCTTGTTCAGCTCACTATTGAGCAGTCATGTTAATGGGATATGTGAGTGTTCCTTCTGGCATTACTAGAAGACACAGGCTCACAGCAAACACCCTAATCCTCTGTTCTTACAATCTTTCTGCCCCATTTTCCGCAGTGTTTGCTTCCTAAGCCTCAGGTATTAGAACATTTCCCAAATGTATCCATGGTAAGATTGGGCTCCACAATTCTGCATTTTGGCTATAAATATTTGTCCTTATACTCCCAGGTAAGGGTAATAAGAAGACTCCTCTTTCTAACAGAGACCACTACAGAAAACTACTACCAATCAAGGCCTTTCTTTTTAACTAACCAATCACCATATCACTGATCTATTAAATTAGCAACTAAACAAATCTCAGCATACTGACCTATAGAGAAAGTGAAAGGCGGCGGGCTTCTAAGCTCAATGAGCCTGATGATGCAAAGTTATTTTAAGAACATGCTCAGTAATGTTTTACTAACCCACTTGAATTCAAGTAAATGTTCCCAGAAGCCATACAGGCTGACGACGGTGTTAATATTCGTATTGTGGGCTGCTCTCCAGGGAACATGAGTGGGAAGAGGAGCCAGTGAATCAAAATTGAAACTGAAGTTCATCTTGTCAAATATTAATTTCAATAATATATTCATTCAGTAGCTCTTTATTTGACTACACACCATGTGTTAGGGCTGAGCTCAGCTGGGCCATTTACATTCATCTCATCTGCAGGGAAAAGAGCATCTTGTCGTAGATTTTAGTGAAAGTGAGAACAGTGGATCAGCAAATAGCATGAGAACCTAAGGAGTAGGAGATGGTAGCTGCTTTCAAGAAGCCTTTATTCTATCTAGGTTTAAAAAAAATGAGTTAACTTTCATACTGCCAAGTACCTACAGAGATGCTTTTTGACTTATGATGGAGTTATGCTTGCAGGTTAGCCCTTAACTTTACTATATGGTAAATTGAAAATTCATCAAATACATATGGTCTTCAAAAACTTATAGTTTGACATTACAGTGTAATGTAGAAGATCACCTTTTTATCACATGCTACTTGCTCATAAAAGAATCAAGCATCAAAACTTGAACAAATATCTAGGAACAGTTTCTACACATACGTTAATATTACACCATGAAAAGAATTTAAAATTTAAGAGGTAACAGTGTAGATTCGGGGCTCCCTGGATAATTTATATCACTCTGGCAATCTGAAATAAGTAAGGAATCACTGTAAGATAGAGAAAAGATTACAATCTAATTTTCACTCCAAAGTCTGAAAATCTGATGAAAAAAATGCAGATTTTCATTGGTAGGGCTGAGGAGAGCTAAGAATTTCTAAGAACTTCAACAAAGATGCTGATTTTCCAGTATACACATTATATGTAGAGTATTGTAGGTCTAAAAAGACTATTAAAACATTTATGGAGATACTGAGGTTCTGTTGTACCTTGAAGGATATAGGGTATTCATGACAGATTAAATAGGGCAAAAGCAAAGGCAAGAACAGGAACAGAAAAATGTGTCACTCTGGATTAGAAAAATTATGTTGCCCAATACTAGGAGACACTGGTGAGAAAGGCGATTAGAACTAGCTTTTGGATGCATGCCAGGCTTGGGAATTTGGACATATAAAAATTAAGCATCATAATGATGCCACTTTCTATTTTTGAAGAAAATCTATAGTTTTAATCATAAAGCTATCCACCACATTTGAATATCAGAGCCTTACCTTATGTAGTTACAAATTGGCTTGAATTTGTTTTCCATTCTAAATGTTCACAGGTCTACTTTATAGACATATAAAAAATGTTAAGACAGCCCTACATTAACTTTGAAAATTATCAGTAAAATTGATGTTATTACAGTGTCTAAATGGCCATGCTGTTTGACAGTATAAATACAATAGCCTGTTAAAACTGATTTGTAAGATGTATTTATTTACAATGATGCACTGGTCTTTTTCCTGAAGTTACTCAAAGTGATATTTTCTTGCTTTTAGCTTCTGTAGATGTCTGCTTTAAATGAGACTTCATCTACAATGGTACAGATTACTTATTGAGAAGGAATTACTGTGAGAAATCATTAAAAATGAAGGCTCTAAGCCAAGATAATGTGACTGATCACATCACCAAGTCTGAAGGAAGCAGCATCTCTTTCAGAATGATGTTTGTGATGGAAAATTCAAAACAAAACAAAACAAAACAAAAACTCATTGAGCACTTTAGTTTTATTTTTTCTTAAGATAAAATGGATGACTTAGTGTGTACATAATGATGAAAATAAATCATCAGTTCACCAAAATTGAGTCAGATTGATATTTTTGAAAAATGGTTTTTTTTGTATTTCAATCGTGATATGGTCTCAAAGACATAGCTTTATAGCATTTTTTGAAACTCAGACTATTGTGTTGGTCATCACTAAAATGATGAAAATCCTACTGATGATGGTTATTACTTGGCTTTGCAATGTAGAAGCAGGTAGCACAGTAGAGTATTGGATTTTCTCCTTGTGTATGATGAATAAATAACCATTCCCCTCATGTAGAGAAGCTCAAGGTTCCCAATACATTCTCTTTACCAGAAAAAAAATGCAGATTTTGTGAAAAGTCGATATGAAACGCTGACTCCTGTGGCTGTCCTTGAATTCAGAAGTCAAATCACATCCATTCTTAAGTGAACAAGAGCTATCCCATTCAGGCCCTGGAAACAGTAGGCAAATGCAAAAGGGAAACTTTTCAGCTCTGCAGACATGGACAACCTATAGCCTTACAATAAACAACCTTAGCTAGAAAAAGCAATGCTTATTTTATAATTGTGTATATGGATGTACCCAGCCATATGCATAGGCACATTTCTCAGAGTGTTACTCTAAATTACTAGATTCACAGTGCTATTCAGGCACTAGGCAAAGATGTAATGTAGTGTGGTGTAAATTTTCATTAAAAATGCAAATTACAGTTTAAACTTCAAAACAGCAGAATTCTTGTGATCCATTCACAGCTTTGCACTGTGAATCATAGTTAAACCGCAGTCTTGCCTGTATTATTAATAACTCACAAATTAAAATGATGCTGTAGAAAATATTAAGGTAGTCACTATTATGGTTTGAAATACGATCATTGTTCTGTGGATCATAGGTGAGCCAGTGAGTCTTTCTTCTGGTTCTTGTGATAATTTACCTTTAGACTCTTAAGAAATGTCAACTGGAATCAATTTTCTTCATATTGTTAACTGCTAAGCAGCCAGGGAATTCACCATTTTCCAAAATATCTAGAAAAAATTTGAACTTTCTAGGTTCAATTTGCTATTGAAAGCTAGGGTTTTGTTTTGTTTTTCACTAAAATGTATGTTATTAGAATGTTAGAAACAAAAGGTTCTACAGTTAGAGGTTAGAAAAATAATTTTGACCAAGTAAATATGGAGAATAAGGTTGGCCTCCATTGAATATATGAATCAGAATTTTAACCTATGACTAAAATGAAGGGACAAAACTGACATCCCAGCCAGAAACAATGAGATAGATAGAAAAGTATCATGAAAGAGTTTTTAGTGATAATTAACACCTGATGATAAATGAGAATAACAGAGAGATAGGAAGCATAAAGAATGAATCCTAGGGTGGCTCCAGTCACCTGCCTTAAAGTAGTCTATACTGCTTGGCACAGGGAATACAAAACCTTGTCATAATTTCATATCAAACCTGAGTTCAGTATTATTGATTTACTGGTGATCAGAGAATGCATTTGATTAAATTTAAGGCCAAGAAAAGCACCACATAAAATGATTAGAAGTAACAGTACATGGTACTGTCACAGGGCTAGGAATAGTGTTGCTTCTCATAAGTCAGACTGGCAAATATCATATTTTATACATGGGATTCTTAATTTTATTGCATCATATGGGGAAAGAATCACCCTTAGACCAAACTAGTCTTTGGTTTTGACCAACAAATCTTCAGAGCAAGGGCCATATTACTTTCAGTTAACTTAAATTCATTCCAAATTATAGCTTTAATGTACTTAAAGGGACATAAAACTATCCAGCACACAATAGGAAACCCACTGATATATTGGTACACAATAATGTGATATGATGCATAATAAGAACTTGTAATAAACTGAATCTTGAAACTGACACCCGCATTAGCATTAGTGACAATAATGTTAAAATGGTCAGTTTAAATAAATTTTCTTATTTATAATAGCCAGATGTTAGAAACAACCCAGATGTCCCTCAACAGAAGAATGAATACAGAAAATGAGGTACATTTACAGAATGAAGTACTACTCATCTAATAAAAAACAATGACTTCATGAAATTCACTGGCAAATGGATGGACCTAGAAAATATCATCATTAGTGAGAAAACCCAGTCACAAAAGAACACACATGACATGTACTTACTGATAAATGGATATTAACCCAAAAGTTCAGATAACCCATGATACAACTTACAGACTATATGAAGCTCAATAAGAAGGAAGACCAAAGTGTGAATGTTTCAGTCCTACTTAGAAGGAGGAACAAAATAATCACTGGATGTAGAGGGAGGGAGAGACCCGGGGTTGAGAGAGGAGGGGGAAGGAAAAGGTAGGGTAGGATCAGGTGTGGTAGGTGATGGGGAGAAGTACAGAAGGTCAGGAAATTGAATAAAGGTATGTAGTAGTGAAAGATAGAAAGTTCCAGATGCCAAGGAAGCAAGAGTTTCCCAGGAACCAATGAGGATGACCTTAGCTGAAATACCCAGCAAAGGGGAGAGATAGCCTGTAGAGACCATATCCAGAGGTTAGGCACAGCTCCTGATTGAGGGATGGGGCCACCCATCCATCTCAAAAGTTTTAACCCAGAATGATTCTTGGCTAAAGGAAAGGCAGAGACATAGAGTGAAGCAGAGACTGAAGGAAAGTCCTTCAGAGACTGCCCCCCCCACAGGTATCCATCCTATCTGAGACAACAAACCCAGACACTATTGTTGATGCCAAGAGGTGCTTGCTGAGGGGAGTCTGGTATAGCTATCTCCAGAGAAGCTCTGCCAGAGTTTGACCAATACAGATGTGGATGCTCACAGCCAACCATTGAACTGAGCACAGAGATCCCAATGGAAGAGTTAGGGGAAGGACTGAAGAAGCTGAAGGGGATTGCAACCCCATAGGAAGAACAACAATATCAACTACAGGTGTTAAGGCTCTTTTAATTGTCAAGGTAAAATTACCTTTGCTTCTTCTATAGTATTTAATGTAAGTTGCATTGATTGTACACTTTATAATTGTGTTAGTGTGTTGAAACCTAGCATATCTGTTATGGAGGTCTATCAACCAGTTTTTGTTTTATTGCCATGGGTATGACAGAACACTGGTATTCTGAAAAAAAGCTTGCAATACTGGAAGAAGTGAGTCAGGCTTTAGGCAGAAGCAAGAGGGCAATAGGCTTGATTATTGCTGGTATAACAGCTTTACTTACATTACTTGCTTAGCACCACTGCTTCTGCAATTGCTTTGACACAAGAAGTTAAGACAGCTACTTTTGTTAATCACTTGGCAAAAACTGTCACTAATGTGTTCAGTATACAAGAGGATCTAGATAGGCATTTGGAAGAATGGTTTGATGCTCTTTATCCTATTCAAGTAATTGGAAGGAGGTTCAGAATTTAAGAATAAGGAGTCATCATGTGTAGTGCGCCAACTTCATTGCGTGTGGTGTGCCAATGTCATCACGCACTATCACACCACCGCCATTGGAAGATGGCACCGACATCAGCCCAGACTCATCCCGCTTAACTAGTAAACAAGTGCTCAGAGCATGCTCAGAGTCCCTTGAACCAGCCTACATGTGACGAATCCCGAGACGTCATATTCTCCTGAGCTCTGCTAGCCAATCACAGAGGTACACGCCAACACACCGACCTAATAGGTATTTAAGGACATCTCCCTTTCCTATCGGGGTCTTCCCTTCCATTCCGGCTGCAATAAAGCCTGCTGTAGAAGAATCCTGTTGTCTGAGTCCGTTCTTGCTGGCAAGATCGTGACGAGGACAGCCACAATCATGAGTGTCATGCCAAATACCATTGGATTTGCATAATTTTTAAAATTTACAATGATAGTAATTATAATTAGGAAAAAGTTTAAAGACACTTGTAGTGTATTTGGCATAATTTTAACATCACTCTGGATGTTTTAACTTTGCATGGTGAGCTTATGAAATTAAAGAATGCTGCTCTGCTCTGTGTTGATGTGGATATTGCTGATAAAATTACTCATGGCCTGATGTCAGTATTTCCATTTTGGTCAAGCTTCAAGAATGACATAAATAACTTGATCATGCTAGCCCCATTTTGTTCTGAGAAAACTTTTATTCCTGACCTTCATGTTAAAGCTGTCTTTAACAACATCAACATGTTGGCAGCCAAAGTACATGGCTTGAACCTGAAAATGTACCCCCAGACAGAGTTAATAAATTAACAGTCTGGTAAGCCAAGGACAGGTAAGATTCTGCACAGAGCCTTATCAACCTAAGACAGAAATTCATTACCTTTGATAATCTACATTTCATGATGGGTAAGGAAGTCACTCTTGTCAGAATGACCTGAGAACAGGCTCAGTCTTATTTTTGAAGTAAAAAGGGGGGAGAGGTGGAGAGCTTTTGGGGCTGCTTGGCAGGAATCTGACATTGGCCAAGGACAAGGAAGTGGGCTTCTGGGAGGAATCTGACATTAGGCTAAAACAAAGAAATAACTTCAGGCAGGAATCTAAATCTTAGGCTATAACAAAGAAGTAAGCTTCAGACATGAAAATGACTTTGGGCTAGGACAGCAAAGTACAATCAGATACTGATAAGCCCTTCAAAATAGTGATCATGGGAATGATCACAGAACTGTGTTTATTTACTTGTTTGTTCTATGACTGTTTATTTTCTTGCTTGTTCCTATTTTTATCTATTGTATTGCTAGTTCCTCAATCTAAAACTGACCTTAATACTTCCATGTAATTAAATTTGTATAAAAGCAAAAAAGAGCAAGGGAGATGTGATGGGGATTTCTGGAGAGGGAGGGGGAAATGGGGAAAGGGGGTGGCATATGAAATGTAAATATATAAATTATCCAATTTAAAAAAAGAAAAATGCCCAACATCTCAAGTCATCAGGGAAACATAAATCAAAATGTCCCTGAGACTCTACCTTACACCAATCAAAATGGATAAGATCAAAAACCCAAGAGATACCACATGCTGTTAAGGATGTAGAGCAAGGGGAACACTCTTCTATTGCTGGTGGGAGTGAAAACTGGTACAGCCACTCTGGAAATCAATTTTCTGGTTTCTCAGAAAATTGGGAATAATGCTACCTGAAGGCCCAGCTATTCTGCTCCTGGACATATACCCAAAAGATGTTCCACCATAGCACAAGACCATTTGTTCCACTATGTTCAGAGCAGTTTTTTCTGTAATAGCTAGAAGCTAGAAACAACACAGATGGCCCACAAACTAAGTATGCACTGAGTTCATAGCAATTTTATTCATAGTAGCCAGAAATTATAAGCAACCCAGATGCCCCTCAACCAAAGAATTGATACAGAAAATGTGGTTCATTTACATAATGGAATATTATTTAGCTATCAAAAACAAGGACATCATGAATTTTGCAGGCAATTGGACCTGACTAAAAAAGATGATTCTGAATAAGGTAACCCAGCCCCCAAAAGACAAACATAGTATATACTGACATATAAGTGAACTTTAGTCATAAAGTACAGTATGCCATGCTACAAACCACAGACCCAAACAGGCATGGATGAAAGGTAGTGACAGGTGGAGGAGGGAGTAAAGATGGGAACAGGAAGGATAGAGTTTGGGGAGGAAAGACACAGAGAGAACATATTGGGAGAGACAATGGGATTGGGGGGACACATCTTTTGGATAAAGTAGAAACCTAGGACAATGAAAACTCCTAGAAATTTCTTAGGGTGACTCTAGCTAAAACTCCTAGCACCAGGGAATACGGATCCTATAACCAGGCAAGGTTTCCAATGGAGGGACTGAGACACCAACTTAGCCACAAAACCTTAGACTCACAATCTATCGTGCCTTACAGGATGTGTGTCAGTGAGAGGTGGAGCAAAATTTGAGAGAAGGGTCAACCAGTGACTGGATACTCATGGCATGAAAGGTAGCCCATCCTCAACTCTATTAATGATATTCTACTATACTTGCAGACAGGACCCAAGCATAAACATCGTCAGAGGGGCTTTACCCAGCAACTGTTGGAGACTGATGCAGAGACCCATAGCCAAATATAGAGTGTAGCTTGAAAAATTTTGTGGAAGAGGGGAAGAAAGGTTTGAGGGAGCCAGGGGCATCAAGGACACCTCAAGAAAATGTACAGAATCAACTAATCTGGGCCCATGGGAGCTCATGGAGATTGAACAGCCAACCAGAGAGCATGACTGGAAAGGACCTAGGCTTTCTGAACATATGTAGTGGTTATTTAGCTAGGTCTTCGTGGAATAGGCTTTCTATTCCATAAGAGGGGGTCAGGAGCTGTCTCTGACTACTTTTCTGGCCTTTGAATCTGTGGAGCTTTTAGCTCTTGCATGCGCGGTTGGTCCTGTTGGGTGGGGTTGTGGGTCCCCTGGCTCTGGGGAACAGAAGCAAGGGAATTTGAATGAGTTCACTCCATGCAGTGCAGGGCAGATGCTGTGAGGCTCAGCTCAGGTGCAGAGAGATCTCAGTCTGAGATCCCGTGGGGGCAGGGCTTTTGAGTAGTGGTCTCTGGGCCAACGCGGCTGACCCAAGAGGCTGGTGGTCTATGTCTTTGGGCTCCCAGATGCTGCTGGGAGCCACAGAACAGAAACATGAGGACATACGGGCCAGCCCGCATCTAAGGGGAACAAAGGGGAGGGAAGCCCTGGCAGCACCCCGAGGGTAGAGACTCTTGGTTACTGGGACTCACTTGGCTGGATCAAGGCTTGCTCTGCTAGATTGCTTGAGTTGGCAATCCTCTGCAGTTGGAATGTAGATAAATCCTTAGTAGGAAATTAGGCTGCACTTAGTGGGCAGCGGCTCATTAGTTAAAGGCCTTTTCCATGGTTCCCCATGTTGGGGCCCCAATGACACGAGGAAGTCCATGGTTTTAAAGGGTTTATGGTGATGGTGGAAAGTAGATGAACTGTACTCCCCACCTCTCTCAGGACAGACCTGACTTAAATAGGGAGGAAGGAGGGAGGACAGTCTGGGAAAGAATGCTTAACTCACTATGGCCTCTGGCCTTTAGGTATCTCATTAATATGGAAATCTCTTGAGGCCCTGAGGCCTTTAGTCATGCCATCTACCTGTGGAGGGACTGGAGGGGAGTTGGCCAATGTGACTATAAGGCTCTGATCAATGGAGGTCTTTCTTAGACTGAGTGTTAGGAGCCTGGAGTCTGGGAGTGTGGAGAAATGTATTCCATCCCTCGCAGGGTCTCTGACCATTTCTAGCCAGTGCTCTACCAAAAAACAAGCTATCCTTTTCACAGTCCCACATGAATCCCTTTCTCCTATCTAGGCTGCCATGAATAACCTCTTTGGAAGAAGATGCACCTAGTCTTATGGCAGTTTGATATACTGGGGCTAGTTGATGTACATGGAAGGCCTCCTCTTTTCTGAGGAGAAAGGGAGGGTAGTTGAAATGGCGGGACTGGAAGGAGAGAAGGGAGAGGAACCTATGTTCAGGATATAAAGTCAATAAATAACTTAGTAATAAAAGTGCTGCTATTTATTTTCTTGATGAGAGCTTTTCTGACTGGAGTGGGCTAGGATTTCAATATAGCTTTATTTTAAATTTCCCTGTTAGTTATGCATGTCGAACAATTTCCTACTTGTTTATTGGCCATTTTTTAATTCATCTTTTAAAAATTATCTATAAACTTCATTAGATGATTTGACAATTGGACTGTTTCACTACTTAGCATTTGCTTTTTCAAGTTCTTTGTATAGTTTAGATATTGATTCTTGTCAGGGGTATAGCTGGCAAAGATTCTCTCCTATTCTGTAGGTTGTCTTTTCATATAATTGTTTCCTTCTAAATTTTGCTGTTTGAAAACATGTTAATTTCATATAATCCTATTTGTAACATTTTAGATTTATTTTCTGAATATTTGAAACCATTCTTCAGAAGTTCTTTTCTTTACCTACATCTTTAAATGTTTTGGCTATGTTTTCTGCTAACAGTTTCAAGTCATACATTTGATTTAAGGGGGAGCATACAGAATAAGACATGAGATATGGCCTCAGTCTTTCACAAATGCACATGCATAGGTTTTTTCCTGTGCCATTTGGTAGAGAAACTTTTTTTGTTGTATTTTAAATCTTTTCTAAAAGATTTTTTGTGTGTGTGTGAGAGAGAGAGTATTTGCCCTGCAAGTATGCATATGCAGACGATGTAGATGTTGAATACCTGTAGAGGCCAAATGAGCCAATCAGATCCACTGGAACTAGGGATACAGACACTAGGGAGCCACCATGTAAGTGCTGGGTATATACTCAGTTCCTCTGCAAAAGCAGCACATATTAACTCCTGAGCCATTTCTTCACAACGTAAGTTTGAGTTGTTCTCAACAAAAGTCTGGTACTGTTGCTGTGTAGGTTCATTTCTTTTGAGTCCTCTATTGATCCAGTAATATATATGTTTGGTTTTGTTCCAGTATCAAGTAGTTTTATTCATATTGTTCTACAACATAACTTGAAGTCAGGAATGGTGATCCACTGAGTAGTGTTGTTTTTACTCAGGCTTATTTTGCCTAAACTGAGTATTTCATGAGTCAAGAATTTAAGAACATTAAGAGTTTCTTTTTCTATTTCTGTAAAGAATGATATTAGAATTTTGACGGAGACTGACTTGAATTTGTTGGTTGCTTTTGGCAATATAGTCATTTTTACTATAGACCTCCCTGCAACTCAATATCATAAGAGCTCTTTGCACCTTCTACTCTTCAGTTGATTTTTATTGATTTCTTTTGGTTGGATTGGAGAGTGGTTATCTCACATGCAGAATGTAGAAAACAGAAAATATATTATGAACACAGAAGGAAAGGTATTAGAGAAAAGAAAAATGATGAAGGTAAGTAGAAATGGATAGTGATGTGTCAATATAATCAATACATGTTGTATACTTGTATGAAAATGTCATAAGAACCATTACTCTGTCTACTGGACAAGATGTAAAAAAAAAAAAAAACAAATAAAAATTCTTACTGATTGAAAAACTTCTTAAACAAGTTTTGTTTTAGGTATATTTTGAAGCATATGAATGGGATTGTTTTCTTAACCTTTCATTGTATTCGTATTATTGATATATAAGGCTACTAAACTATGCATTATTTTTGAGTACTGATACATTTCTGCAAGTCTTTTTCCAAATTCTAATAGTTCTTGGGTAGATAATTAAGTCTCTTATTTATAAGATCATGTAATCTACATATAAGGGTAATTTGACATTTTCCCTACCTATCTAGCTTCCCCTTTTTTATTCTCTTCTTAGTGATCCAAACTATGACTTCATGCATTATATTGAATGAAAATATATTCAATGAAAGCTTGGATAGTTAACACTCCTGTTTTATTCCTGACTTGAATAGAGATAGCATAATGTTGCCTATATATTTGCCATATGTAGTTCTTAGTATGTAGACATACATTCTTTAAGCAGGGCCTTTATCATGAACTATTCACTTTGACCAAAGTCTTTTCTGCATCTTTTGTGTCCATCCCATGTGATTTCTGTCTCTGTGTCTACATTTATGACACATTTATTTATATTATTTATATTTATATTTATAGGAAAAAATATGGCTGGGGAACTGCAGGGTTCCCTATGCCATGCTGTAGGTAGTTGGCTGGGAATGCCCTGGGTTCCTCCAGCTGTAAGTTAGGTTCGGCTGCTCACTAAAGGCCTCTGCTGTGGCTCCACGGCTCCTCATGGCGTGGCCCCAACACACGAGGAATTCCTTGGGTTTCCAAAACCGTCTTATTGGCATGGCGGATGGTGGATGGATCTGGATGTGCGCCCCCCAAAACCCAGGGCAGATCTGAGTTAAATAAGGAGGGGAAGAGGGGGAGGGGCTAGGGAGGAATGCTTAATTGGCTCCACCCTCTGGCCTTCAGGTACCTTATTAGTATGTAAATCTCTCTAGGGCCTGGGGCCTGTTTATCATGCCCATTTGTGTATGTGACTGAAGGGTGAAGGTGGAATGGAGATTAGACCTCATGTCAGGCCCAACATCCTACTTTCTTTTCTTTCATAAAAGGAGGAGCAACTCTGCCTTAATGAGAGATGTGGACCATATGGAGTAGTCTGGAATCTGGAAGCATGGGGAGATATATGCCGTCCCTGACAGGCAATGTCCTGTTGAGTCCCCAGCTATCTCAAACCCAGCGCTCTACTGGGGAGACCAAACCATCTCTTTATGGCCCAAATCTCACTCTTTAGTGAAAATTTTGGATGAGGGGGTTAAAAGAAGACAATACGAAGGCCATAAGGTGTAACACAATTAAGCCAAAGGGTGTGGCACAATTAAGCCAAAGGGTAAGGGGAGCTGAGAGTGGGGGTTAGGAAAACAAGGGATCAATAAAACAATTGAACACAGGTGGTACAGTTTGAGGGTAACAACATCTGATTAATCTAAATAGACATTATGTTTTTCTTACTAACATGTAACTTTAGCTATGTGACTTTGGCAAAAGAGTCCGTTTGTAGCTGGAAAGTCTGGATTTATCTTCTTTAGGAGTGTCTCTGGGTCTGGCATGTGTCCCTGGAGTATTTAGCATGTGTCTCTGGATCTCAACCTACATGTCTGGGTCTCAACGTGCATCTCTGGGGTCTTCAGTCAGAAGAGTTGGCTGGAAGAAGGCTGCATCACACGCGGCTTCCAGGAGATGATGTTGTCTCTGCTGGACTTGTGGGAGCACCTATATAGGATAATCACAACAAGGAAGCAGCACCCCAGCAGGGGGATGTCTGCAAAGCATTAGGGGTGTGTAGCAAGCATTAGACTACTTGGGAGCAAGCATGTCATGGTCTTTCATTGAGATCCTTGAAAAGCAAAGGTGTTTGAGAAAGTTTTAGTCTTAGAAGGCACATTTGAGCCTGCTTTGGATGACTGAAAAAGAAAAATATCATGTTAATTATGTATCTGCGATAGGCAGCAACAGTTTGTCTGTAAAAGGGAACTAGTTGTTAATTAAAAGCTGAAAAATGTTGATCAGCATGTTGATTTAACCTGTGAAAGTAGAATAGATGACTTTTGAACCTTAAAGAAATCTTAAAAGTTGAAAAAAATGTTGAGCATATCTCACGAGTATTAGAGAGAAAAGGAAATATTTAAATAAAAAAACAAGAAAATTTTTGGTTGAGAAGTGTGGACATTGTTGCTTTAGGTGTTCCTGTTAGGGAGAAAAAGGAAACCTTGAAATTTTTTGCTTGAAAAACAGAAATGGTGTTGCAGGTCTTCCTGTTGTGGAGAAGCAGTAATGGTGGGTTTAGAATCAGTCAGGGAGAGGCTTGCTCTGCCATGTGGTTGCTGGGTGTTCTGGCAGAGAAGTCCTGTATTCCACCCCCCCCCCCTTTTTTTTTCTTAGAAATCTTAAATATAGAGAAGGATCAAAAGGCTAACTTGAAGAAAGTTTAGAGGAAGAGACATATAGGCTTAATAGGAGAGCCAAGAGCCAGAGAGAGTAAAAGGCTGTGTCTATTGGAGAGACATGTGGCAACCAGGCCCAGCCTGGTGTTTTTAGTCGAGAAGAAGAAAGGCAGAGGTGGAGAAGGGAGCAAGCAGGGTCTTGGACCCGCTGCTTTTCAGGCAAACTGACTGAATTAAATGGTCTCAGTTGGCCGCAAATGAAGAAGAAAAAGGGGAAAAGCCTATGTTAGCCCATGTTAGCACGTTGTGTGACTACCTTGGGGGAGAAACACTGGGGACTAGAGTTTAGAGTCAGTGTTCTTGAAAAGCTAGTAGGCACCCCTGGGGGAGGGGCAGAGAGGGAAAATTAGGAAGTCACCGCTATGTTATATGGTTGGAGTACACATGGGGAAAAAGAGAGACAGAAACTTATGTTAGCAAGCAGCACAAAGGACTGAAGTCAGTGCTCCTGAGAGCTTAAAATGAAAGCAGAATCTCTCACCTAAGGAAAGAGTCTTAGAAGGAGGGTCACAGCAGGCGCTGCGACTTGAAAGACTGCTGTTAGCTATGAAGGAGCCCTCTCTGTGGAGCTGGGGGGATGGGCAAAGTGGAGGCTAAGGAGTCGCTGCCATCTTGTCCTTGAGCTGGAGAGCATGTGGAGAGGGAGAGAGAGACAGAGAGAAAGAGGAAGAGAGAGAAGTTAAAGCAGAGAAGCTGACCAGGAACACATGGAGAGAGAAAGAGAGGGACCTAGTCTTTTTTAACTTTTTTAACTAGGAGCTAGTGGTAGCTAAGAATTAGAGAGAAGACACTAGCAAGGGACATGTGGAGAGAGAAAGGGGGGAGAAAGAAAGAAGCCTACCTAGTCTTGTGAACTAGGCTGGGGATTACTCACTGTCCTATAGCTTCGTGGAGAGGTTTTTTGTGGGCACCAGTGGGGGGCAGGGGAATACTCTTGGAGCTGGGTCTTCCCGTGTCCTCTACCACCTGTAGAGAACGATGTAGGCTCCTGTGTGGGCATGAGTCTATGTTGTCTTGTGGGTCCGTTGCCCTGTCACAGCTCAGTTGACTGGAACCGTGGCTCAGCATGGCAGAAGCAGCAGTGTGGGCTCTTTAACTGAGTTGGTTCCACACTGCACTGGTGGGCACTATGGGCCCCATTTGACGGGGTAAGTTTTCACTCAGTCTGAAGTTTTGTGGGGTGTAGAGCTCTTGGATTGGGGATCCCTGGAGGTGACCAGAGACTGATTGGTCTCCAGCCTTTGGGCTCTCAGAGAGCCGAGAGGCCGTGGAAGGACGGAGAGACAAGGGGGCATGTGGGAGAGCGACCAACTAGCCCACAGTTGAGAGAAATGAGGGGGAGGGGAGAAGAAAGAGGTTTTTGGCAGAAAAAAAGGTTACTTGCTTGGTTGCATGGGTGATCGAGTCCCATGTTGGTCGAGCTGTCTTTTGCCAGGGGTAGATGTCTCGGGGTAGGAGAGGCAGGCGCAGGGCTCCCAGTGAGAATCTCCATTCTGGGTCCCAGCCATCATGGGGGTGGGCACGCAGCAGTACGAAGACTGAGGGAGAACATGGCGACAGGTCCATGTGCCGAGATTGGCCACCATCTTGGGGTCTTTGGAAGCCAGCATGATGGAGGCGGGGAACACATGGGCGCACGCTGAGAAGGGAGGGCTCTGGTGCCAAGCCTCATGGGAAGTATACCTGTTTAGCACACTCGGCCAGGAAGGTTCTTGTAGACTTGTAGGTATTCTTGGTCCACATTGGTGCACCAGCTGTAGGTTAAAAAAAAAAAAATATGGCTTGGGAACCGCAGGGTTCCCTACACCATGCTGTAGGTGGGAATGACCTGGGTTCCTCCAGCTGTAAGTTAGGCCCAGCTGCTCACTAAAGGCCTCTGCTGTGGCTCCACGGCTCTTCACGACATGGCCCCAACACACGAGGAAGTCCTTGGGTTTCCAAAACCAGTTTATTGGCATAGCGGATGGGATGGTGGATGGATCTGGATGTGCGCCCCCGAAAACCCAGGGCAGACCTGAGTTAAATAGGGAGGGAAAGAGGGGGAGGGGCTGGAGAGGAATGCTTAATTGGCTCCACCCTCTGGCCTTCAGGTACCTTATTAGTATGTAAATCTCTCTAGGGCCTGGGGCCTGTTTATCATGCTCATTTGTGTATGTGACTAAAGGGTGAAGGTGGAATGGAGATTAGACCTCATGTCAGGCCCGAAATATATTTATTTATTTATCCACCCACTCCTCTCTCCCAGGTTGCCACTTTTCCTATTTTCTATTTTTCCATCTCCAACATTTTCCTCCTTATATTATTATATCACATGTATTCTACCACTGTCTTCAACCCCTTCCTTAAAGTCTCTCATTCTTTTTTTGTATTCTAAAATAAGACCTATTTCAGGGTGGATAAATCAACTGAGACAAAGTTTGTATGAAATACAATGAAGAAACCTCTGACATTGAATGTTAAAGAGTGTAAAACAAGCAGCAGAAATAAGAAAAAGGAACATTCACTGTGATTAAGTTTTCTTTACTTGAGAGGTAGATTATTTGACCTACCCAAGACAATAAATATATAAATAAAATATAAAGAATTGCAAAAAAAAAACAAAAACAAAAACAAAAACAAAAACCAGATCTTTCTTTTTGTAAATTAATATCTTATTGGATATTTTATTTACATTTCAGGTGTTATCCCTTTTCCCATCCTCCCAGAAGCCCCCTACTCCAACCCCCCTCCTTCTGCTTCTATGAGGATGTGGCCCCACCCACCCATCTACTCCCACCTCCATGCTCTTGAATTCTCCCACAATGGGGCATCAGGCCTTCACAGGACTAAGGACCTCCTCTCTCACCTATACCCAACAAAGGCCGTCCTCCCTTACATATACAGCTGGAGCCATGGGTCTCTACCTATGTGCTCCCAAGCTGGTGGATTAGACCCTGGGAGCTTTGGTTGGATGGTATTGTTGCTCTCCCCATGGGGCTGCTAACCCCTTCAGCTCCTTTACTCTTCTCTCTAACTTCTACATCCTCACCAGCATCTGCCATCACCTGAGATTTTTATTTTAGCCATTCTAACTGGTGTGAGGTGGAATCTCAGGGTTGTTTTAATTTGCATTTCCCTGATGACTAAGGATGTTGAACATATCTTTAGTAGCTTTTCAGTCATTCAAGTTTCCTCAGTTGAGAATTCTTCGTTTAGCTCTGTATTCCATTTTTAATAGGGTTATTTGCTTCTCTTGAGTCTAATTTCTTGAGTTCTTTATATATATCGGATGTTAGCCGTCTATTAGATGTAGGATTGGTAAAGATCTTTTTCTCAATCTGTTCTTTGATGTTTTGTCCTATTGAAAGTATCCTCTGCTTTACAGAAGCTTTGCTATTTTATGAAGTCCCATTTGTCAATTCTTGATCTTAGAGCATAAACCATTGGTATTCTGTTCAGGAACTTTTCCCTTGTGCCCAAATATTCGAGGTTCTTTCTCACCCTCTCTTCTAAGTTTGAGTGTATCTAGTTTTATGTGAATGTCCTTTATCCACTTGGACTTGAGCTTTGTACAAGGATATAAGAATTGATCACCTTGCATTCTTCTCCATGCTGAGCTCCAGTTGAACTAGTACCATTTGTTGAAAATGCTGTCTTTTTTTCCACCAAAGGTTTTAGCTCCTTTGTCAAAAATCAAGAGACCATAGTTGTGTGGGTTCATTTCTGGGTTTTCAATTCTATTCCATTGATCTTCCTGTCTGTCTCTATACCAATAACATGCAGTTTTTAACACTATTGCTCTGTAGTACAACTTTAGGTCAGGGATGATGATTCCCCTAGAAGTTCTTTAATTGTTGAGAGTAGTTCTCTCTATCCTGTTTTTTTGTTGTTGTTGTTATTCCAAATGAATTTTCATATTGCTCTTTCCATCTTTATGAAGAACTGGGTTAGGATTTTGATGGGGATTGCATTAAATCAGTAGATTGCTTTCAGTAAGATGGCCATTTTTACTATATTAATCTTGCCAATCCATGAGCATGGGAGATCTTTCCATCTTCTGAGATCTTCAATTTCTTTTTTCAGAGACTTTAAGTTCTTGTCATACAGGTCTTTCACTTGCTTGGTTAGATTTACACCAAGGTATTTTATATTATTTGTGACTATTGTGAAGGGTGTCATTTCCCTAATTTCTTAGCCTGTTTATCCTTTGAGTAGAGGAAGGCTACTGATTTGTTTGAGTTGGTTTTATATTCAGCCACTTTGCTGAAGTTGTTTATCAGGTTTAGGAGTTCTCTGGTGGAAGTTTTAGGGTCCCTTAAGTATACTATCATATCCTCTCCAAATAGTGATATTTTAACTTAATCCTCCTATTCATATCCCTTTGACTTTTTTTCAGTGTCTAATTGCTCTGGCTAGGACTATATGGAATAGGTAGGGAGAGAGTGGGAAGCCTTGTCTAGTCTCTTACTTTACTGAGATTGCTTCAAGTTTCTCTCCATTTAGTTTGATGTTGGATACTGGCTTGATGTATATTTCTTTTTACTATATTTAGGTATGGGCCCTGAATTCTTGATATTTCCAGAACTTTTACCATGGAGGGATGTTGAATTTTGTCAAATGATTTGTCAGCATATAGTGAGATGATCATGTCATTTTTTTCCTTTGAGTTTGTTTATATAGTAGATTACATTGATGGATTTCCATGTACTGAACAATCTCTGCATTCCTGGTATAAAGCCTACTTGATCATAATGGATGGTTGTTTTGATGTGTTCTTGGATTTGGTTTGTGAGAATTTTATTGAGTATTTTTGCATAGATATTCATAAGGGAGATTGGTCTGAAGTTTTCATTCTTGTGTCTTTGAATGAATTGGGTAGTGTTCTTTCTGTTTCTATTTTGTGGAATAGTTTGAAGAGAATTGGTATTAGGTCTTCCTTGAAGGTCTGGTAGAATTCTGTACTAAAACCACCTGGTCCTGGGCTTTTTTTGGTGGAGAGACTTTTAATGACTGATGTTATTTCTTTAGGGGTTATAGGACTGTTTAGATGGTTTATCAGCTCCTGATTTAACTTTGGTACCTGCTATCTGTCTAGAATATTGTCCATTTCATCCAGATTTTCCAGTTTTGTTGAGTGTAGGCTTTGTAGTAGGATCTGAATATTTTTTGAGTTTCCTCAGTTTCTGTTGTTATATATCACACCTCACTTCTAATTTTATTAATTTGGATATTGTCTCTGTTCCCTCTGAATAGTTTGGCTAAGGGTTTATTTATTTATTTATTTATTCATTTATTTATTTATTTTGATTTTCTCAAATAACCAGCCCCTTGTTTTGTTGATACTTTGTATAGATCTCTTTGTTTCTACTGGGTTGATTTCAGCCCTGAGTTTGATTATTTCCTGCCATCTACTTTTCTTGGGTGTATTTTCTTCTTTTTGTTCTAGAGCTTTCAGGTGTACTGTCAAGTTGCTAGTGTGTGCAGTTTCCAGTTTCTTTTTGTAGGCACATAGAGTTATGAGTTTTCCTCTTAACACTGCTTTCAATGTGTCCTATAATTTTGGTATGGTGAGCCTTCATATTCATTGAATTCTAAAAAGTCTTTAATTTCTTTCTTACTTTCTTTCTTGACCACACTATCATTGAGTAGAGCATTGCTCAGTTTCCATGTGTATATGTGCTGTCTATTTTTTTTAATTAAGACCAGTCTTAATCCTTGGTGATCTGATAGGATGCAAGGGATTATTTCAACTACTTTGTAATTGTTGAGGTCTGTTTTGTGACCAATTACACGGTCTATTTTCGAGAAGGTACCATGAGCTGCTGAGAAAAAGGTATATTCTTTTGTTTTAGGATGAAATGTTCTATAGATATCTGTTAAATCCATTTGGTTCATAACTTATGTTAGTTTCACTGTGCCTCTGTTTAGTTTCTGTTTCCATGATCTGTCCATTGCTGAGAGTAGGGTGTTAAAGTCTTCCAATATTAATGTGTGAGGTGCAATTTGTGCTTTGAGCTTTAATAAAGTTTCTTTTATGGATTTGGGTACCCTTGCATTTGGAGCATAGATATTCAGAATTGAGAGTTTATATTGGTAAATTTTTCCTTTGACAAGTGTGAATTATCCTTCCTTTTCTCTTTTTTTATAACTTTTTGTTAAAAGTCCATTTTATTCCATATTAAAATGGTCATTCCAGCTTCTTTCTTGGGACTATTTGCTTGGAAAATTGTTTTCTAGCCTTTTACTCTGAGGTTGTGTCTATCTTTGTCACTGAGGTGGGTTTCCTGTATGCAGCAAAATTCTGGGTCCTGTTTATGTATCCAGTCTGTTAGTCTATGACTTTTTTTTATTAAGGAATTAAGTCCATTGATGTTAAGTGATATTAAGGAAAAATGATTGTTTTTTCCTGTTTCTTTTGTTTTAGAGGTAGAATTATGTTTGTGTAGCTATTTTCTTTTGGATTTGTTTTAAGATCACTTTCTTGCTTTTTCTAGTTTTTAGTTTCCCTCCTTGTGTTTGAGTTTTCCATCTATTATTCTTTGCAGGGCTGGATTTGTGGAAAGATTGTGTAAACTTGGTTTTGTCATAGAATATCTTGGTTTCTCCATCTATAGTGATTGAGTATTTTGCTGAGTATAGTAGTTTGGGCTGGCATTTTTGTTCTCTTAGGGTCTGTATGATATCAGTCTAGGATCTTTTGGCTTTTATATTCTCTGGTGAGAAGTCTGATGTAATTCTCATAGGTCTGCCTTTATATGTTACTGGACCTTTTTCCCTTACTGCTTTTAATATTTTCCCTTGTTTTGTGCATTTGATATTTTGATTTTTATGTGATAGGCAGAATTTCTTTTCTGGTCTAAGACTATTTAGAGTTATGTAAGCTTCTTTTATATTCACGGGCATCTCTTTCTTTAGGTTAGGGAAGTTTTTTTCTATAATTTTGTTGAAGATATTTACTTGCCCTTTAAGTTGGGAATCTTCACTCTCATCTATACCTATTATCCTTAGGTTTGATCTTCTCATTGTATCCTGGATTTCCTGACTATTTTGGGTTAGGAGCTGTTTGCATTTTGTATTTTCTTTGACAATGTTTGTGTGTGTGTGTGTGTGTGTGTGTGTGTGTGTGTGTGTGTGTGTGT
>JANHMN010000005.1:46648551-46666476 GCA_030674055.1 Rhabdomys pumilio
GTGTGTGTGTGTGTGTGTGTGTGTGTGTGTGTGTGTGTGTGTGTGTGAATGTTTTCCATGGTATCTTGTACACATGAGATTCTCTCTTCTATCTCTTGTATTCTGTTGGTGACGCTTGCATCTATGATTCCTGGTCTCTTACCTATGTTTTCTACCTCCAGGGTAGTCTCCCTTTGGGATTCCTTTATTGTTTCAACTTCCATTTTTAGATCCTGAATGGTTTTATTTATGTCATTCACGTATTTGGTTTTGTATTCTTGCAATTCTTCAAAGAATTTTTGTGTTTCCTCTTTAAAGGCTTCTGCTTATTTACCTGTGTTCACCTGTATTTCTTTATGGAGTTATTTATGTCCTTTTTAAAGTCCTCTATCATTATCATGAGAAGTGATTTTAAAACTGAATCCTGCTTTTCCAGTGTGGTGGGGTGTTCAGGACTTGCTATGGTGGAAGAACTGGGTTCTGATGATGGAGTTAACCTTTGTTTCTGTTGCTTATATTATTGTGCTTGTCTTTTGCCAGCTGGTTATCTCTAGTGCTACCTGTACTCACTGTCTCTGACTGGAGCCCGTCTTTCCAGTTATCTTGCTTGTGTCAGAACTCCTCAGAGTCCAGCTGTCTCTGTGATCCTGTGATTCTGAGCTCCTGGGTGGACGATGTCCTGGGACTCATGTTGCCTCTGGGATCCTGAAATCCTATGATCCTGGGAGTCCAGCTTCTTCAAGTTCACTGAGTGCAGGGGATTCTCTACTGCTCTGAGTACAATGGTTCCTCTAGGATGGGTCATGATATGATGTCTTCACAGGAGCAGGCTAGCTAGGATTTGGCCTCAGTAACAAGGGCCAAGCAGAGGGGTTGGAAGGGGAGTTGTATTCTGGAGGTTGGGGTTTGGGTGGGTTATGGGTCCTGAGTTCTCCAGGCCACCAGCTGTAGTTCTGGGGTGTAGGGTTTTGGGGGAAAGTTCTTATCCACTCATCTGAGTGCAGTGGTTCCTCTAGGATGTGTCATCATATGGTTTCTTCACAAGAGCAGACCAGGTATGAGTATGCCCCAGCAAAAGGGTTCTCTCCTGGTTTCTAATGATTCTTTTTAGAAAATCTGGTGCTATAATAATGAGTATACCTGTATATGTCACTTGATGCTTTTCTTTATGGCTTTCAGTGTCTTTCTTTGTTTTATATATTTGTTATCTAACTATAATTTGACAACAGGGACACTATTTTTCCATCTTGTCCGTTTGGCCTTCTAAATACTTCTTGTATTGTAATTTGAGAAATTTTCTTCCTTGACAATTAAATATAGATAATATCCCTTTTAACTTTCCATTATAATTCTGTGTGGCAAACATTACTAATCTCCCTACTTTATATATAATGAAACAGGCTTATGGAAATTAAATGACTTAGTGGATTTGATGGCACATGCTTATAATCCTAGCACTTGGGAGACTGAGAAAGGAGGCTTATGACTTTGAGGCTATCCTAAAATATTTGGAGAGAATCTATTTAAAAAAAACAGAAAAGAAGACCAATAAAAATTAAATGACTTTCAATGTTTTTATAGTCAATAAGTGGCTCAATTAGGCTACAAATTTAGGTAGTCTGTCATTAAAGCCCACAGTTTCTTTATTACATCATTCTGTTACCTCTTCAGCATCATGGCAACCATAAGATTCTGATGTCATTTTTGTCTTTGTTGGCCATCAATACTTAAGCTTACTTTTCATAAGGTAGACAGAATTGCGCAACTGTTGTAACACTGGTATTTAGTCATCGAATTTTCTAAAACTATTAAAGAAATTGTGGGCACTATTAGACTTCTATGTAGATAACTGCTTCCTTCTGATCGTTGTCAATGACACCAACAGTGGGCAGTAGATTACTAGTGGTTAAGAAGCATAGGAAGAAATACAGAAGTCAGAGGAAAACTTTTGAGAGACATTCTATGCCTCACCCACGAGTTCTGGTAATTGAATTATTTTGCCAGCTTTTGCATGTTGAGCCATCTTTCTGCCCCAAGAGATAATATTTTAATAAAATATCATCTGACAAGAAATGTGTTATTTCAAAACATAAAATATATACATATTACATATGTTTTCAATTTCAAATTTATAAATATCAACCATTATAATGATCGATTTATTTATTTATTTATTTATTATAGTTTTTAAAGTTAGCCCACAAAGGGAAAGGTTTCATTATATAACTATTTTCAAATAGATACATCACTAAAGTTTGTCTTATTCATACCCTCTCCCATTGCCCTCCACAGCTTTCCTTGATCTATCCCTTGATAGCTTCTGCTCTTCTCTTAAATAGCACTTCATTCTGCCTTGAGATCACATGAATTCCATTACTGTTTCTTCTAGCTACATCCTTAAGCCAACTTCTTCCTCTTATTTTCTATTTCTACTTTCGTGGTCCATATGTACACAGTCACAAACACATACGTATATCAATACACATATTAAAATTTAAGTGTAAATTCTATATGTGGTATTTAGATTTCTGAGTCTGTTTGTTTAACACAATAATCTATTTCCCATACACTTTCTCTACAACTGAAAACAATTGCATTAGTTATCCTACTATACTACCTTTCCTCATTCATCTGTTGAAGAATATCTAGGCTAGTTCCATTTCTTAGATATTGTCAATGGCTCAGTAGTAAATATGATGTGTAAGTATCTCAGCTGACTTACACTATTTCTGATTTATATCATCAATGTATGTTATAGCTAGGTAATTCTATTTTTAGTTTTTTGAGGAACTTCTGTTTGAGTTTCACAATAGCTAGAATGCTACATACCCATCAGTAATACATAATGATTCCATTTTCCCTGGATCTTTGTCATCATTATTGTTATTATTTTCTTTATGATAGTCATTTTGACTGTGGTGATAGTGTCTATGAGCATCTTTTATATGCACTTCCCAGGTGGCTGTGAATATTGAACATTTTTCCAAGTATTTATTGAAACATAGTTCTCTATTCAGCTTACTAGTTCATTTATTGATAGGGCTGTTTAGAAGGTTTTTTATCATTATTATTATTAGTAGTAGTCCCTTATTGACTATAGATATATTAATCTCATGGTAGTTATAGAATTGACAGTTTTTTCCTTATTCTGTAGGCTGATTCTTTACTCCATGATTGTTCTCTAGGTTATGAAGAAGCTTTATAATTTCACGGGGTTCTGTTTACATGCCTTAGAATTATTTCCTATAATGTGGAAGCCCTTTCCAAAAAGTCAGTTGCTATGGTGATAACTTGGAGAGTGTATTAGTTACTTTATTGTTGTGATAAAATATCATGAGCAAGATAACTTCTAGAAGAGTTTAGTTTGGCCTGCAGTTTCAGAAGAGGGAGCCAAGGAGCAGGAAGTTGAGAAATGGTCATGTCTTCAAATATAAGTTTGAAGATGAGGGAGTGGAAGTGGGATATGGTTATAAATTCTCAAAGTCTGTCACCAGTGATTTACTTCCTCCAGGAAGGCTGTACACGCCAAAGTTTTATAACTTCCCGAACATCAACTGGGGATCCAAACTTTAACTTCATCATTGATATATAAAAGCGCTACTGCTTTTCATATATTGATTTTGTATTCTGTCTCTTTGCTAACAGGATTTCTAAGATTTAATTGTTTTCTGGTTAAGTCTTTAGGGTATTTTTAAAAATGTGTCTGCAAATAAAGATAATTTGACTTCTCATTTTCCTATTTGTATCCCTTTTACTTTTTACTTTGAGCATTATATTAAGTGGGAATGGAAACACTTCTCTGAAAGATTTTCAAAGAAATGTTTTCTATTTTTCTACACTTAGTATAATGTTGGCTATAGGTTTGTCATATATATATATATATAATTTAATATTATTTCATGTCTTTAATATGAAATATCAAAAGTGATTTAAATTAAACATCAGGTAGTAAAATGTTTCCAAATAAAAGTGATCAAATATTTATATAATTAACCATGAAAAGTATTCATAAAAGGAAAAATATATACAGTTCAATAACAATATTAATATTCAAGGTACTACAGATTATTTCTAGTACTCAAATTGCTCTCCTGTTACTAACATTAATGCAGTACAATTGATGAAAACCAACTCCTAACTGTCCACTCAGCCACACTTTTTTTTCCCTTTCTGAATTTTTCCCCATTAATTTGTTCATTCATTTTGCATCCTGACCACAGTCTTTTCTTTATCCCGCCCCTCTCAGAAGGCCTCTACTCATCCTCCCTTCACATTTAAGAAGGGGGAGGTCCCCCTTGGGTGCCAGCCCACACTCATTCCTCAAGTAAGTGCTTTTATTAATCTCTTCTGACTACATTTAATTGGAAGTCTTTTCTATCAGATACTACAATAGCTAAACTAGCTAGCTTTCATCTTCCATTTGTTTGACAGATTGACTTCCATCCATTGACTTTAATCTGTAGGTATCTTTATTGGATAGATAGATTTTGGTGACAACATATAGTTGTCTTCTGTCTTTAAATCTAGTGAGGTACTCTGTGTCTCTTAAAATCATAAATGTTTTAACAAAATTAGAACCTCACAAAATTTAGTAAAGTTTCATTGAATATCACAAGAAGCCTACATTTTTTTTTCAAAGCAGGAATGAGAAAGAAATAAACTTGTTCTGAAAAACCTATGTTTATCATTAAATATTAATACATATTAAATAATATTAATGGTGTATTGAAAACAATGCCACTAAACAATTTTTGATGAACAGAAATCCAAGGACAATAAGTCATAATAAAATAAGAAAAAAAATTTATTCACTTACATATAAAAGGAAGGCCTAATATTATTGCCACTTGAACTGTACTAATAAACAGGTTGCAATCTGTTTGAAATTTCTTGCTCTATTCCTATAGTTTTTACATGAAAATAATTTGATGATTGTGGAGTTGAAAACAGAAAAATCAAAGATATGGCAATATTATCTTACTTTTGGGGTTTGCTGTTCCTATCTATATATGAGTTAATTTATTTTTATATTTTTAATATAAGACACAATTTCTCTAGTTTCTTTATACCACGGTGATAAAGATTATGATTAAAGCAATGTTGGAAGGAAAGGGTTTATTTGACTTATACATTCCTATATTGGTCTATTATTGAGTTTGGGGAAAATTAGGGCAGGGACTCAAGGCATGAACCTGGAAGTAGGAACTGAAGCAAAGACCAAGGAGTATTGCTTGTTCCTAGTGGCTTATTCTCAAATCTCACATTCAGTTATTTTCCTTATACCTCCCAGGACTTGGTGTTGGTAGTATTGCCCACATTGATCTGGGACCTCCCACAGCAACCATTAGACAACAAAATGCCCCATATGTAGGAATATTCTCAATTGAGGTTCCCTATTTCCAAATGACTCTAGCTTGGTCAAAGTTGTCAAAAAGTAACCAGCACATCACTTTTACATGATATAAATCATGATATAACCATAGAATCTACTCAGGGTCTATAAGCAGTTTTTGCATTATTTTTTAAATCAACTCATAAATGGAAATAGTTTTCAAATAAAAAAGGCACTAGATAATCTCCTTCTATCATGAAACAACAAAGTAACATATTTTCTATGAACCAGAAAATGAACTGGAAGCTAAATACCAAAATGTTGGGCATAGATTGCCAGTCTATAAAATCATGTGACTAAATTTATTGTTATGCATTTATTGATTTTAAAACAAAGTCTCATGCAATCCAGATTGGCCTTAAACCCAATAAGTAGCCAAGGATGATTTTGAATTCCTGCACCTCTGCCTTTACCATCCTAGTTTTGAGATTATATGTATGGCCACAATGCCTGGCTACAATTATTTTAATTGTAAGCTGTCTGGTTTACTACATTTTTGTAGTTGTAAGAACTAAGACCTAACACTACTTCTGTGTTAGAATAGAAAAAGTTATTAATATTTTTCTTAACAAAACAAACAAAAGTCTACCATCATTATATTGCTTTTGTGTTGTTAAAAACAACTACAGGTAAAAATAAAATGCAAGTTAAAAGACAAAAGAATCCTCTCTTTATAAGCAAAAGTATTAAATAACTTTGAAGGCATCTTAGCACTTACTGTACAACAGATGTGACAAATGCTCAATTGACAAAAAAAAAAAAAAATAAGTAACTATTGTAAACTAAGTAGACCATATACTTTACAGGCAAATATGTGGGGGAACAAATTTAATCTGTTTCATATACTTATTTTCAAATGTCTGTTGGATATATATACCACTTTTATATTCCTGTTCATCAGTAAAGTTAAGATAATAAAGATTAACTTTTAGAGTATATTTTGTTACATTTGTATGTGTGTGTGTGTGTGTATGTATATGCATGTGCTTGTGTGTGTATGCACAAGAATACTATAGTGTATGTGTGGAAGTCGGGAGACAACCTCAAGGAGTCAGTTCCATCCTTCCATCATGTGAGGCCGGAAGATGGAATTCAGGCTTTACAGGAGGCAACTTAAGAATCTTGCTAGTCTTTAAAGTATATTTTGGAAATTAACAAGTAAATATTAGTTAATATCATTTGATAAATTAATAAAACCATGGCCTAGAGATATGGTTCAGTATCTAATACCACTTCTTGTTCTTGTAAGGGTGTTGAGTTTATTTCCCAGCTAACATAATTGCTCATAATTGCCTATAACTCCATTTTCATGGATTCCAATCTTCTCTTCGGCCCTCTGTGGCCACAGGACACACGTATGATATACCTTGATTTCTGAGAATTACACACATAAAATAAAAGTTTTTTAATGAACAAAACCAATATATTCCCTGCACGTTTCTTAAGGTAAGGAAAATAATGCCTTTCATACTAAAATTGTAAGTAAAAAACAAAAAGCTATAAACTCCCAAAGGAACAAAAAAGAACAAAGTGGTTTTCATGTACTCTAACATGATAACTTTTCTACACCATCTGCAATTTTCAACCATACACACAAGCACTGAAATACTGACAGGATCATTTCTTTTATATTCAGAAAAGTAACATTAATATTACAATAATAAAATTTATTAAGAAATCCTCACATAGTTCTAATTAAACTATTCTTCTTTATTTAAAATTGATTTAACTTTACCACTCATATTTTGTCTTAAAATTAAATTATTCAAAATTTTTCTTAGCATGAAATTTAACTACTTTTCTCTTTTGACCTAACATTTAGTGTCAAGCATTATTGGAGAGCCTCGGGAATTGGCTTAGTGAATAAAGTTTCTTTATACTTTTATTTTTTATAAGAAAATAACTGAGGCTGGATTTTAAGGAGTTTTACTTTGGTTAGAGTTTTCTAGGGTGAAAGTCTAAAATAGGCCATCTTTATGTATGGAAGCCTGGTGAGGGTTAAGGCTTAATCTCAGATTGTATCATGGTGGAAGTGTGTGTATGACATGGGATCGAGAGAGAGGGAATAGCAAAATCTGTTATTTTTATAACAAATATTCATGAACTCGGGGTCCCCACAAGAATCATGCTTATCCCTTCCTAGGACAATACCCTGGTAATCAAAAGCCTTTGAAAATTATATCTCTATGTTCTCACACTAAGTATCTATGACCAAAATCTATTCAGCTATTCAAGAAACATGCATAAACTGTATCTAAAATAAAGCATGTTTAAATCCTTACATATGAGTTATATGGTTTTTAAGATAATCATTCTTCATTTTTCTCCCATTCATACAGGAAGTGTGTGACCCTCGCAATTGTCTCGCCAGCAAGAAAGCACGCGGGCACCAGGATCCTTCTGCAGCAAGCGTTTATTACCATGTGAGGAGGAAGAGAGAGAGAGAGCCAAGATGGCGCTGCTTTATATACACCCTAGAGTGGGGTGGACATATTTGATTGGCTGCTTGCTCAAAACCCCATATGACGCCCCGGGTTGGGCGGTGGCTTGGCGGGCTTTCACCACTTGCACATGCGCAATTTTACTTGTTTACCCACGAGTGCCAGGTGCCAGCGCCATGTTCCAATGGCGAATGCTGTCACCACTTACCGCGGCTCTCCACAGAAGTACATACACACATTGAGATATTGACTTATTTTATGTCAGCTAGACACAAACTCAGACTAGTATCATTTGAGAAAAGGGAACTTCTTTGACCAAATGCCCAAACCAGATTGGATTTATGAGCAAGACTCTGATGCTTTTTAAAGTTAATGATTGATGTAGGATTACCCACCTCAGTGTGGATGGTCCCAATCCTGTGTTGGTCTTGGGCACTATAAGAATACAGGTTGAGTGAGCCATGGAGAGCTGGCCAGTAAGCAGCATTCATTTATGACTTCTGCATCAGTTTCTTTCTTCCAGTTCCTGGAAGAAATTAATTATGGACACTAATATAGAAGTGTAATCCCCCCCCAAAATATCTTGTCATAATGTTTGTTTTTATCATAGCAATTGAAACCTAAGAGGAATGATAACTTGAAGTCAGAATGACTAAGTACCATGGTTTGTAATAAAATATAAAATTGTTCCATCACCTGGCCAAATTTTTATTTTAATCAGTGATTCAATTTCATTTACTATATGTAATTTACAGTGAAAATTCACTCAGTAAATAGTACAGAATCAAAACTAATATGGATCCACTCCTTTTTGTAGAACAATGGAAAAGCAGTAGATCTGGTGGGGGGAATGAAGGTGGAGGACAGACTGGGAGGAAGGAAGAGAATAGAGGCTGGGGTCAGGACGTATTGCACAAAAGAAGAATAAATATTAAAAAAGCAATATAGTGACAATAGTTAAAGTATTTTTTGTGTCCAAAGCTATACAGAATATACTTGTATCTTATGAAACTTTAATAAGTAATTTTGTCATTTTCAGGGAAACATTTTGGAAGGACAGTGATTAGCTTGTATTTAGGCAAAAAGTTAGCTTGTATTTAGTCAATGATAACATTGTCTTATTATCAAATAGCCTAACACTAATTTAAATTTTTTTGGTAAGTTAGTATATATTAACACATTTTGTTCTTCATTAGCATGTATTAGTTAAACATAATAATAGGTTTATAATATTTTCATACATGTATGTAATATATGGTGATCATATCCACCTCCCATTTTCTATTTCTGTCCATGTATACTTCAGCTGGTTCCTCTTCTCTTGCTACCTAATCCTTCTTCTAGTAACAATTCTTTGCTTTGGGTTGTTTTCATAAATATGGGTGAAAGCACACTTACATGACGCATGGCTAATAGCTACAACACTTAAGAAGATGCTTCTTTTTTGCCTAGTAACCCTTAACTGACTCTAGGTCCTCAGGAAAGTGTGGACCTGAAATATTTCCTCCTTAGTGACTCTTAACTGGCTAATTGGTATGCTTTGTATTATCTCTGTGACTTACCCTCTTGATTGGTTATACCTTATCTGATAACAAGTATTACCTCTTTTTTGACTAACTTTATACAAAATTCCATCATCTCTCCTCATCACCCTTATACTTTCTCAATGGAATTCCAATTACTAGTCTTTCTGTGTATCTTTCTTCTTTTATTTTCTTGTTCTTTCCAACCATATTCATGATAGCTAATATATTAGTATATTACTCCCTAAAATGATTGGCATTTAAGGGGTGGCTGGTTTGTGATTGAACTATTACTGTGTTTTCATACTGTATCTATGTCAGGATAATGACTATTGTAGTGTATATTCAACTCTCATGGAAAGACTGTATATAGAGAGAGCCTAGTTCGCTAAACATTAGCTTAAGAAAGAAAAGCAACCTAACACTTCTACTCAATTTTTATTATGTTTTTACAACTACACAATTTTATTACTATAACAATAATTACACTAAAAAGGCTATTGATATGAAATGTTTATTTTAGGATATTGTCTATATTAAAAAATAATTAAAAAGCACAGTGATGTGAAAACAAAATAAAAATATTAGACAATTCAAGTCATCTTAGTGGTCATGTCAATATATGTAATGAACTAATTAAATATACATTGCTGGGCCCTGGAATCTAAAATGACTATAACATTCAAAACTGTCATAAATTCTTATTTCATATTTTATACTGAAGAAGAGAATCCTTAAGATACTGAACCTAGACTTCCACAAGTAGACAGTTTATTCCTGTTAAAAGTCACTTCGAGATGCTCTGTAATGGGTAACAACTATACTGGTCTCTTTATGCTATGCCCAGATTGAAGACTAATTCATTTGGTGGAAAGGTATTATCTTTTCATATTAATTTTTCTAAATCCTTTAATCATTTTCTCTAGTTGCCTAAGATGCACAGCACTTCACAGTGAGTGATTATGTTGCTGTGCACATCTAAGCTGAGATATATAACAATCAGAAGCTATGTGAAGCGAGGGGAATTAAAATGGAACTTTGACATGATAAGCAGTAACCATTCAGTAATGAGGTCTGATTTATCTTTTTAGAATATCAGCTTCCCTCCTTACTTCCTAGACAATTGTGAACTTTAAAGGGTAAATGCTTTTATTCTGTTTCCTTCTATCTTTTTGACTGCTTTCTGACTATCTTTTGCATCCTCTCTACATAGTAAAAGGACAAAATTACGTTTTCTCAACTATTCAATTTTCACTGGTCTGAAAACGGAAAGAAAATCTGATTTGGGAATAAGAACTCCAGAGATTTATTTCCAGTTTCAATGCCAGTTGTGACACTTAAGACAACTCATTTACATTCTTTTATACTCTCATTTACAATGTGCTCATGCACTTGCAGTCTCTGTCACCAGAGTACAGGCAGTGAGTTTTCTAAATAAGGAAAAATTTTAAAGTGGCAATGTGTAGTGGGAGATATTTAAATCTCCAACCCAAATAGAATCGGTCAATAAAAACACAACTCAGTAATTATGAATGTATTCTGTAAGCCTAGATTGGGCAGATACCCCTACACTACTCTGTTTCCCAGCTATGAAACCCTTATAACTTGAGGATTTTCAAATCCTGCATCTGTCCTTCTACTTCCTGCTTCCCAGTCGTCCTCTCCTTCATCATCTTCCTTCTCCATTGTCTTAATCCAGTCCTTCTCCAGTCCTCCTCCAATTCTCCTCCAGTCCTCCTCCAGTTGTCCTCCTCCTGCTCTCTTCCCACCAACCTTTATTTTTCCACCTCCCCTTCCTCTGCTCAATCAGTGGCTCCAGCCTTTATTTTACAAATTAAGATGGGAAGAAGTTTCACTAGAATTCACCTGTGTAATGACTTCACAGCAAAGGGGAATTAGTATCAAAATACAAGGCCAGGCTGTCCACAACAGCAATGAATTCTTTCACTAGAAATAAACATGGGCTCACAGCTACTGTGACTATCTCACAGAGAAGGTCTTTGAGTCTTCACAGAACTTACTCTATAATGACTCTGAGGCTTGAATTCACTCCACAGTCATTCTGCTCACAAAGATATTCCAGTAAAAATTAACAGTAAATACATGATTTTTTAAACTGTTCATAAATACATTGATAAAAACATTTAAAATGCTATCATCTTTCTATCTACCATGTTCTTATTTGGGTAGATTTAAATGCACTGTATTTGGGCACCTTAAATTTCTTTTCTGGCCATTATAGTGCACACACATTTTACTCTTTTGTAGGCAAATTGCTCCTCATCTGATAAGTACACTGAAAGTACATGGGCCAATTTACAAATGCAAAGGAACAAAGTTTATCTTTCTGTATTCAGAGGCCAATCTAATTGTCTGTAGCTTAAGTGTGCTCATAATATGTGTTGATGAGCTATTCATGTATGAGGAAATGAAAGCAGTATCTCACCACAACCTCACAAGCAAGGTAAGAAGAGTTTAAAGAAGGTTGCATTTGATTTCTCCAAGTCTTAAAAATTTTATGTGTAATAATGTTGGTTCTATAAAAGCTTATTTAAATGTAGACCATTACCATTGTAAAAACATAACTAAGGGGCATGAAACCCACTTGAAAATATCTGGCCAGTACCACTGTCTTCATTGCTCAGTCTAATTTAAATCTTTTTTATTTGGCCTCCCACATTTTCACCTTTGTGGTATACTTTTCTGTTTGTCTGCTTTGTAATTTCTCCTCTGTATTTAACTCTTCATGTCATGATGGGATAGTGAAAGAGTCATAATGGCAACTAACAAGAAATCATGTGTCAATCAGAATGCCCATTTCTAAAACACAAACTAAATGTAAGCTAACTAAATAAACTGACATGGAAAGTGAAAGGAGGAGAAGAAAAGGAAGACTTTTTTTATGTACAGTCAGATACAGCAATGAGAAACTAAGGGTTGTTTTGCTTTCCAGCTCTTGGCTACACATCTCTTGTGTTTATCTTTTCTGTTTTCCCAAAAGACTTTTCCTATTTGTCAAAAGGAAAGCAGTGAATAGTTTCAAATGTGTGTCATCATTACAGATCCTAATCCCAAATAAAACTACAGCATGCATCCTCAAACCATTCCTAAACTTCAGAATAAGCTTTTATTGGGCTCTGTTAGGTTTCATGCCCATCAGCGAAATGGCTGTCTTTGAAAGAGTCATAAAATTCAGTCTAGGACAGTCCCCACCCAAAACCTATGTCAGTCTAATAAAAATGGAAGGACATAAACTTAACAGAATTACAATACACTGAAGAAATGGTTCTACAAAGAGGATGTTGAAAGCACTAAGAACTGTTCATGAGTTTGAATCTATTAATGGCATCTACTAATGCAATGGTATGATGTCAGATTATTAAATGTGCACTTAAAATTTAGACCTTTGTATATGTAATAGCTCTGTAACATTTATATATTGAGTTTATCTATAGATTATCTTAAACACTGTTACTGTCTTATCCTCTTAATACTAGTAACATGTAAGAACTAAGTATGTAGCTGAGACAGGATGTAAACTTATTTTGTTTCTTTGTGTTTCATTTAGGAACTTCTGTTTTCTCTTGTTACCAACCCTGTTGTTTGCCTGTTACATCTGACCAAGAATTCTTTACCATATATACTCTCCCAGCTTTTATGATACATGTTTTCTACACAGCAGCCTCCATAAATATTATCCTGTACTTTATTTGAACGGAGTATCAGATACTTCATCTGGACAGTTATTGATAATTGAAAGTCTCCAGAGGATTCAGTTCGTAGGTCCACATAGACCAGCAACAGTTAGCCCAGTTTCTTGTATATGAAGGCTTTTTTAAAAAAAAGAAGCTATATAATCCATACTACCATGCATCAACAATATCCTACCAGATTCATATTTCAGTTGGATAAGGGTGTTATACAAAGACTATATTTATAGTGTATACAAATTCTATTTTCATTTCTATTGAATATCGACTCACGACTTACAATTTTCTCTCATGGATCCCAAGAGAAAATATTGCACATAAAATAGATAAGTAAGAAGTAAAATATTCTGTATGTGTCTTTCTTGGCCTTAAAAACTGGAAGCATGGTAAACCTAGTTTTTTCTGACTTAGACTTCTATAAATGTTATTCCAAGAACTTTAAAAAGTTCTTTTTAATACTATCTTTAGATGATATGATCTTCTATGTAGAAAGAGTCTAAGTACTCTTCTTAAAACTATTAAGACTAATAAAAAAGATCTGGAGGGTTACACACAAAATTGTATTTCTACACACCAGCAATGAACAACTCAAAAATTAAATTAAGAAAACAATCCCAATTACAGCATCATCAAAGTAATAAAATACTTAAGATTAAATCATGCAAAAAAGAAACAAGATGTTCTTAATATAAACTACAAAATATCATTTAAAGGCAAAAAGAAGGTCCAAGTAAATTGGAAACTTCCAGCTTATGAATTAGAAGGTTTAGTATTATTAAGAAAGGAATACTCTCCAAGCTTATCCACAGACTCAAAACAATCTCTAACAAAATCTCAGCTGTATTTTTTCAGAAGTTGATAAGGTTAGAGTGAAATTTATGTGGAAATGAAAAGGACATAGTAGGCCAAAATAATCTTGATAAGGTGAAACAAAGTTGGAAAACTCACATGCCCTGACTTCAAAAACATAATACAAGTGATATGAAAAAGGAATCTGTGTTGTACTGACCTAAGACTGAGGGCACATATCAACAGAATGCAATTAGAAGTCCAGGTACAGACCCTCAGTATTGAATAATTTTCAGTAAAAGCATCAACTCAAACTATATGGGGAGAAAATTCTTATTAATAAATGGTACAGAGTGAGATAGGTTTGTAAGTTACATAATGAAGGTAGTGCCTACATTCTAAAATATTTTAATGCTTTGAAATAAGCAGAGATTATTCAAACCATTTTATAAAAGTATAAACCACAAATAAATATTTTATAACTGAATTATCTGGAAATTAAGAACTATTCACCAGATCATAATAATATGAGAGCAAAACGGCAGCCCTCAGGGTAAGGGAGAAGCTTAATATTAATATTCATTCTGCTTAGCTTTATATCAACTTGACAAAAGCTAGAGTCACCTAGGAAGAAGAAACATCTATCGAGGAATTGTTTCTATCTGATTGACATATAGACTTGTCTGTGCGGTATTTTCTTAGTTCATTATTGATTTGGGAGGGCCCAGTCCACTATAGGCAATGTCACCCCTGGAATGTGGTTCTGGTTGGTATAAGAAAGCAAATAGTGGCGAGTAAACTAGGAAGCCACAGTTCTCTATGATTTGTTTCAGTTCCTGCCTTGAGTTTCTGCCCCAACTTTCCTCAGTTATGGACTGATTAACAAAAAAAAGTATGAGGTAAAATAAGCCTTATTTCTCCTAAGCTGCTTTTAGTCAGTATTTTGCCATTGCAATAGAAAAGCAAACTAGGGTAATATTTAACAAAGGACATACTGCTAGAATATATGAACAATACATGTTAAAATCAAGAGGAAGAGACTTAACAGAAAAGCAAGGAAAAAAAATTTCGAAAAGATTTCAAATTTGCCAGTATATACATTAAAAAGCTCTCAACCTCATTGAGGAAATTGAGGAATAAAACCATAACACCATGTTAGCACAAAAGAATAGTTCAAATAAAAGCATTAGGAATACAATTTAATCATGTGAAACAATTAAAATCCCCTTTGACTTCTACTTTACTTGCAAATCAATACAACCACTTTGTTAGTTTGTATGAGGGTTTCAAATACTTCAGGCTGATCTCAAACTAAGTGAATAACGAAGGATCTTAACATTTTAGGCAGAAAGAAATTACTCATGATTCTAGGTTAAATTCCATAAATCCAGGGAATTCACAGCTGTAGAAGCCTCATGGAGCTAGTCACATCACATCTGTGATCAAAAATCAAAAGCAAAAAAAATGGATGTATATTTGTGTTCAACTTAGTTTCTCCATTCTTACAGAACTGGGAATTCCATGCTTTGATAAAAGTTCCAGCTATACTTGGCAGGTTTTCTACCTCAATGTAACCAAAATAATTCACCTACAGACATGTCCATGAGTGAATATGGTATACAGAATCCTCATTGAGACTCTCTCTTACCAAGAGAATCTAGATTATGTCAACACAGCATTTAAATTTAGCTCTTACATGCCTATACATACTGACATATACATACTGACATGAAAAAATACGAAGATATCCATGTGTGTTATAAATAATCAGATACTGGGACAATGTAGCAACACAAATCTTTGATATTGGTGAGCCAAAACATGAAGAACAAAGCAACTTATAGAAGGAAGAATGAACCAGTAAATGGCAGGGCACACCATTAATGCCAGTACCCAGGAGGCAGAAGCAGGGGGAATCTCTGAATTCGAGGCCAGTCTGGTCTCCAAAGTGAGTTCCAGGACATCCATGGCTACACAGAAAAACTCTGTACCCCAAAAATGTAAGAATGTATTTGCACTTATGGTTTCAGAAAAATTAGAGCCCATTATTGTAGAGAAGAGGCAGCAGAGGGTAAGAACTAGATGCTGAGAGCAGAAACTGAATACTCCCATCTTAAGCCATAAACACAAAGCAGAAAGAGCAAACTGAGAAAGGAATGAGTCTTCTAATACTCAAACTAGGCTCCAGTGATATAGTTCCTCTAACAAGGTCATACCTCCCAAGTCTTCACTAACAGTGATGCCAACGGTATACCAATGGTTAAGTCTATGGGATACATTTTTCATTCAAGCCACCACAAGTATATAGTGAGACAATGTGTATGAACTTCCCTAAGAGATTATATGGAATCTATGTCTTAAAGCCAAGGAAAATCCAACAGTGTAACTCTCAAGATTAAAGATTTGCCAAGTAAAACATCAACAGAGTTTCATGTTTCCAAAAGAAGAGACCATCTGGAGGAACATTAGGGCATCACTTTTCTTCATTGCCTTTGAAAGAATTTACACAATTTTTAATGTTTTCTGTCATATCAACAATCTCCAAAGCAGAACATTTGAGATGGTCTTTTGGAGTGTAAAAAGAAAAATAAAGGAAATTTATTTATACTTTATAGACTGTCATTGCCATCTTTATTAAAAATAAATAACTCTAGAAGCAGGGACCCCCCAGGTGCCCAGCAGAAGCTGGATTCCTTTCCCCATGCTCCAATGCCTTCTCACTTCTGGTCTGCACCTGCTTGGGGCCTGTCACCCCTTTTCTCTTTAAGCCACACAGTCCTCAGGGCTCCCGGGAGATATGCTGCAGCCAGGACAACAATTTGCGAGTCTCCCAAGAGATCATCTGCAGCTAAGGCAAAAGATACACTAGGAGATCTGCTTCAACCTAGGGACACAGGAGACAGGCTCCAGACACAGACATCTAGGCCAGCTAACACCAGAGACAACCAGATCATGAGAGAGACAAGCATCAAAAGCCAATATACTTTGCCAACATCAAAACCCAGCACTCTCACCACAGCAAGCCCTAATACACCTAAAAAAAAAACATGGTGCTTGCCTAAAATCCCATCTCATGAAGATAATAGAGACCTTTAAGAAAGCTATCAATAGCTCACTTAATAAAATACAGAAAAACACAGTTAAACAGGTAGAAGACCTGAAAGAGGAAACAAATAAATCCATCAGAGAAATATAAGAAAGCACAATCAAACAGGTGAAGGAATTGAACAAAGCAGTCCAAGACCTAAAAATGAAAGTAGAAAAAATAAAGAAATCAAATATAGAGTCAACCCTGGAAATTGAAAACCTAGGAAAGATGTCAGGAGCTACAAATGCAAACATCAACAACAATATAAGAGAAGAGAGAATCTCAGGCCTAGAAGATATTGACACAAAGGTCAAAGAAAATACAAGCATAAAAATTCCTAACACAAAACATCCAGGAAATCCAGAACACAATGAAAAGACCAAATATAAGAATAATGGGAATAGAAGAGATCAAAGATTCCCAGATCAAAGGGCCAGAAAACATCTTCAACAAAATCATAGAAGAAAATTTCCCCAAACTAAAGAAAGAGATGGCCATGAAAGTACAAGAAGCCTATAGAATACCAAATAGATTAGACCAGAAGAGAAAATTCTCCCATCACATAACAATCAAAAAATTAAATGCATAGAACAAAGAAAGAATATTAAAAGCTGTGATGAAAAATATGTGAAGTAACATATAAAGGCAGACCTATCAGAATTATATCCAGACTTCTCAACAGACATTCTAAAAGCCTGAAGATCCTGTACAGATGTTATGCAGACCCTAAGAGAACACAAATGCCAGGCCAAGATACTATACTCAGCAAAACTCTCAATCAGCATATATGGAAAGACAAAATATGCCATTACAAAGCCAAATTTAAACAATATATATCCAGCCCTACAGATGATTCTACAAGGAAAACTTCAACACAAGCAGAATATCTACACCAAAGGGGGAAAAACAAGAAATTAATCATCTTACAGCAAACATAAAAGAAGTAAATCTCACACACACACACACACACACACACACACACACACACACACACACACACACA
>JANHMN010000005.1:46671044-46689217 GCA_030674055.1 Rhabdomys pumilio
TATGTGTATGTGTATGTGTATGTGTATGTGTATGTGTATGTGTATGTGTATGTATATGTATATACAACCTAGATGACCAAAGGAAAATTTAAAGTGAAGAACCTGTGCAGTGGAAACTTTATAAATATAGCATTCATATATGAATGCTCAGAAAACAAAACATGTTTTGAAATTGTGTTGCAATGGTTAATTTTGTTGTCAACTTGACATTCATAGGAAGAGAGAACCTCAGTTAAAGAATTACCTCTATCAATTATTTGATTGTTAATTAATAGTGGAAGGCCCAGCTCACAGTAGGTGGTACCATCTCTAGGCAAATAGACCTGGGTTATGCAAGAAAAGGAGTTGAACAAGCCAATGGTGGACCATAACCTGTAAGCCAAAGAAATCTTTTCCTCTCCAACTTGATTTTGGTCATCATTTTGTCACATTAACACAGGAGAAATCTAGAATATGTGATTGAAACAACAAGTTGAACAGGAGTATTGAGTAATTCAATCAGCAGAACATTCTTTTCATTTCAACTTATGTATTTTTGCAAGGTATATTTGACTATGACAACCTTTAAAACTAGGTATAAAAATATACTGAGCTTAAGAGTCAGACCATTAAATCACTGTATCGCAAACTGTTAAACTAAAGAATTTCAGTGTAGTAAGTTTTTTTCTAGAAACATTGCTCTTACTAAAATATAATTAATGTGTATAAAAATTATAATAATATTACTGAGAACAAAAAGGCTTTTATACTGTTAAAATAGATCATTTTCACTTATTTTCTTATTTCAGTTTTATCTCCATTTTCATTTCTGCTTTGATCGTGTCTTGAGCTATCTTCTATTGCTGTAACTGAATATTACAGATTATGCAATTTACAAAGAATAAAAGCCTTCACAGGGCTAAAGAAGTTTGGGACTGGGTGGCTCTATCTGTTGATGCCTTTTTTAGCATAGTCCAAAGGTGGTGTCTTAGTTTGGGTTTCTATTGCTGTGAAGAGACACCATGACCACAGCAACTCTTATGAAACAAAGTATTTTATTGAGGTTGGCTTACATTTTCAGAGGTTTAGCCCATTATTGTCATAGCAGGAAGCGTGTCTGAGAGAAGGCAGACCTAGTATTCAAGAAGGAGCTGAGATTTCTACATCAGGATTGGCAGGCTACAGGAAGATGGTGATACAATGGCCAGGCTTGAGCATCTGAGACATTAATGATGTACTTACTCAAATAAGCCACACCTACTCCAACAAAGCCACACTTCCCAACAGCACCCGTCCATATGAGCTTGTTGAGACCGTTTTCATTCTAACCATCACAGTTGGCAAAGGCATCACATTGTGAGACCTAATGTTAGAAATTAGTTCTTAGCTCGATTATACAGTCACAGTTGCATTGAATTAGATGCTCACTATTATAGCCTCATTTAACACTAATTACCTTGCAACTGTTCCATACTCAAATACTATAGTTGTATACAATGTATACCTTACTAATGATCCACAGTAGTAATTAGATTTCTACATGTGTTCTGGTGAGGGCACTCAAACCATGACAGATGGTGTGCATTAGATGAGCATGAACTCTTATGACACTAGAACATACATACATTCCTGAGAAATGTTCCAATAAATACCCATAAATCACTTATTTGTGATTTGCATTTCCATTGAACGTGTTGGCTGGCTTAAGAAGGAGAATATCACTCAATATATAATAAAAGTTTAGCCTTTTGTGCGAACAAATCTTGAACATATGGAAGTTTGATAAACTTCATAAATCTCTGCCACCAAGACTGTTGTAGCACTGCACAACAAACTAGGTCACCACCACCACCCCCCCCCAAAAAATAAATTATTCTCTCACAGGTCTAGAGGTTACCACTCTGAAATCATAGGGTCAGCCAAAATTGCTTCCTTGTACAGTCTCGGGGGAAAATTTGGTGCAAATCTCTCGCCTAGCTTCTGATGATGTCCAAATTCCTTGGCAATCCTTGGTTTCTACATAACTCATTTGGGTGGGTCTGTTATCCTTAGATGTCTGTGTCTCTTCTGCTTTTACAAGAGGACAGTAATGTGGCTGTACTCAATTACCTTTGTAATGTGTCTATTTCCAGTAAGATCTGAGGTGCAGGAATTAGAGTTCAGCCAGCCTATCTTTGGGGTTGGGAGACTGGAGTACAATTCAACCCACCCACCATAAAATCTTTTCTGCCTTTGTCTTTCAACCTTTTCTGTTTGGCAATCCTGGAGTTTCTTCCTTCACACATTTGATGGAGAGAAATCAGAGAATAAAGAAAAATAAAGAAGAAACATAAGATGGTTAAAGATATTTTGCTCTGTGTTGATTGCCTGATAATTGACCTGGAAATTAGGATTTCAAAACTGCTATCATTGTTATCGTGTCTTATCATGAAATGGATTTTCTCTTGTTTCAATCTCAGAAATGAAGACTACGAATTCCACCCTTGCAGTTTCCTAATCCATGTTATAAAGCATGACTCCTTTTTATTAAATTTTCTGTGCTCTTTAAATTCTCAGCTTCACCCTTTAGCACTATTATAATTCTTGTTCTCTTCAAGTTATCGAAGCCAGCAAGTACAGTGTCTCTTGAAAGTGACTTTTCTGAATATTATTACCTTCAAAGTCTGATTTATCTTCCTTTAAACGATGCTTCTTACTTCCTTTTGACGTGATATGTTCCTACACTGCACTCCTAGCCAATAAATCTCAAAGCTCATCAGTGTGAGACCTGTTTAATTGACTGGATGCATTTGCAACTGCATTCCTAATAGATACTTAGGTTTAAGTTAAAAGGAGGAAATGTTTGGTTTGTTGTTCTCAGTTTTTCTAAATACAGAATGTGGGCATTGATTCTTATACCCCAGTCTGCTTCAAGTTGTTCTGTGTTGTGTAATACTGTTTCAGAGTTTGATAGGCAGTAGGAAAATCCTATTTAGCACACGAGTGTAAAGAAGAAAACTCTCTCCTGTAAAAATCAAGCCACTATATTGGCTACTTAATAAATATTAAGTAATAACAGTGGTACTTATGGGGAAAATAGCACAAAATAGTCTCTTATTGTCGGACACAGAAAAAAAGAAGTCACTCATTTTAAAGTCCAAATGACTTGGAAAACATGCTATATTTATAAGTGGTTAAATAAGCATTTATCCCATTTGCTGAATTTCCTCCCTTTAAGGTGTAAAGAATATTGTATTTAGAAAGTTGTATTTTCCATTCCCAAGGTGACTGCAGTGTGCCAATTCCACAGCTATGCATTACATTTCCAAGATCCCTGCTCACCAGTTCATGCCTTCAGAAAATTTGTATAATGTAGTTTGCCTTAGAGCTGTGTTTATTCTCTTTTTTGTCTTTCTTCGTGCTTACTTGCATTGTTTGATCCTCAGAATATGACCTGTGGTGGCAATATTACAGTTCCATTATAATGTACTGGACCAGTAGTAGCTCCTTCAGTTGAGAACTTAAAATGCAGGTTCCCAGGCTGGGGAATTATATTTAGAAGAATTATCTGGAGCAACACAGTGAATAAAATGAATACAGATTTCAGAAGGGAATTATTCGATTGGCTTAATTTATACAACCTTGGTAATTCAACGGGAGCTACTGGCATGCTGAAAGGCCAGACAATCTGCTCTTCCACGAAGATGGATTTCTCAACATTTCCTATCTAGCAGTTACAACCTGGACAATTCAGGAAAAACAATTTGTCTTCAGTCTGCCTTGGAAGGCCAAAGATGGAAGGCCAATGAATAAAAGTTCTTATGGCCTGAGTTCAATCCCTGGAACCCACATGGTAGAAGGAGAGAACTGACACTCTCAGGCTATCCTCTGACATCCACATCCATGCTGTAACACACACATTACAGCCTCTCCCCAGTAATATATATATATATATATATATATATATATATATATATATATATGCACTAATGATACACAGAGATGATTCAGGTATAAAATCATTGATGACTAATGGCAGCACTTGATGACAGATTTGTTGGCTGCCTATTTAGACGAGTTATCTAATTTAAAATTACAGGCTAGGTTTTCCAGAGTCCCAGGGTCTAAGGCCATACTGTCATGCACTTATTGTGAGATTATCAAATTGCAAATATTATTTTGATAGTTTTGTAGTAGTTTTTATTTGGATTATTATAGATAATCTGGGAGAACTCTTTTCAAAGAGATCAAGACTGTATAAGATCAAAGAGAGGAATTGGCCCCAAAATAACAATACCATTCTTTGTAGCTAGCTAGCTGTGAATTGCTTATTCTACAATTTGTACTTTTGAAACTACAGCTGCAGTTTGATTTCTATCACAGTGTTCAATTTATTATTATGCCGTTAGCATAAACATTTAAAATAAGTAAGAATAACCTTCAAGTCACATAATAGTATTTCAGTGTAACAGTGAAGTTAATCAGGAACATTTTTATATTAAATATGGGTGATTTAACCCTGGAACCCTGATAAAGTAACTATGAGTTCTAGAGAAATCACAATGCATAATGTCAAATTATTCTCCCACTGCACTCACAAATGTTCTTGTAAAAAGCAAGTTTAAAAAATAATATTTTAAAAATGTTAAACTACTATTATAAAGTTTCATTGTACTAGTGAAGGCTGAAATTTTTAGATGATAAATATTAATCGAATAGCCCTTTGAATTCACCTTAAGGTAATTTTAAATATAAACCATATATTTCTTTTTATTTAAAGGCCTAGTCACTTCAGTAGTGACAAGTCTATAGTCTAAACACTAGTGTTTTTCTCAAATGCTTGTGTTAGAATGTAATCCCACTGTGGTAGGATCAAGAATTGGAAGACATTATTAGTTCACAAAGAAAATTACATCTCTTATAAAAAAAGATGTTGGGGAACATATTTTCAAAATCTGCCCCTTCTGGCCACGAAAGGACACAGATAAACCCATCGATGAGGAATGTAAGATAATTGAATTCACCAGCACCTTAATTGACTTTCTATTATCAAAATCATACACAAAATTACACATGTACTTGACTATAGCAGACAAAATGAACTGAGGCAAGCAGCAAATGCATTACCAGTGAATGCATAATGTTCATTCAACCATTATGTAAGGACTTACTATTTATACGTATCCTCCTGGACACCAGTACCAGAAATATAGGAACTAATTCATTTGTTAGCTCTAGTTAGACAAACATAGGACTGGCTTAAAGAAACAAAGGCTTGGTGCAGTAGAGATATAAGTATCAAGAGTTCTTTAATCTCAAGACATAAACAGTCATTTGATGTAAACAAACAATTCATTCATGTCAAATAAAAGCAAAATTGATCTTTTTATGTAGTATTTCTTTTTTCATGAATTTATTCACTCAAAATCTTGATCGCAGCCCACCCTTTCCTTTCAGCGCCCCCCCATACAACCCTTTCCCCATTACCCCTCCTCTTCTCTGAGAAGGGGGAAACCCTCCTTGGGTACTAACTTGCCCTGTCACATCAAGTCACTGCAGGGCTAGGCACATCTCCCATTGAGGGAGTGAAAAATTACACATGGCTAAGATATTGGTAATTTTTTTGGAAGACACAACTTTTGATTTGGACACATGTAAGTATATGTGGAATATATTAAATAAATAGTTTGGGCAAAGAAACTAAAGCATTTATGTATAACATAACTTTCAAATAAAAAAGTTGATATATAAAAAAAGAAAAAATATGAATACAGCCAAAAAAATACTTTACTTGTTTCACACACTAGTACGAAGCCAATGAATTTATCAGGCAAAAAACAAAGAGAGTCATTAAGATAACCTGGTGATATCCGATGGTCCAGACCTAAGAGTTAAACTTGCAGAGACTATGCCAGATACTATGCCAAATGTATATAATTCTATTTGTGTTTTTTCCCAACACCCCTTTCCTGAGATATTTTGTTTTTCCCTAAAAGATTATACATTGATCTTACCCCTATCAAATGTCATCTATGAGAAGCACAAAATAGAAAAAGGAAAGCAGAGAGGATGATGGGAGAGAAATAAAGAACAGAGTGAGACGGAGAGGAGACACAGAGACCTCAAGAAAAAGAAGAATAAAAGGCTAACAAAGATAACTTTTCGTTCCTCTTTTCTCCTAGGAAAAGCATTAGTCCTTCCTTACCCTTTAAAAGGGAGTTCAGAATAATGTTGAAAAATGTACACTATTAATACAGTTGGACTCAAGTTCTGGAGCAGAAACTGTGGAAGGTTCCTAATCCCTTCTCTCTCTTTCTGGCTTAGCTAGCACTTTCATGTAGCTCAGACCCACATGCCTAGGGGTATATTGCCCCCAGTGGGCTGAGTTCTCCTACACCAGTTAGTAATTAAGAAAATCCCCACAGGCAAGTCCTCAGGCCATTCTAATTGTAGTAATTATTCATTTGAGGCTCCTTCAGTTTAGGTGATGGGAATTTGTGTCAACTAGACAATAAAATATAAGCAGTACAATCTGTTGCTTATATGTCAGGTTGCCACACAAACACAACAATGCTATGATACAACTTTTCCTTTAGTGTTTGTTCCCAAGACCACTTGTTAATATCATAAAAGAAAGTACAGTTGCATCTCAAAGGTCCCAGTCTTTGAAAATTTTTATCAAGGAAAAAGTTTAAAAAGTCCAAGTTCCCTTTAAAAACTCCAAGTCTCTCAACTATAAAATAAAAAGATTCTATATTTTTTTTTATTCCAAGAAAAGAGAACCAGGGCATAAGTTACTGTGCCGTTTTTGTTTTCTTTTGTTGTTTTGTTTTGTGGTTTTATTTATTTATTTGTTTGTTTTTAATTTTTTTTTGAAACAGGGTTTCTCTGGATAACCCTGGCTGTCCTGAAACAGTCTTTGTAGACCAGGCTGTCCTCAAACATTGAGATTCTCCTGTCTCTGCTGTCACAGTGCTGGGATTAAAAGGCATGCACCAGCATTACCCATCATCATTTACTATCTTATCAAAGTGAATTCCAAATTCTAACAGTTACAAAAAGCTTAATGTTGGACATCTGGAACCCACTCATTCTATGGGCAACCAAAGGCTTGGACAACCCTACTTCTCTGGCTATGCCACCCACAGCATGCACAACTTGCTTGTAGTTATATGTACTGTGGCTAGCTCTATTCCATACTCCAGGCTGTGTTTGGTATGTATCATATGCTCCTGGCATCTGAAATATCCTCAGATCTCTAGTACAACTGAGGCTGTAGCTTTACCAATGGCTTCTCTCAGCCTCTCTTCAGGGACTCCACCTCTGACTCATGGTGCCAAGCCTCAGCTTCTCCCCAGGAAACTTCGCTCAGATTGTTGGTCCCTGGCCCATATGGAGGAAGGTAGCAATATCCAAGAACATGTTTTGGATGGCCAGTGAGTACAATGGTACTGGTAATGACATACTAGGATCAGCTTTGGAGGACAGACAAACTTTACTCGGGGTGAAACAAGGGTTATACGTTTTTTGGGAAAAGGAGTAGGAATGTCCAGAGTGGGCAATGGTCATTGGCTGAAAGCTAAGGTACTGAGATGCCTTGTTAGCCTGGGGAGGCATTTCAAGAATTTTAGGTGCTAGGTGAACAGGCTCTTATGAGGAGAAATCAAGTTGAATCTGTAACCTTACCAAAGGCTATTTGACATTTCGCAGCTATAGGGTACGGGCTCTAAGATCCCTCTGGTTGACAACTGGAAGTCTCACTGAAAAATGGATTCTGACATTTTGCAGGAACCTCGGGGCTTTCCCCTAATATCAGACTTCGACCTCAGCAGCAGGGCCTCAGTTGATCCTGCATCTTCATCAATGTTTTCTCAAAACCTTGATGTAAGGACTTCAACATTGTCACGTGGTGCCAGGACTAGCCACTCTCCATAACCCCTTCAACTTTGCATCTCTTATGCCTTCTATGTAATAACTACTGAGGTAGTCTAACACATTTCCAAGTTACACTGACAGCTTAAAATGCAGCCCTTGCCATCCTGAATCAAAGCTGCTGTCTTTTGGGCCTGAAGAACTACTTCCCAAGAGATTTCATCTCAATTACACTTATTAATCACTTATGATTTTTCAGCCTCAGCAAACTATCATCCACAGTCTTAATCCAAAGCATCACATGCACAGCCCCGATATATCTTTGCTTCTTTCTGAAATGTTGCAAATCAGGCCTATATTTCTTTCAGCATTCTTATCTTCCATGGTTGCACAAAGTATTCCATTAAGCTCTGGGTACTCAACAGTTTTTCTGATCCAAATTTCAGCATCTTTTCACAATCCCTTCTCCCAATATGTCGTCAGGCCAATCACATCAACAGCCTCACTCTTCTGGTACAAATTTCTGTTATAGTTTGGCTTTCTGTAGTTATGATAAACATCATGACCAAAAGTAACTTGTGGAGAGAAAGAATTTATTTCAGCTTATAGGTCACAGTTCTGTCTGGAGAGAAAGCAAGGAAGGAACTTGGAACAGAATCCTTGGAGGAAGGATACTTAGTAGATTGATTTCTCCCTCTTGCTCAGCTAACTTTTTCCCCTTGTTTTTTAGGTTGTTTTATTTAAAACAAAAATGAGCCCATGGTAGCTCTGGTTCTTCTAGGACTTGTTAGATAGACCAGGATCACCTAGGATTCTTTTTGTTTTAATTAGTTAATTAATTTTTTAAAGATTTATTTATTTTATATAGGTACACTGTGCTGTCTTCAGCCACATCAGAAGAGGGCATCAGATCCCATTACAGATGGTTATGAGCCACAATGTGGTTATTGAGAAGTTGAACTCAGGACCTTTGGAAGAGCCAATTGGGCTTTTAACCACTGACCCACCTCTCCAGCCCCTTAATTAATTTGCTTTACATTCCAATTACTGCCCCTTCCCAGTTTCCCCATCACAGAGTTCCTCCCTCCATCGCCTCTCACCTTCTCCTCTGAGAGGATGCCCCATTCCCAGGGATCTGCCCACCCTGGAGCATCAAGTTTCTACAGGGCTAGGTACATCTTCTCACACTGAGGCCAGACAAGGCAGCCCAGTTAAAGGAACAGATTCCTCAGACATGCAGACATTTTTAAGGATAGCCCCCACTCCAGTCGTTAGAGGAACCACGTGGAGACTAAGCTGCATAATAGCTATGCATGCATTCCAGGCCATGTATGCTCTTTGGATAGTGGCACAGTCTCAGAGAGTGCCTAAGGGTCCAGGTTAGTTGATTTTGTAACCTGGACCCTCTGCTGGCACTCTTATAAAGCCCAACCCACATGCCTATGGATGTACTATCCACAATGGGTTTTACCCTCCTACACCAATTAGCGAAATTTTAAAAATGCCCCAAAGACATGCTCACAGTACAGTGTGATGAAAGCAGTTTTTCAAAAGTTCTTCATCCTAGTTTACTCTAGTTTGCGTCACACTGACAGTAAAAAATTACCAGTAATAACTTTTATCAAGATTTCACACCCAGATGACCAAGGAAACAGGAATTTGCCACAGGATAAGGAACAGATAGATATTCAGGTACACAGGGTCATTTTTGTGTTCCTGCTGTCCCAATAAGTAAGCAGGTTGCAAATAGAAAGCAGAACTGTTACGTATTTCAGCCAGCTTAGGTCAAATTGTGCTGCAGTGACAACCAGAAAATCTAGCATCAAAAATTTTTCTCATACTGAAAGACACTTTCCTCAAAAATTTTATAATGATAGGCAACACTATCTACACTAACTTTAATTTGTTTATATTTATAGAAGCCACAAAAATGTGCTTTTAGTTAAACCAAAGTTTTCTCAAAAGTGAAATACAGCACCTATCTGTCTTGCTCTCAAGGAGTTAAAGCCAAGGGAATCTTATCAGCTATTATCATGTACTCAGAAAAGTGACACCATATATACAAATTAATTGGATATTTTAATAACAAAATACCCAGTTTGTCATGTGCGTCCTAAAACTGACAGATAAAATATAAAAGTTCATGTTCTTAAAGAAACTTTTATGTTTCGTGTACCATCTTGGCAAAAACACAGAAAACAAAATCGCCACTAGAACTCTTCTCTATGGTTTTTTTGAGGACCTGTTCCTACATTCAAATGATACCTTTATTTCGTCATACTAGGCAAAAGTCCAAAAGACCAAAGCAATTCTGTATTTGTAAACTTCAATTCCACATGTATATAGCAAAGCATAACTATTTCTGACAGTTTTAGAAGTTTTGAAAGGATGATCAGACCAAGCTTTAGGAAATGACAATATGTTTCCACTCTTAGTCTTTTGTTTTTGTATTTGCTGATGTTATACAAATCACTGCACTTAGTCAGAGCAACAGTTAACAAGGTTGCTAGCATGTTCAAATACACACTTTGGGAATATCAAGTTAACTTCTCTACACTGCAGAAAGTAGCAAGCCCAGGATAAGAGAGACAGCAATGAAGAGTCCCTGTTAAAATTAGACTCCCTACTATGATTTTTAATTTTACCACAACATAATTTCCTGGCTATCAAATGATTAATTGACTTTCTTTTAACAAGAATGCTTAAATTATGTATACATTCACTAAAAATAGTAGTGATGGTTCAATATATTTGGGAAATTATCATCCAACATGAATACATTTGATAAGATGTTTAATGGCTGCAGAGATGCCAGTGTCTATTGAACGATCAGATGAGGGACAGCTAAATGGTATTCTTTCTTAGACCCTTTAAGACATCAAACTAAAGATTTTTAATCTTATTTTTCAATAAGGAGACTTTAATAAACATAGTTGATGGTAGGTACTAATACATTTTAAATGTTTGAGGCCATTGAATGTACTGTATCACAAAGCCTTTTTCTGCAAATTAATAATACAAAGCTTCCAACTTCATTTAATTTGGACTTTAGACAGAAATACTGGAGGATAACACAAGGCACTCAAACACTACTTAGTCCTCTTTCCACCCTTCCGGCCAGGCAAACTTGCAAATCCTTTTGGGGCTCTTAGAGCTAATTGCTAAGCAGCATAGATGCCACTTAATTAGAGAAAACTAAGGGGAAGCAGTAATCTACAAACCACAATTTGATTGGAGAGGAGAGCATCATTAATGGCCACGAGTCCATTTCTGCACATTATTAAGGCATGGCAGAGCACAGAAGTAGAAATGCTTCCAAAAGTCACCTCTATGAACCCCATGAGAAAGGAAGCTAATGCATGTGATTTTTGCAAAGTTTAGCAGCATTTTAATCTTGTCCATCTTAAGTAGTGTGTTAGCTACAAAATCATGCTTTTCCTTTCCTTTTCTTTTATGTTGCATATGAGGAAGTCTCCTGTGTATCTTTGCTGTCTGTTTTCCAGCATGTTCTTTCAAACTGCTGTTCAGTGGTAAAGAGCAAGCAATTTTGTTTGCCTGGAGGACTGCCTTTCTAGCTGGTATCAGTTCTGCTCTTCAGTTTTCCCATGCCGCACCGCCCCATAATGTACTTGAAAGAAGCCGTCAAAATACCCTTGCTACCAGATTGTCTGTCTTGTCTAGCCAGAGGTAAGTTGTTTTTCAAGATAAACTATAAAATAATAGCATATAAAATAATATAAAATAACAGCATGGTCAATCTCAAGTTGTAGGGTCTAGGTGTAAAAGCATAGCAGATCCAGGCATTATACAAGATTCTGGCAATGTGTTAGATGTTATCTTGCATCCATTAAATAGGCAAAGCACAGGCAAGCTTCAGGGACTTGGAATGAATAACCAAATGATGGCTAAGCATGAAGAAGTGAATGAGTGTGCACAATCAGCACAATTCTTAAATGCAGCTGGCTCTCATCGACTGCTGTCTGTACCAATGTTTCAACGTATGTTGGATAAAAACATTGTCAAGACAGATCCTCTAAGGACACATCCTTTCAAAGTGGTGTTTGCCAATAAATGTGTAGCTGTCAAATTCTACATTTATTATGAGATTGAATAGCATAAGAAACCTCAACAAATTAAAAAAAAAAAAAAACTACGTGTGGGAACAGGGCCAGAAACACGCAGGTGAAGCAGATTTCTCTGATGCTGCTGCTACCTCATTTGATTACAAGTTCATTATCAGGAAAGCCAAAAGGCTCATTTCTACATTGTCAAGATGGTATCTGTTCACAAAGGGCATCAGACAGCAGAACAGGAAGAGGGGCAAAGGGTAAAGATGATGGACAGAAAATTGATGCCATCCAAAGAGGAAAGGAGTAAAAGAGGAAAGGTGAAACACAAATCCTGTTTTGTTTATCTTGACAAAAACCTCTGAGATGGTGGCCAGAGCATAATTCACTTTAAAGGCATAAGACTGTAATGTCCTGACAAATAAGTCTGGGATGAGAATTGCTATTATTTTCAGCTACTCCCTCAGATACTTCTCAAAAAGTATGAACCAGAAGAATACACATGGTAGCTACCCCAAGCTACGAGGAGCTACAAAATGACATTAGGCACTCTGATCATTTTTGTTTTTGTTATTTTCAGGAGTGGAAAATTAGTATTCTTAGTAATAATTTAACTATATACATGTAATGTGATAAATTATAATATAGTATGTATATTATAGTCATTTAATATGTAGTTATATAATTGTAACTTGGTAATAACTTTTGTGAGACACACTAATTGGTGGAGTTACAGTGATAAAATTTTAGACCCCACTTAATACAAATTGTCAAAGCCCCATCCCTTCAAGTCCTTCCCATTTCCACCCTAGCAAGTGGGCTAGGTACCTCAGTAGCTTACAGCTTCTCTGAGACTGACATTATAATTGTCTTGAGCAGCTGCTGGCACTCATTAATTTCTTCCATCTCAGTGTATCCTCTGCTCCAGCGAAGTCACCTAACCTTGGTTTAATCTGGTCATTTGTCACTGCCTCATTATCATGACTCCTCCCATCATCAGATAGCCCTTGTTATTTCTAATTAGGGTCACCATACATTCTGCTTAGCTGAAGACAACCTCAGATTAATTGTGTTAGCCCAATATAATTATTTATAGTGCCTTCTTCCACTCTCCAAAGGGCCACCTCTTCCTGTAGGAAGCTTTCATAAAGCTTCCCAAACACAATGTTTTCTAAGTTTCTTAGAGTTCTTGTACTCCTGAAGTGAATCTGTTGGTCTTCAGAAAATTTACTCAGCAACAATGATATATTTTAGAGATTTGGGGGAAATAAATCAGTACTCCTAAGAATTTTCAGAAATTTCAAAATTGTGATTATTTTAAAAATGCTCCTAATACTCTTCAGACTCTATTATAGTTAGAATAGCATAAACAAATTTAAAGAATAAGACACCAAGTTTAGTAGTTGTGGTGGTTTGAATGATAAATGCCCTACTTGGTGGTGCTATTTGGCAAGGAACAGCTTTGTAGGAGGAAGTATTTCATGACGGAGTTGATTTGAGAGTACCTAGTCTGGCCCCACTTGCAGTTTGCTAACTCTGCTTAGTGCATATAGTTAACTACATGAGCTCTTAGTATTTTGCTCTTTCTGCCATGGCTGGTGTTTGCGGCTATACATCCTTGGCATAATAGACTCTTATTTTTCTGGAACTATAAGCCAAAATAAACTCGTTATTCCTTAAGTTGTTTTTGGTCAAAATGTTTTGTCACAGCAACAGAAAAAAAAACAAAAAACAAATAGGACATACAAAGAACTATAGAATACAGGAATAATCAAACAATGCAAAACATAATTTGAAATTGAGATTTTCCATTAAGGTAACAGCAATCACATATAGACACTGTATTTTTAAGGATGTATTTTAATTTGGAATTATGTTATACCTTGAGAGATTGTCTAAGGAATATACTATATATGGTACTACTTAGCATGGACTTTATCTTTTTTAAAAATTACTCTTCCTGGTTTTCTTGTTTAAATGTTACGGTATAGCCACACCCACACTTGTTTATATATATGCATTATAGACTAGGCTCTACATGATATTTTTCTTCCTGAGATTGGATGACTTTGCTTAACATTATACATTCTAAGTTCCACCATTTTCCTGCACGTGTTGTGCTTGCTTTGCTCTTTCAGGTTCTCCTACCCCATGTTCTAGCAGAAAGACCATCCAGCAGGGTTCCTGGAAGACCTGAGTCAAAACCCACTTCTGATTTTGCATTGACTCTCTTATAAAAATAAAGGTGAAGCCTGTTTTTCTGCACACAGTAAAAATCCTATATGGGGCAATAAAGTAGTTTAACAAGCAGCCACTACTTCCTGAGTACTGAGGAACAGATGCAAACAAGGATTTGTAACATATTCATAACAACAGGACAGCAGAGTTAATAACACCTACTGTTTCACCTAAACTTAAGCAATAGGCTGTAGGATTCTTTGCTTGGAAAACATGTTTTTATAGTTAAGGTGAATTTATGTGCAATTTCTAGCATGTAATTTGCATCGTGCACAGGAGTACAGACCGGATTAGCTTATGTGCACTTTTGTAAATGTAAGGTGAACTGCGACTCTTGTAATTTCCATTTGTGCAATCTCTGTTATACAAATAGGGATCATGCAAATCAGGTTCATGCAACTAAGGGCAGCCATTCTGTCCTGCTCAAAGTCTTGGGTCATTGAGTGCAGTGTTGCGAATCTATAGTGCCAGGTTCAGCCTTCCAAGGCTTGCTGTTTGAGATTCCTGGACTGTGATCATAAAAATTCTTAATGGGGACTAGCTCCATTTTCTGGTCTCTTACTAATGGCTTTCCCTCCACAAATATGACCTAGTTTGGATGATTGCTTTTTGGGTGAATCGCACAAAATGTGAAAATAAAACCTAGTACTTATTGTAGGGAATGAACAAATGTTTGCGCCTCTTTTGACTCTCTATGTCTATAGCTGGTAATGTAAAACAGGTTTTCCAGGGCTCAGGTCAGAAAGCATTTCACCTGGTGACATTTAACAACTTATTCAAAATTTTCAGTGACAAATTCCTCCTACTGGATAGTGAATAAATTCCTCACTCACTGAGTTATTCCCTGAGTGGATGAAAGTGACCCCTACCTCTCCCTGCCTGTACTTTAATTCTTAGACTAAGATAGAGCCATAAATTTCAATGAGCCCCATTATGATCTCCCTGATAGACCAAAAGGAAGCTTTCAACAAAAAGAGCTTTTGGGAATCAACTGTTTCAGTTAGACCAGAGGTCAATGAACTTAATCTGTAAAAGGCCAAATTATAAATATTTTAGGTTTCATGGTCCATACAAATGCTGTCAAAACTAATCAAGCCAGCTGCTACAGCACAAGATCAGACAAATTTGGTACATAAATGAGTAAGTAGCTGTGCTCTCTTAAAACTTTATTTAGGAAAATTTAATTGTGAATATCACATAACTATTTTTTAAAGGAATAATACTCTTTTGTTTTCCTCACTTAGTTATTTCAGTCTTGCAAAAATGAAGGAACTTGCCCTTCAGCTGTGGACCATGCAACACCATTCAGTTTCATGGATTTCCCCTCCCCCACTGGCTTGTAGTTTTTCAATCATTAAAATTGCCTTATTTGTAAACAGCAGAAAAACGAGTTCAAAGAAATGTAACTACAACAGAATTCATTGTCTTATTTAATCATTATGATTCAAATATAGATTAATCCAGGGTTTGTAAACAATATCACCAGAGTTCTGTCTCAGTTTTTCCTTCTTTCTCTGATCCATGATTGCTTCATCCTCATGTCTTGATGATATAAAGAAATTGTATTTGTAAACAGTTGTCTTCTAGTTTTTAAACTCAGAAAAATAATTTAGTATTCATTTTTCTAATAATGTTGATCTGCTGAGATGGCTCAGAGGGCAAAGGCACTTGACGTCAAGTGTGACAACTTGAGGACAATTTTACAGAACCCACTTTTCAGAGAGAACAAATGGACTCCCCAAAATAATCCTCTGATGTCTATATGTATGCAGTGACATATGTCCACCTCACACACATGCACCCACTCAGACATACACATAAGAATTTGCTAAACAAATACATGTAAAAATAAAGTGTTTTGTGTGTGCTGTATCAGCAACATAGATATGTCTTTCCATGATGTCAGAGTTTATTAAATAGCAACAAATTCACAGTATATGACAGTTTCAATGGCAGAAATTAGTCAGCTACTCCCACTTTCTACATGTCCCTGAAAGCAAACACAGGCTCTTTTATTGAAGTCTTAATTATTAACATTAGCTTTCAGATCACACGTTGCTCATCACACTGTAAATAAATCTGCATATACATATATGTGTAGGATGCAGCCAGGGTTTCAGAAGTACCAACAAGCAGAGAAGCAGGTAGAATTGCAAATCGAGTCTGTATTGATACCTAAGCTGGAAAAGAAACTGCAGAAACTGTTAGATTCTAGCTATTGGTTATAGTTAGGCAGCATGATCATAGATGAGTTGCAGTAACAAAGAGAAAGGAAGTCAGGACCAGGTCATGGCAAATGAATGTCTAGACAGATGTCCTGTAGATCTAGACGGGGAACAAAAGGACAAGCAATTCAAGTAGGTTATATAGGTAACTGGGAAGCCAGCAGAGCTGAAGCCCCTGAAATATGACGGAGTTTTTTGTCTGCTAGTCCCTTGAGGCATACACCAGGTCGTCAGATGACAGGGTTATACATGGGGACATTCACCATCTCAATGCTAGATGCCCACCTCTTTCTACAATTCCATTGAGGGCTTTGTAATCTCTCCTTCAACTAATTTTGTCAATAAGTTTGTGGGCCTGACATTTCCTTCTAGGTTCTTAATCTCATTACTAAAAGAATTTAAAAACACACCTAGGAAGTTCTAGGACAAGTTCACTAAAGTTTGAGAGAAAAACAACAGAACTGGCCAGCAGAAAATTCCAGCAGCTTCAGGAAGGAAAAGAAATGGAACAGAAGAAGAGGTCATAGTGTAGAGGTCAGAGAAACAGTGAGACTGGAAAGCCTGCTTTGGCTTTTGGCCAGTAGCTTAAAAGGAGATAAGGAGAAGAAAAAGGAAGAGCATGCTTAGTGTTGGTCTGAAGGTCTGAGTTCAAAGACCACTCCATTCTGTGCTCTTGTGGACCAGGACAAAAGATGGCACATGGCTAAAAATAGAAATTGAGGTTTGTTAAGAGAGAGAAAGTACTTCCAAGGTAGGGGATTTGGCCAGTGAGCTGAGGAAAGAGCTCTAAAAGCATTGGGACCTGAAGTATATAACCTTTGATAATACTTTAGAAGCACCCACTTCTCTTTCTTTTTCCAGTTTTTTTTTCCTTGTGAATTCTGTTTGGCAGATGGGCCCAGGTAAGGAATCTAATTCTTCCACATGTTAATTTGATGTTTCAGTCTCCACTCCAGATTCTTTGATTTTTAACTCACTCATGGGCCCCTGCAGTCCTAATCCACCCCATGCCCAGGTAATTGACAGGATAGCACCATTTCTACTCTCAAGCATACGTTGTTTGTCAGCCTGTGACATGTACTTGACGCCAGGTGGATGGTGCCGTTCACATGTTCAACCAGGAGCCGAGACATCCTCCATTTTCAAAAATGAGTAAAAAGTAGCTTTTAAAATTGAATCTCTGAAAGAAAAAAAAAAAAGACACAGTTGCAATCTAAAAAAAAAAAAAAATAGTTTTGCAGGGTGGTGACGCACACCTTTAATCCCAGCACTTGGGAGGCAGAGGCAGGTGGGTTTCTGCCAGGGCTACACAGAGAAACCCTGTCCTCGGGAAAAAAAAAAAAAAACCAGTTTTACACAATATGAGTGCCTTAAGGCAGGGTACACCCTGCTCTCAGTAGTTAATTAACATAATGGAATTGGTCCAGTAATAGATACTCTAAACCAGATAATATGCCAATCCCTAATCCAAGCAACTGTGGCCAGAGACCTGACATCCTAGTCCTGGAGATTACATGGGTTTGCCCTCATCAAAACGATGTCCAACATTAATCATTTTACAAATATATATTGGGATACACTGCTACCAAAGTACTGGAAAGGGGTAAAATATTCAATAAAATGTGATGTGTTATCTACAGCATAAAATATGAATGACTTTCATGGGTATGCAAATTGGATAACCCATGCCTCTCTTAAAAAGTGAACATAAATAGCTTGACTACTAAATTATTTCAGTGGCATGGTTGAAGGTTAAACCTTCAGAAAAGATCTGTGTGTATGTGTGTACCCGTGCCTGTGTGTGTGTGTGTGT
>JANHMN010000005.1:46689227-46717864 GCA_030674055.1 Rhabdomys pumilio
TTTTTTTTTCCTCATCCATTACAAAGTTGATAGTTGAGTCTTCTGTAACAACAACAACAACCACAAAAAAAAAAAAACAATACACCATAATAACAAGTGAAAAGCATCTATGCTTGTTTAATAGATTTTGAATGACATGGCAGCTTTGCAGGTCTGTGTACGTTCATAGAAAAGTCTTACAGGTGAGTTATTGGAATACCTATTATATGATCTTATGGTAACGGACTTGGTGGGAGGGAGATGCAGCAAGGCCTGTTCTATTTCAAACTGGTATCACCATGTGTCATCCCTTTCTTCTTAGTTCAGGACAGAATCCCTGGTACATAGAGGCCTTCAACAGAGAGAGGAAAAAAGTCAGGGGGGCGGGGCATTCCTACAATTTATGACCTGTCTTGGAGAAGAAAAGGTGAAGATAATTACAATGTCCCATTCTGAAAAGATGGGGCAGGAGGAGGTCACAGAAACATTCCTATGTCTGCTATTTCTATAAACTTCCCAAGAGCCATAATCTGAACTTCTTCCCCTTACACTCCATCAACCTGATAAAAAAAAAAAATTCAGTAATGTTTCCTTTGATCACTGGTCATTGGATATAGCCCTACTAGAGCCATTTCTCTGGGTATAAATTCTTTCACCACAATTACACAACCTAATCCAAGTTAAAAAAAATGACCCATCCACGCACCCACTTAAAAATGGTTAACTTAAGGTAAGGAGGGCATCTGAAAGGTATGCTTAATATTTCAGTTTTTAATTAAATATGAACATCATTGTTTCTTATGTAAAAAAAAATCCTTCTGAGTACTGAGGCCTTTTTTTTTTTTTTAACAAACAGCTAATTTGAAGAAAGGGGAAGTGAAACTGGTATGTTTCACTGAAGAGAGATCATTGTCACTTGATACCCTTGATTCCCAGATCTATGTCATGTGACTGAGGAAAGCTCTTTCACTGGCTTAGAACAAATACTACAACAAAAAGAAAAGAATTCTTACAAATTTGTCACCAGCTACAGAATGACTATAGGTCATTTCTGCAGGGTGTATCATTCCATACATAAACCTGCCTCTGGGTAATGCAGGTCATGGCAAAGCCAGTGAATCACACAGAATACAGCCAATTCACTCCTTATTCTTTTGGGAACAAGCGAGTTCTTTGACTGAACCTAAAATCGTGTGGGATGTTATATCTGTATATATGACATTCAATGCATATATGATTGTGTTAGCTAGCATAAGACTTGTGGGTAAATAATATCAAAATATTTTATTTCTGCAAAGAAATACTCAGCCATCTTCATGACAGAATGTTATCACACTTCACTAGGTAGCTGCCTGGTCCCTTGATACACTGGGGTCCAGTGCCAACTGTTACTTCAGGCAAATTTGAAGCCAACTTTAGTGAGGAAGATACATACCTACAAATACATGCACACAGAATATGTATGTACATGTATATATGTGTGTATATATATTTCTTAAGTGTATAAGAATATGTATATTAAAATATTTAAACTAAAAATACTATCTTACTTAATATTATATATATAATGCATATATATAATATGAATATATAATATATGCATATAATATATAATATATATATAATGCATATATACGCAAATTTGTCTGAGATATAAACATGGTCACATTTGGTCCTAATTTCTAAGAAATCATGAAGATGTCCTTGACTCAAACTTCCTTTTCACCACTCCTATAGTCTCACTGTTCTAAACTCCCTGATCACCCAACCAAACTATTAGCCACAACCCATGAATAAGTAATAATCCACAGTTAGGGTCATATATCCTTGCAGGCAAAGTGGACAATGAGATATACAACTTGAATGTCAGCCAGTTGGAAAGATTGCTCACTATCAATGTCTTTCAGGGTAACCTCTATATGATACTGTAATACTGCATAAGACTTTTTACCTAGAGTCAGCGTATCATCCAGATCTATTTTTATAAACCAGATCATTGTTTTCTCCTTTGTTAGCTCATCACCAGGAAATCTCTAGGAATTGCAAGGTGTCATTTTCTGGGAGGATGGAAGTGCATCTGAAGTAGGCATATGGACAGTGTGAGTCATCTCTACCTACAAATGATGACATACCTTCAGGATTGATTAAAGTCTAATGTTGTACATATATTTTGCTCTGAATGATGGAATGCTATGGAACATCTAAGTCTACATTTCACTGAATCAAGTTTTATGTGTCCTATGAAGAATAGCTTGAGTCATGTAGTCCTAGCCATTACTAAAGCCAGTTGCTATTCCCAGAGGCAGGTGATTTTCCAAAGAAAACAGATTTTAACAGATACAGTGTTCATGCCTGTAATCCCAGATGAGGCAGGAATATTGCTAGCAATTTGAAGCAATTGAAGAGAGCATAAGACAGATGCAGTGCAATGCACAGTGAGATCCTGTCTTAGAAAAGTAAATAAATAAAAGGAGAGGAGAGGAAGGGGAACAGAGGAAATGAGAGGAAGGGGAGCAGAAGAGATGAAGGGAAGGAAGGAGAGAGAGAGAGAGAGAGAGAGAGAGAGAGAGAGAGAGAGAGAGAGGAACAGATTTGGTTTGCAACTCTGTGTAGGAGGCTTGTCTCATCTTTTGTGCTGCAGAGTCAGGGGTACACTTCTTAATCCTAAATCCATTAAATCATAGGAATCAAGTGTCAGAGAAACTTGCACTGCAGCCTTCATTTGCTCTGGACTTCTTTACAAATATTAGTCTTAGCTGTATATCATAGACTCTGCTGATAGCTGGATCTTTAAGCCCAGTAGAAAACTAATTGTTGTTGGAACTCAGCAATGAACCTATCAAGTGACAACTAGCCAGACTTACAGTATCTTTAGCAGAAACCAAACCAGAAACCAATTCTAGGACCTCCAGAGATCCCAGAAGGTAGACTGCTATAGCCAGTCCTTGTGACAGTAGTCTTGATACCTGTATCAGTGTGTATTCTTGGATGTAAGCAACAGAATCCAGCTTCAGCTAGTCAAACATAAGAGAATTTTATTCAAGGTTAGTGAATAACTTTCAGGATCCCTCTAAGGTTAAGGGATTCTGGTATAAAGAGTATATAATCTGAATAAATAATCTGCTAACCAATGACTATATTCCAGGATAGTTCCAGTAGTAAACCCATTACTATTGTCAATATGACATTTATAAACAGTTTTTATTCAACACAACCACACAAATCCATGTGTTCAGATCTGTTCCCCAAGGGTACTAATGTTATAAAAGAGGTTTTGAGGTTTACTTGGGTTTTTAGAGTGAGTCTACATGAATGAAACAAACATTCCTAAGTAAACAGATCTCAGAGAATCCCTGACCCACCCACCAAGGGAGAATTCAGTAAGGCAGCACAGTCTTTTAGGAATGTGACCTCTCCAATCTCCATTGCTATGGGTGCCTTGATCTTAACCTTATGAGATTATAGAACTGAGAGAAATCAGTTTTCTATTGTTTGCAAGCCACCTAATACATCATGTTTGCAACAGTAGCCAAAACTGACTTTGGAAAGCATCCAGGATGCTGGATAATACAACTAGATTCACTGGAAATGTTGATAATACTTGTTAGGCCTCTGATCATTGTGGCAAATACCTATAAGAGACAGTTTAAAGGAAGACATATTTGATTTGGCTCATTTTTCAGTGGTCTTTGTCCATGGTGAGCTAACTCCATTGCTTAGAACCTGAGACAACACAAAATATCAAGGCAGGAAGGGCGTGATAGAACAGGGTTACTTACCTTGAGTCAAACAGGAATCAGAGCAACAGTGTGAAATGAGGACAATGTGTACTCATCACAGACATGTGTCCAAGAACCTATTCCTTCTAGCTAGACCCCACCAACAGAATTTTACTTCACTTCACTGTAATTTCAGCACATTAAGAATCCATTGGTGGATTAATGTAGTCATTCTGTCTGTGGCCCTATGATCCAGCCACTTGTTGATGACTGGATTCTTTGGCCAGAAACCAATTTTCAACACATTACATTATTCAAACTATAATCCTAAGGAAATTTATTTTTTTCATGATAAAATTGTATATCTTTGCATTAAATACAGAAGTCATTTTTCTCTGTGCTGGGTATAAAACAGAAAGAAAAAGTAAGTTTGTTTTCTTGGAAAAAAAAGGAACAACAAGAATATCATAATTAGTAAGGAAAAGGATAAAGCTGGGTCTGGAGATGTAGCCTAGATATATGACCTAACATTCTTGTGACTATTAGGTAAATCCTTTTAGAATTTACAGACTCCCAGGTTCCACTAACTCAAAATATCATCAGATAACCTCTCAGGCCTACAGAATATTTTCTCATTTTATTGTAACACATATAACTGACATCACAACCCATTTAATTCATCTTTTTGTTGTGTTACTGTAAAAATGTCATGAAACTATTCCATAACTTGGCATTGTCTGAATATGTCACCTCAGGCCATGGCCACTCATGTTTGGCTCCTGAATAAACTATCTTATTCCCTTGGAAATGGGAGCTGTAGTTTTGTATATTTGCTTTTTGTATTGACACTTCATTCAAAACAATTGATTAGCCAGATGGGGGGAAAAAAGCTGTGTTAAACAGCTTACTTCTAGAAGAAAAAAACAGAGAGTGTGTGAGTGTGTGTGTGTGTGTGTGTGTGTGTATCCTTTGTGTTTTAACTTCTCTGAAAAGTTAGTCTTTCATTGGATGGAACAGTAACAAGCTCTGAAGCCACTGAGGATGGACTTCTCCCTCATTGCCAGCTGTATACCTCACCTCCCATTTTCTTCAGCTGGTAACCTACCACCTTTAATAAAAGGATGTGCTGCAAATGTCCCACTTCAGAATTTGAAACACCATGAGAAAATGAGAAGAACTCATCACAATTGCTTCTCCTTGCAATTTCAAAGGGGAAGAAGATGCAGGCAGCAGGGATTCACTAAGATGCATAAAGGTAACACCATTTCCTCCTAGTAAATTTGGGATTTAGTCAACTTATTATTATTTATTTTTTCTTCATCCTTTGACGTCTACTTTTATTCATGATTTTTGCTCAAAAGAATAAGATCTGTGGTGTAGCTCTGACTCTAGGTGAAGAAATGCCATTTTAAACTGCCTAAAATATAAGATTACAAAGACACTGTTGTCTCCTCTGGGTCTGTCAGTCACCCAGCCAGGAAACTACTTCCTAGGAAACCTGATTCAACTAAATACATGCTGATGGCTAATGACATAGGAAGAATAAGTTTCCCCTAATGAGATAATGTACTTATATACATCAAAGCCCCTCTTCTGTTGCAGTTGCATACAGATCCTCACTGAAAAGCCTGCCTACTTGTCTGAGTTCTAACTCAGCATTCGTATTCTTTCTCTCTCTCCAGCCAAAATCCTAAACCTGATTTGCTAATACCAACACTATAGGCCCCCTAAGGTCTAATCTCCCTCACACTTTCCTCGAAGATCCTCCTCCCCAGCTGTTTGCAGACCCCATCACCACTGAGGGGACTTGCCATCTTGGACTCTCTTTTCCATCTCTCTCTTCTAAATGTATTCTGAAATTTACAGCTTGCCTGCCCTGTTGTTTTTCTTTCAACTGAAAATAAAATTGTCCTCAAGGCTCTTTCCTTTATATATGAGAGTAAGAACCTACAAAAAGTGATCCCCGGTTCTCTGAAAAGTCTAGACATTCTTTTTAGTTATTCATCACTAAGTGCCTGTTTTCATGATATGCATGTATGAAGCACATATTAATAAATTTCTTTTTTCTCTTATCATTCTGGTATCATTTGCATTTACAGATTTTTTTTCAACACTGAACTTAAAACAACAATAAAAAAGTGTTTTGCCTTCCTTATACACTAATTCTTACATTTCTGTAGGATTACAGGTCCCTTTCGTATCAATAATGCATCTTTCTGTGATTTGACTACAACCTATGATCCCTAGCTTGTCAGCTATATTGTAGTAGACTTGCTAAAAATGTTGTTGTTGTTATTGTTGGTTTTTTTTAACCTTGTACCAATGTGCTCTAGACATTAGTTAGACCATAACATTATTTTATGTACCTTCTGCTCATCGCTCGTCCACCTGTGTATATGGGGTGTGTATTTGTGTGTGGGAATGTGTATGTGTGTATTTTTTTATTTGGTTTCTGTTGTCATAATAAACATCATGGCCAAAAGCAACTTGAAGAAGAGTAAGGGCTCATTGTATCTTACAGGACAGTTCTTCATTGAGAGAAAGCAGGGCAGAAACTCCAGCATGTAGGAACTTACAAAAGAAACCATGATGGAATGCTCCTCACAGTCTTGCTTCCAGGCTGATGATGTTCAATTCCCTATTTTCTACACCACAGGCTTCCCTACGTGGAAATTACATCACTAACAGTGGGATGGGCACTCCTATATCAATCAGGTATCAATAAAATGTTGTACAGACATGCTCATAAGCCAATCAGCTCTAGGCAATCCCCCAGTTGAGGTTCACAGTTCCAAGATATGTAAATCTGGTAACCCAGATTATCTATCACAATGTGTTTATGATTCTTGTGCTTTCTTGAACAGAAAATTATGTCTTATAACTATGCGATGGCCTGGTAAATAGAAAAACTGGTTCAAATATATGAAGGCCTAAATATCTCCCCAAAGCCACAATAAAACCCTTGAGCTATTCTAGGTTATGCTATTAAAAAATAACACTGGAACAATTTTGGCAGGCTAATATAATACATCAGTGAAAGAAAGACCTTGAGAGAAAGTTCAGTGTTTAAGAGTACTTACCTGTTCTTGCAGATGGACTCATGTTCAATTCCCAGAACACATCTGTACCTTCATGTGCCCTCTTCTGGCCTCCATAGATACCTGGTACACATACCAACAAAGTAGCACATGGATTCACCTAAATAAAAATAAATGTGAATATATATATATATATATATATATATATATATATATATATATATACACACACACACACACACACAAATATTTTTATACGGCATGTTTTGGTATGGAACTTAAGTCTCAAATTACTACTCACGTTGTTATCAGTTATATTTACTTTCTACTAAAACAATTAATCCTAGTCTAAATTATTGCTTTTTTTATGACCCTGTTAACTTCATGTTATACTATAATATATAGTATAGATATATATGCAGTAATCATCATGGAAACAAACTATGACTGAGAAAATAGTTATACATTAGGTAAACATTACCAGCTGAAATTACACACACAATATGTGGCTTCCTGTGACACTTAGGTCCCCTTTGATCTTTCATTGGACTGTCTCTATATTTCCTCTGATCCTTAAGTCTGCTTTAAAATGTGAGTACTGCTTCTTGGACTTGACCTTCATATAGAAAAATCTCAGCTGTAATTGTATTCACTGCTTAAAACTTTACTGGTACAATTTTCATTCCACATGCTTGTGAATCTTTTGTCTTACCAATTTTGAGGACTTTCAAAAACAGAAATGGCTGTCTTTTCTTCAAATTGAGATATTCCTTCCCTGCTCAGCATGCTTTCTTGTTAACAATAAACCGTGAGTGACTAGAATCTAGGACCAACTGAGCAATTTAGCTGCCATGTTCAAGGTATTTTAAAAATTTATAGACAATAATGAGGTCTTCAAGAGGGAAAATGTATGGAAATCTATTAGTACTTTTTAAAACAGGGATGAAAACCAGTGCATCAGCATACAAAAAATCTTGTTTATAGCAACTCATCTACAGTGTTAATTACTGAGCTCACTCTGGAACCTGAGCCATGATATCAATGAGGTTAACAAGCTTAGTGGGCTGTTAAATACTCACCAAACTCCTCTCTATCTTAAATATAATCTTTGGAGTAAATCTGAACAATTTACAGAAGTGTACATTTAGGTGTATAATCTATCTCACCAGCTAACAGTTGAAAACAAACGTAAATGGTTTTGGCTTACTGTTAACATCCAAGAACAATTGAAAAGCATCTTCCCTGGACCAAACAAAAAAAATTTAATTAGATTTTGCTATAAAGAAGTCAACTGTGGAGTTCAGATAACTTTATGTCCAAGTTCTCAGTCTTTTAAATTAAAGCATTCATAGAAATTAAAGCTAAAAATATAGTTTCCATAAGAATAGCTTTACTAGGAGGGAGCACCTCGTAATCATTAGGGTTGGGAAGGCATGATTGTGGTCGAACTGTGAGAAAGTTATAAAAAATACAGGAGTATACTTCAGCATTTGAAAGGGTCTTAAAGGGAGGAGAGAACCTTTGTTTCAAAACAACATGCATTAAAAGAGACAATGACTATATACAGATACCAGGATGGGAATCCTGAAGGGAGAATCCTGAGAACGAAGGGGACTTTTGACTCCTGTAGATTTTCAGTGAAGAAGGACAAACTTCATACACATGATATAGCATAGCTTGGCTTACATGAGTAAGAGCCAAAGAGACAGGCACCAGAAGGACCATAAACCTGTCTTGCAGCTGCAAAGCCATACAGCAAAGCATGCTTTCTTACATAATGTATTCCAGGGCTCTCTGCAGGTGGTGTGGCCTAATTTCTGAGAGAAAGAGACAGGCAGCTTGAGGACTTATAAATTAACAATACATGAATGTAACAGGCTGTAGAGAGAATCTCTTGTGTGCTACATGTTTACATCACCTGGTAAAAAAAAATCTATGACCTATAGGAAATGGTAAAATAGAAGGTGGAACATCTAGTAGCAGACAGGATTCTGGATCGATCCAAGCCCAGGAGAATTTGCCCTATGATATGAAGGAGGACAGACAAATAAAAACTGAGCAAAGTAACCAGCCACATGTTAGAACTTAGGTTAAAATATATTTATAACTTAATAAATTTAGTTCAGTCTTTGAATGAACTAAAGCTTGTGGCCAAGGTGTTTGCAAATGTAATAAAAGCTCAAAGTCATTTTTTCAGGGAACTCAGGTATGGACAGCAAAGCTCACAGTTACAACAGACCAGCATGCAAAAGATTGATTTAGAAGAGGAAGCTAAATCATACAAGTTAAAAACAGTGCAGGTGACTGCAAAAATGACAACCATGCTAGAAAAAGATGTGGAAGCACTTTCATGAATCAGAAGATGTTAATTTGAGAGGTGTTGCTAGGGCAGAGCTACTTGATTGTCACTTCCTTTCACGTTCTTTAGATATTAATGTTAGGCAGGAAGTTAGCTTCTAGAACAGCAGTTTTCAACCTGTGAGTCATGACCCTTTTGGAAAACCTCTATCTCTAAAATTATTTATACTTCAATTCATAACAATAGCAAAATTACAGCTATGAGGTGGCAATGAAAATAATTTTATGTTTAGGGGTCACTCCAACATGAGGAACTGTATTAAAACAAAAAAAGTCCATATTCTTACCAGAAGTGCTCTCACTGACAGAAGGCACAGGGGCATGATAACAAGGAGAGAAAGAGCCTAAGCCCCATCTCTACCAAGATGAAGGCTATCGCTGCTCCTCTTGACCTGGTCTTCTGGTAAAGACTAAGTTCTTGCTTTCTTGCTCTTATTAAACTCCACTACCATGTCCTATCGAATTTTCTTTTATGAACATGAGAATGGAGACCATTCTGAAAGGTAACTGAAGATCTCTCTCTACCATCAATGCTGTACCAATCAAGACTGATCAGCTGGCATTTGAAATCAAGGGTCATACTTAGTAGATCAGTTTTCTTGGAACTTTGTCCTTACTGAATGTTCTAATTTCCTTTCTATTTCTATGATAAAAAGCACTCTCTGAACAAAAGCAATGCTCTCTCTCTCTCTCTCTCTCCCTCCCTCCCTCTCTCCCTCCCTCCCTCTCTCTCTCTTTCTCTCTCTGCCTCCTACTTGTAAATCAAAAGTAAGCTCTAAGCTTCTGCTTTAGTGTCATGCCTGCCTAACTGCTGCCTTTCTCCTCAGCATGATGGTTGTAGACTCACCCATTGAAACTGTAAGCAACCCTACAACTAAACACTTTCTGTTATAAGTTTCCTTGCCCATGCTATCTCTTCACTGCACTAGAAAATCACCTAAGCAGCATCTAGAACATAAAAAGAATTAAAAGATGAAACATTAAGAAAACAAATAAGCCGATTAAAAACTGAAGTACACCACCAAATAACAAGCTCTCAAAATACAAAAAACAAGTGCCTGAGAAATGTTTGAAGAACTTTTCAAAATCCTTAGCTATTAGGAAAAGCAAATGAAAACTACTTTTGAGATTTCATCTTACACCAGTCAGAATAGCCAGAATCAATAAAAATAAACACCAATTTGTGCTGGTAAGGATGTGGTGAAAGGGGAACACTTATTCTTTGCTTCTAGGAATCCAATTTTGTATAGCTACTATGGCAATCACTGTGAGTTCCTCAGGAACCTGAGAATAAATCTACCTCCAAGATTTAGCTATACAACTCTTAGGACTATACTTACTGGACTCTAGATTCTACTGCAGATATTTGCTCATCCATATTCATTGCTGATCTATTCATAACAAACAGAAATTCGAAATGGTTTATATGCCCATCAGCTGATGAATGGATAACAAAAATGTGGTACATTTACACAAAGCAATTACGAAAAGTGAGGTAACCCAGTCACAAAAGAACACACATGGTATGTACTCACTGATAATTGGATATTAGCCCAAAAGCTCGAAATATCCAAGATACAACTCACAGATCACATGAAGCTCATGAATAAGGAAGACCAAAGTGTGGGTGCTTTGACCCTTCTTAGAAAAGGTAACAAAATACTCATGTGAGCAAATATGGAGACAAAGAATGGGTCAGAAACTGAAGGAGAGGCCATCCAGAGACTGTTACACCTGGGTACTCATCCCTTGTGCATTCACCAAAGGTAGACACTGATGTAGATGCCAGTAAGTACATGCTGACAGGAACCTGATATAGCTGTCTCCTTAGAGGTCTGCCAGAACCTGAAATATACAGAGGCAGAAGCTCACAGCTAACCATTGAGCTGATCATGGGGTTCTGAATGGAGGAGTGAGAGAGAAGACTGAAGGAGCTGAAAGGGTTTGTGACCCCATGAGGAGAGCAACAATACCAACCAACCAAAGCTCCCAGAGTCTAAACCACCAGCCTGGGAGCACATAGAGAGGGACCCATGGCTCCAACTCTATATGTAGGGGAGGATGACAGTGTCAGGCATAGGTGGGTGAGGAAGTCCTTGGTCCAGTGAAGGCTGGATGCCCCAGTGTGGGGGAAATTGTGGATGGGGAGGTGAAAGTGGGAGGGTGGGTGGGAACATATCCTCATAGAAGCAGGAGAGGAGATGAGATAGGAGTTCCTGGGTGGGGGGGAGAAAGGGGATTACATCTGAAATGTAAATAAAATATCCAATAAAAAAAAGAAAAGTGAAGTGTGCACATAAGTGGATGAAGATTGAAATAACCATCTGGAATGAGATAACTCAGACCCAAGAGGACAAATGCCATATGTTTTTTTCTTATATACTGATGTAACATTTAAGTTGTTGATATATGTACTGCAATCTGAACAACAGCAAAAGTTAGATACCTTCTTGGGTATTACAGGGATCCTATCAGATATGACCACTCAGACACAGTTTATAGACAATTAACCATCTCTAATCTATCTTTTTGGGACTAGCCTCAGGTGTTCAGGGGCCTAGGAGTATTCCTGAGTTTTCAGAGCACAGGGCTTTTGAGTGGAGAAACGATGATGTGCTGGCAGCTCAATAGCCAGCAACAAGGAAGAGCTTTGTGCAACCAGTTAAACAGAAGCTAAGATAAACAATTAGCTAAATGAGGATGAGTGTTCTATGTAAGCACACTATTTAATAGAAGCTAAGATAAGTGGCTATCCAGAGAAGAAGGAAGTTTAACAGAATCTAGGATAAGATAATTGGGACATCTTGACTTCAGATTCCAAGAATAGAGTTTGGTCATTTTCCATGAGATTCTCCATCAAGAAAGTAAAATTCTAGCTAAACCTGAAATGGCCTCACCAAAACTACAAGATATAGTAACCTCTGCACTCTTTTACCATGTCACAGAGGGACCAAGTGAGAGGAGAAGATCTCCCAAGGAAGAAAAGATAGAATATAGTGTTATGGAGAGATAAAAAGGAACCGAGAATATGAGGATCAAATGGGGATGGGATGGGAGAACAGGGTGAAGTGAATATGTTTAAGGACAACTGAAAAAAAAGGTCTTTGGAAAACATATGGGAATCTACTTTTGTAGAAGTGTGCCAAAGTATGTGAGCATATGAAAGGAATTTAAATGGAGTCACCATGCAATGGGGGAGACAGTGTCCAAACTAGACATCTTATGCCATTAAGTAAAACTTCTGATGCTAGGGCTACATTTTATTGAGTCATGGGTTTTCAGAGACCCTATCCTTAACCATCAAAGGCTGTTGCCATCTATTAGTGAGTCTCCACAACTTGACTGTAAAACTAGATAAGTCAGGAGGCTGGGGCTATTCTCTCACAGAGAGGGAAGTGAACAAAGCAGTTAAGCAGCAGTATAAGCAAATGGGATGAGTGTCTTGACACGGTGTGAATAGCAGTAGACAGCAACAAAGACTGCCTCCTTAAGCAAGCTTTAGCCCTGCTCCACTTAGCTTTATATTTGCCTTTAATCTTGGCCTATGAGAGATTTAGACACCCCTTCGAAAATGGTCTTATGTAACCACCACTACACACCACACAGAGAAAAATGAGACGTGGACAGTTTTTCACAGCTCAGTTCTAGTAGATCCCAGGATAGAAGCCCCAATTCCCTTAAATTGCAGCATAAGAAAATTCAGTTATGCCCAAATAATAGATTTCTTGTCCCAGTAAAAGCCTATAACCATAGGCCCCTGACCCCACTTTTCTCATAAACCTGTACAGTAGTCTGTCTTTGTCTGTGGGGGATATATTTCAAGATACCTGGACATGCTTAACTTCATGAATGGTCCCAAGGCCCATATATTTTTTTCTATACACAATATTAATAAATTTTTTTTCAAATAGGCACAGAAAGACATGTATGATAAGTAATCACATAAAATAATTATTATAGTATACTGTAACAAAGGTTATGTTAAATATTAATTATTTACTATTATTAATTAAATTTTTAGTTTAATTAGTTGTCTTCAAATAATTTTCAAAAACTTAGATATCATAACTATAGATAAAAGAAATGCTATACTTTTAAAATAAACGTAATATTGTTAATGCTTTCTATGGCCCCTTGAAACGTTCAAGTATGCCCTACAAAAGAGGAAGCTCTCTGTTAAGGACCTGTGAACCATTTCTTTGGAAGGGAATCTTCTGGAAAAAGGGAACCCTATCTCTTAGCCTCTGTGAAAAGCAAAGCTTCGATGCCAATTAGTACACACTAGTGGCATGATTTCATTGAAACTGACCATACCTTTACAAGTAGAAGTGATTTTCCACTTCTGTAAGTTTACTCAACCCTGCCCCTTTGTTCTTGTACCTTATTCTCCCTGCCTTTTGAAACACCTCAGCACAGATTAGTGATCAAGCTCAGATTCCACAGTTCTTTCCTTGAATAGCAGGTAAAATCTGTCTTTCCAGGGCTGGAGAGACAGTGTAGTATGTGAAGAATAAAGACTTTTGTATCCCCTGTAGCCCATGTAAAGCCAGACAGTAAACATCTACATTTATAATCCGATCTACATTTATAATGTTAATTCCTAAAACAAGAAGCAGAGATAGGAGAGACCCCAGAAGTTCACAGGCCTGTTATCCTGTGTACATAGTGAAGTAAAAAGAGACCTTGTCTTAAAAAAGTGATAGGGTAACATTAACTTCTAAGATTTCCCCTAAAGCTTCAGCTTCATTTGCCCATATCTACACATGAGTATATATGCAAACATGCACACATAACACGTGTATATTCTACACACACACACACACACACACACACACACACACACACACACACACATACACACCAGTCTTCTGATTGCATAAAAGACTTCCCTTGCTCCGAAAGACTTGGTGACTTAGGTAACATTAACACATATTGTTTACCAACAAAGAAACACACAGACCCTCCATATCCCCATGTTTGTTGGTGGTTGTTGTTGTCATTATGTCATTATTTATTTCTTTGTTTTTGCTTTTGTTTTGTTTTGTTTGTGTTTTCAGTTTGGTTTTGGCTTTAGTTTGTTTATTTGTTTAGTTGGTTGTTGTTTTGTTTTTGGTTTGGGGTTTTTTTTTGCTTCATAATTGATTAGTTGATCTGTTTTGTTGCCACTGAATAATAGGAATCAATGCTTTTAAATTAAATTGAAGTTGCGATTCTCTCCTTTCATCAGGCATGTACATTTTAGTCAACTCATTTTTCTCTGAATCAGCAAGTAGCCCCTTCCAGGAAGAAACTATTCTTCTACTTTTCCCTCGTAATGTGTACTTTGATGGCATCATGAAAGATCATAGAGGGCCATGGATACCACATCCTCAGAGTTGCCAAGATGATGACAAACCACAGAAAGTTTTATAACAATGACAGGATCTTATTTGCATTATGCATAATTACATGAGTAAGAAAAGAAATGTGTAGCTTGGCTTATTGTGATAAAGCTCTTAACAGAATAAAGAGACTAGGGAGGAAGTAAAGAGCAGCTAGGAACGGCAGAGGCAATGTTACACACATACTAAACATGATGAGTCTAAAGTGATGGAAGATACTAAGCTAGAGCTACACATGTGAAGCTTAAAGGGGAAAGAATTCACATTAGAGAACCAATAACATATCCTTAAGGGTGCACATGATAGCTCAGCAGGTAAAGACAACTGACAACAAGTCTGACAACTCAAGTTCAATCACCAGGACTCACAATATAGAAAGAGAAAATGTATCCCTCAAGTTGTTCTCCAATCTCTATGCATATGTTGTGGCACACCATAAACAAAAAGACTCATACACACATGAAAGAGAGTCAATCACAAACTCTTACATACACACACACACACACACAGATACATACATACACACACACAACCACATAATGTACTAAAATCAAGTTAGAATAAAAAAAATACACTTGCTGATTAAATATCTGAAGTGACCATGCTCCTTAGTTTAGAACTATAATATTTCAGCTTCTCTCTAGTATCAGCCTTGCCTGTCACATCTGACCAGTTTTAACTTCTATTTTCATTTCTCTTTATTTGTGCTTCCTTCTATAAAATACATGGGCAGTTAATGCATAAGCAATAAAAGTAAGCATCATGTCAGTGAAAACTGAAGAAGAGATTTGTAATTCCTCCCAGGCCATATAGCTTCATTTAACACATTTAAGTAGCTGCTAATTGCACATCATAATGAAACTGAATAAGTACAAAATTCTTTTTGAACTTATTTACCGTACAACAATGTCTAACAATAGTGGGCAACATCCTTAGTTCAAAGACTAACGGAGTGAAGAGAAGGAATAAAAAGTGCTAAAGATGAATACTGATAGGATATAGAGAGGCCAGAAATACAAAAAAAAAAAAATCAAAAGAATAGAATATAGGAGAGAAAAACAAAATAAAAATAAAGCAATGAAAAACAGAAATTATTTACACATATCCCAAGGAGCATGTCTAGAGATAGGGTGATTGGTGATACAAAGAATAGCTAGCACTTTTAGAATACTAATAATCACTGTGGTGAAACATCATGAGAATAATTACTACCTGTTCAAAGTCTTCACCATTTGTGAATACAAAGTAAGCTAAAGTTTACTTTTAAGAACCAAATTCTGAATACTCCAATTGGTGACTTATATGCCTTTTTAAAGCCCTCCTCAATTACTTTCAAAAGTTCTATTGTTTTCCTATAACTGAACTTACTAGCTGGAAGCCTCCTGACCTATGGTACCCACTGTTAATACGCCATGTCCACAAATCTGCACTTTACCTCTGAATCTGCTATCATAAATGCTTCCATAGATGTGCTAACATGCTTGGTTCTAGAACATGGCAATACTTGTCAAGACCCTTTTCTTCCTTAAGTTTTCATCTGCAATGACTTCTTTTGTGCCAGAGCCACAAACTCTTTTTAACAGGCTTGCCTTTTCCTATTGCTCTCTTCTCTAACTGTGAAATTATTTGTTCATTATATTTCTATTTTATAAATATAAATTTTTAAATATAAATATATATTTATAAATTATATTTATATTTCTATTCAAATATTTCTATTATGGGCCAAAGACTGGGGTAGTTTCTAGAGACACAGTCTTGGAAAAAGATGAAGTGTTTCTTGGTTTCCTAAAGACCATGGTCTAGTGATAATGACTATTCATGTGCTGTGAAGGACCTTATTTTTCTTTTGCTCTTTTACTCTGCTTCTAGAACTACTATTATCTTTATTTTACAATCAACATATTGTTTACCCAGTGTCACAAATCTAAATAGGAGAGATTTAGGATTTAAAACCCAATTTGACTATATAGACTTTGATCTTAACTTCTAATGAAAGGCTAAAAGACCCCCCAGAAGGGGACCCTACTCCAGTCTCAGGACGGCACACACCCAAGGACTCATGAGAGACCCGCTTGCTGCAATCACATGAGGTAGTATAATGGCAGTTTCTGCAGGCGGATGCTTATCTAGGTTAGCAGAGCTTGCATACCTTTCTTATCAGCCAGTTCCTGAGATGGCTTTAACAGGCCTCATCCTTTGTCCTGAAACTCTACATTCCTTGGTAACTGATTAACTGGGCCTCTGGCTGGCAAGCCCTGAAGGCAGCATTTTTAGCTACTTGGGTTTGGGAGAAGGAATCTACAGGGCCCTGCTATTTTATTAGTTTTTCGTGGGACCCATAAAATTTCTTTCACTAACAGCCTTTGGGAAAAATTATTTTTAACTTATTATCATCAGCAGCAGCTTGATAGAAACCAGGTTCATCGGGCACAAGATTTATTTATGTATATGTGTACACTGTAGCTGTCTTCAGACACACCAGAAGAGGGCATCGGATCCCAATACAGATGGTGGTGAGCCACCATGTGGTTGTTGGGGATTGAACTCAGAACCTCTGGAAGAGCAGTCATTGCTCTTAACCTCTGAGTCATCTCTCCAGGCCTGGGACAAGATATTTTAATTTAGAAAATGTTTCTATCAGATTGGCCTGTTGGCATATCTGTGGATAATATTCTTGATTAATTATTGGTCTGGAAGGACCCAGTTCATTGTGGGCGATGCTGTTTCTACACAGGTAGTCCTGGAGTGTATAAGAAAATAAACTGAGCAAGCCATGAAGATCAAATCTAGTAAGCAACATTTCTCTGTGGCCTCTGCCTCCTGCCTTGGCTTCTTCAGATTATGGAGCATAATCTTTAATAAAAATAAACCCTTTCCTCCCCAAGATGCTTTTGTTCATGGTACCTTATCACAGCAATTGAAAGCAAACTAAGCCTCCCTCAAGCATAGTCCACGAGGTTGCACAATTTGTTAATTACCAACATTTGTATCTGCCTCACTCTTCTATAGACCTTTATATAACAACTCAGCATCCTTCCCTGAGATGTGCTTCCTATCCCACTACTGGGAACTGAGGTTTAAAAAACTATATATGTGCATAAGTCAATGTAGAAGAGCCAGAGCAGAGGCATTCTGTGTGCTAACAGCTTTTATGAAAAGCTCAGTAGGCCAAAACTGCTGTTATATTACCCAGATAAAGAAACTTACAGAGGATAATCACATAGCAAAATTCCTTTGAGGCTGCTGCCTGCCAGGTAGCTCTGTCTTTTAACTAAATAATGATAATCAACTTAGTCCAAACAGGTCTCTTCTTGTCCACTGGAAGTCTCTTTGGTTCTAAACAACTTCTCAAATGAAAGAGTGGTTAACACGAAGACAGCAGGAAGAGGGGCTTTGAGTGTGGGATGTCCCTGGCAGCAGGGACTCTCAGCAAATCGCCACAAAAGTGTTTATTGGCAGGTAAGCCATCTCTACATTCAAAGAAATAACAGGGCTATGCTCACTCTGCTGTGTCTTTTGAATTGTTTCTCTGATTGTGATGCTTGTTGTATGCTATGCCACCCCTGTATTTTTCAGCTGAGCTTTCCAGCACTTAGGCAATAGACTTCTGAGAGGCAGAAGACAGGGAAAATACTCCAGCTTCCTCTCTGTAACAGGTACCAGAGCAATGACCTCCACCCTAGTGGGCAATCCTTAAGCCTGTTTTCCCAAACTAGTGCCACAGCGTGTCGTATATTTTTAATCATAATTTATTTCCTAGCACGGAAGATTAAGATTTAAAAAAAAAAAAAAAAAAAAAAAACTCTGTCAATCTTCAAATGCCTGTAAATTATATCATCCCCCATAAAATGCCAATCTGCTTAAAGCCAGAGTCTGGGACTTCTTTTTTGCTTGTTGTTGTTGTTGTTTAGATTTTGCCTGGCACAGACAAGCCATGTGGTGTTGATGACTGATGTCTGTGCAACATAAAACCAATGAAGTGAAGCAACAACAACCTGCCATTCGACTGCCTGTTTAGACTCTACTTGACAATAAAGCGCTAACTCACACTTCACAGAAACTAGAGTCACAAAACTGCTAATTGTCCTATGGTCATGGTCTGCACTGCCCATGGCTGTAGCTATTTACCAAACATGTCTCTTTTAAATGTAACTGAGCTTTTAAAAACCTTAAATTTTCATGTGTCTGATGATTCTAGCTACAATCTAAGTGTGAAATAGCAAAATGTGTCTAGGCTACTATATAACATCTCATAAAGCTGTTGAAAACTATTCATATAATGAATTTATTGCCATCTTATTAGGATTTTTCTGTTTAGTACAAGTTATATAAACATCTACTATGAGCCAGTGATGGCGACTATACTTTAACATATCACAGTGATGAGTAGGTGGTGGGTAAATGTATAGTTACAAACTAATACAAGGCATAGGTGCTAAGTGTCTGTACTGGCTCATTTTGGGCCACCTTGACACAAGGTAGAGTCATCAGAGAAAGAAGCCACAGTTGAGGAAACGCTTCCATGAGACCCAGTTGTAAGGCATTTTCTTAATAAGTGATCAATGGGGAGGGTCAGGCCACTGTGTGCCACCCCTGGGCTTGTGGTTCTGGGCTCTCTATATGAAATCAAGCTAAAATCCCACTAAAATCAGGGACAAGACAAGGATGCTCACTCCATATCTACTCAATATAGTAGTTGAAATTTTAGCTAGAGTAACAAAAGGAGATAAAGGGGACACAAAATGGCAAAGAAGTCAAGATATCACTATTTACAAATGATATGATAGTATACATAAGAGATCCCAAGGATTCTACCAGAGAACTTGTACATCTGACAAACAACTTCAGTAAAATGGATGAATATAAAATTAACTCAAACCAATAGCCTTCCTTTATACAAATGATAAACAGGCTGAGAAAGAAATTAGGAAGACAACACCCTTCACAATACCCAATGTGATGGTTTATATATGCTTGGCCCAGGAATTGACACTATTAGAAAGTGTGGCCCTGTTGGAGTAGGTATCACTGTGGGTGTGGCCTATAAAACCTTTATTCTAGCTGCCTGGAAGCCAGTATTTTGCTAGCAGCCTTCAGATGAAGACTTAGAACTCTCAGCTCTGCCTGCACCATGCCTGCCTGGATGCTGACATGCTTCTACCTTGATGATAATGGACTGAACCTCTGAACCTGTAAGCCAGCCCCAATTAAATGTTGTCCTTATAAGAGTTGCCTTGGTCATGGTGCATGTTCATATCAGTAAAATCTTAATGAACAATTACTATAAAATATCTTGTTGTAAATCTTACAAAGTAAATGAAAGGTCTGCATGACAAGAACTTCAAATCCCTGGAAAAAGAAATCGAAGAAGACCTCAGAAGATAGAAAGATCTCTCATGCTCATGGATTGGTAGGATTAAGATGGTAAAAAATGGCCAGCCTAACCAAAAGCAATTTACAGGTTCAATGAATTTTCCATCAAGATTTCAACACAGTTCTTCACAGACATGGGAATAGCAATTCTTAGTTTCATATGAAAAAGAAAAACAAACAAACAAAAAACAAAACAGGATATCGAAAACAATTATTTGTCTAAATGTACTTTTATGAGCTGGCTGCCATCCAGTTTCACAAGGATCATCTTACCTACAATTTCACTTGGGAAGACCAAATCCTCAAAAATGGCATCATGCACTGCTTTTAGGGTGCGGCTTCTGGGGTGTTTTTGCTTACTTTTTGTATGACTTTTCTGGATTGGTTTGGGTAGAGTCCTCCTCTGAGCAATGAGGACTACATGCTTCCCACTGAAATTTCTAAAACAATTCTTAAAAAAAGAACTGAGGGAATCACCATCCCTGATCTTAAACTGCACTACAGAACAATAGTGATAAAAACCACATGGAATTGGTACAGAAACAGACAGATTGATTAATGGAATCGAACTGAAAACCCAGAAATAAGCCCATACACTTATGGACACTTAATCTTCAACAAAGAAGCTAAAAACACACAATGGAAAAAAATCTTCTAGGAATGGTGCTGGTTCCAGTGGTAATCTGTATGTTAGAAAATGAAAATACATCCACATTTATCACCTAGCACAAAGCTCAATTCCAAGTAGATCAAAGACCTCAATATAAAACCAGATAGACTGAATCTAATAGAAGAGAAAGTGAGAAAGAGCTTCAAACTCATAGGCAAAGGGAGAAATTTCCTAAACAGAACTCCAGTGGCTGAGGCTCTAAGATCAACAACTGATAAATGGGTCCTCATGAAACTGAAAAGCTTTTGTAAGGTAAAAGACAGTAAATAGGACAAATTGGCAACCTACAGATTGAGAAAAAATCTTCACCAACCCTACATCCTACATTTTAAGTAATTTGGTTTTAAAGAAAGGTAACAGGGACATAGAAATCAACCAAGGAGCAAGAAAAAAAGGAGTCTAAAAAATACATTAGTGCAAAAGGTGTGGAGGTGGAAGATTTTAGCTTCACATGTGCTGCTGTGCATGTAACATAAAATTTCACTCTTTTATTTAAGATATATAACGCAATGTTTTTATATAAATATGCTCACTGAATTATCATTTATGTATGTATGCAGTAACAGCATTTAAAATCTACTCTCAGCAAAGTTTTCATACACAATAAATTCTTATAAACTATAGTCTCCCTATGAATATTAAATTCCTAGAATTATTTGGTCCATACAACTACATGTGTTTATTCTTTGACCTATATTGTGACATTTCTCTCTCCTCTCAGTGCCTGAAAACTGCCCTTCAACCCCTTGTTTCTATGTATTTACCATTTTTAAAGCTTCTACATAAGAGTAAGATCATATTTTTTTCTGCCTCTGGATTATTTCATTTAATGTGAGATTGTGTTTATATTTGTTGCTGGATTCTGTTTATGTAGCTCAAAGTTCAAATCTACTTCTTTCAATACTTTATAAAACTCTCTGTTGTAGGTGATTTAATAATTATTATAAGAACATACTCATCATTTCCTTGTGATTTGAAGATTATTTTAAGATTTCAATACAGGTATATCTGCCAGACTAATGGTTACATATATGAGAAATTATAAGCAAGATTGAATTTATTAATTTATAATAGAATGTACAACTATCCACTGACCGGGTGCTTCTGTCCACTGAGCAGTACATTCTGTCCCTGTTGGCAAATTTATATAAGTAGAGCAAAATTAGAAATGCAAGATGGCTTTGGTGAGCTTGAAATCTAAGCAAAAGGAGTTAATTGAATGTTCCTGATAGCTAGTGTCATCCATCCATGACAGCCTAATATGTCTATCTGAATGCAGCTAGATGATCCTCTCTTCAATGCAGTGTATATTATGCCTTTCCTCTACACTGAATATGAAAGTTTCTTCTTACTAAGGTCAATAAGTCCAAACACCTGACATTCAGGACCCCCCTTAATCCAATCACATTTACCTAGATGAATTTATCTCCCATTAGGAGTACATAAAATCAAACAATCTCATGCTCCCGTTTCGATGTGAACGTTTTAGCAAAGTCATTTTAATGTTAAAACCTTTTGATGATGTTGCCTAGGTGAAATTGTTATCACACTGAGATATTTGACAGACTCTGAGACACAAACCATTTATCTGTCAGGTTTTTTTTTTTAAGTGATCAAAGATAGCATGCTACAAATTTGACTCTCAATCTAATACCAATGCCTTCCCATAACCACACAACCATATTTCATTCCATGTTTGCATACCTTGCTCAGTAGTTGCCTAGACTTTATTAAATGATGTGAGTGAATTTTAGTTAGTCGCCTCTTTGTTCTGTATATTTACCCTCATATCCCCATCACATCACAGTGAAGTCATTTCCTATTAGTTTGGATATTATTGTAAAGGTATTTTCTGGGCTGCCCTATTTAGATGCTTTGAGTCATTTTTAACGTCTATGTACAGATTCCAGTAAATAATCAATCATTCTAATCACTAACAGACAATTTAAGCAGCTTTTTAAAAGCAAATGTTCTAGGAACCACTAGCAATGTCTGAGCATGTTTTGTTTTATTGTTGTTAATGTCTAAAACATAATGATGTTTGTATTGTTTCTAAAATGAATAACACTTAATGAAGTCATCTCACTACAGAGGCTTTCCACTCCTATTCGTTTTGATTATGCATGGGAACAAGAGGTTTTTATTGAGATCAGCCACATTTTTTTTTTTACTTTTTAGAATCAATGCAGTATTAATAGCGCATATCATTCTTTGCTCTCACAGTGCTAAAATGTTTTTGCGTCTCCCCACCATGTATACCATATCATGCATCATGATATGCTTCTTTTTCTCTATCTTCCACAATGTTTCATTAATTTTTAAGGCAATATATCATGAAACTACCATCCTTTCTGAAAAATTCAACTCGTTCTTTTTGTTTTTTTCTTTTCTGATAGAGACCCAAAGGTTCTCTCTTTTATATGTGGAAGAAAGCTAAAAGTCTTCATATTCAAAGCTTAATTTCTAGTCTCTATCTCACTGACATAAACTTGAGTCTGTGAGATATTTATCAATCCAAAAAATGGTGTTATTCGTGTATTTTGACAAGCCAGAGTATTGAAGCTAACCTGGATGCTTCTTTCCTCCTCACTTTTTTATGCAACTTTCTATCAAGCCTCCATAATTACGGTTTTGAAATATCCATGTGTCCATTGTAACTATAACTGGTTAGTTTCTCATGTCCACTAGCTCCTTAATTCATGCTTGTCCTTATTTAATCTATTTCAATGTGGTCATACACTTGTTTCTCAAATAAAATCATGTTTCTATTCAAGAAACTCACCTGTTTAAGAGCCTTCCTAAATGACTGTTTCTCATTATTCTTGGGATGAGACCCCAAAACTTAAGACATTCAGAAGACCTTTTCAAAATCTGGGCTTTGTCTGACCTGCCAGTTTGTCTGGCTAATTTTGCTTTCAAATGTACCCTTATAATATGAAAATTTATATTCTGTATCACTTATTGAAAGCTGCTTGGGTGAGTTTTAGGTGGCTTGCTTATGTTTTCCTTTGTTTCTTTTATAGATGGAGGGGCTCATTAAAAAAGCCCAAGTTGCTCTTTTTTATATAGTAAGTGATAGCCCTAAATTTACAATCCTCATGCTTCAATTTTTCAGTGTCTAGATTACAGATATGTATTGCCATATCTAGTTAACTATTGTTGCTTAGAATTGTTCTCTTTATATATGCATCATTATTTTTTGATGACACTTCTCTTATGTGCACATTGAATTTCATCAATTTATTCAGAAATTATAGGGTTGATTTTTTTCTTTAAGTGATGTCATCGATTAGATCTCCAAGGTGCATTGTTTATTATTAATATTAGTTTAGCTTCTGAAAAAATATGCATCTGCTTGTTTTCTAATTATGGAATCTATGTTTGTGCTTAGTCAACTTTTCATGACAATTGTGTGTTATAAAAGTGCACAGCAGACATTTGAAATTCGGGGTTGTTTCTGACAAGATCATTAGAAATGTCAATAGAATGGGGTTATTTGTTACCATCATTTATTGGCTTTTGTTTTCTTAGAAAATGTGAAGATATAAGATTCATTTGAGAAAATGTAAAGCTATAAATTTCAAGAAAGGAAAATTCTTTTGCAATCTATAAACCAGGAGCAATGTAGCTATTCTTCAACTGCTGATGAATTTATTTTTGAAGTGTGTCCTCACAATTAAGTTATAGAATACAGAGGTGCGGGTCTTTTAAAATGGTCTCAGCTTGAAATCCCTACTTCTCATCAACCCAATCCACATGTTCCTGAGTGGCCATTAAACTTCATGTCTCATTTGAATTGAGCAAAAAATTTGCTCAGGTCAACTAAAACGTAAATTAGCTCATTCAAGAATTGTTAGCTGGAGATATACCTCAGTGGTAGATCACTTGCCCAGAGTGCAGATTTTGTCCTTAATATATAAAATAATGGTGTGTTCATGTGATACGAAGTATCGTTAGAGGCGAAATTTAAACAGCAGTAAATAAAAGAAAGTCTCTATCCTCATGGAACTTTTTAACCACGCTTGTCCAGGTTATTTGTTTGAGGATTCCTAAAAAAGCATCAAAAACTTTTAAATCATACAATAGAATGGCAAAGTAATAGAATTTAATGTAATACTGGACCATTGTATAAATGCTCACCTGTGTTAGTTAACTTTTGTCAGCTTGACACAAACTAGGGAAGAGTAAACATCAATTGAGGATTCACTTCCATTAGACAGTTTTCTGGACAAATCTGTGGGGTATTTTCTTGATTCATTATTTTATGTGAGAGCATCTAGCCCACTGTTGGCAGTGCCAACCCTGGACAGGTGGTTCTGGGTTCTAAAAGAATGTACGCTGAAGAATCCATGAGGAGCAAGCCAGTAAACAGCATGCCACAATGGATTCTGCTTTAGTTCCAGCCTCAAGGTTCCTGCCTCAAGTGCCTGCCTCATTTTCCATCCAGTGATTAACTATAAAGTGGAAGCAGAAATAAACCCCTTTGCTGCCCAAGTTGCTTTGGGGCAGTGTTTTGAAACAGAAACAAAAAACAGACAAACAGAGAAACATATCACCCAAGGATTATTTAATGTTTCAGTAGAAGATAATTTGTTTGATGTTATTAATAATTGTTTAGATCCCATAACCTAAAACATTACATTAACATTTGATAATATTTGTTCTAATAGATACACAAATGATTTTGATGTGATACAAAAGATAACTTTTTATAATTACATGTATTTTTTAAAAAAACCTATAGGATAGTCACCTATTCTGTGTCTAACCCAACAAAATTATTTCAATCTACCTCTCCTCCTTTACTATAACAATATCATTTCTCTAATTTGCCTTTGAGGCAGCTTTTCTGCTTTTTTTTTTATTCCCTTGTGGAATAAAAATTTCTGAAATATCCTCATATTTATATGAGAATTATATCTATAACTCTTTATAAATCACAAGTTGACAGAAAGCTGCCACTCTCTGCTGCTGCAAATTCTGCTATTCATATGAAAGGCTCATTGTTTTGTTTTCCATCATTACTAGATCTCTTAGAGTAAAGGTTTTTCTCTTCATACAATCCCCAATATTTCTGCAAAAGTACACATCTCTGTGTTACAATCACACTTGCCTGATTTCAGTTCTAGTAGGTTATATATTTCTTCTCCTCTCTGGGACTTTGCAGAAATTTTTCTGTCTCTGAAACTCCGATTTAACCACTTCATGTTTGCTTAATTAACTTCTACTCATCCTTCAGATCTCAAAAGTTATTTTCTTATGAATTTTTCTTTAAATACCACTACCCCATCCCTAAAATAAATTTTTAATGCAGTGAGCCATTTCTTTCAACTTACCAGACTGTAGTTCATTAATTAGGTAATATGTTGTTTGAAGTCTGTCTCCTTCTAAGACTGTAACACAACTTCATATTAATATGAAGAGACCCTGTTCTCACAGTTTTATTCTCAGTTCTATATAAGTACCCAATGCACAGTTCCTGTTTGTTAAGAATGCATTTAATGAATTAACAAATCATCATCTCCTTTCCCTCTACATGGGTAGATCTCACCCCTGACTTCACCTAACATTTAATGGCTTTACTATTTTTCATCTACCACCCTATCAATTATAAGCATAGTAATGAGCTTTTTTATTTTGTCATATAGGGATTTAATAATTTAATTCTTCAGGTCAAAAACCTTCACATGTAAAATAGATAGATAGATAGATAGATAGATAGATAGATAGATAGATAGATAGATAATAGATAGATAGACAAAACTTTTTTTTATTTTTATTTATTTATTTATTTTTGGATATTTTGTTTACATTTCAGATGCCATCCCCTTTCCCAATTTCCCCTCCCTAGAAAACCCCTATCCCATGCCCCCTTTTCCATTTTGCTTTTATACAATTTTTTTAAATGTTAATCAAAGGCTTTATAAGTATGGTAATGCTCAATCAGAAGTGTAACCTAATACCCAACCTAGCTATGTAAACTATGTAAACTATTCACTAGCTATGTGAACTTCTGCCTCCATGCCCCCTCTCTCTTTCTCTCTCTTTTTCTCTCTCATTACCTAGCTTCTCATCTACTTCATCTTCTCCTCTTCTTACTCCATCTTTTCCTCTCAGTGCTCCTCCCCCCTTAGCTCCTCCTACATATCACCCTTCCTGTTAAAATAAAACTTTTCTCACAAAATACAATTAGAGCATAATTATTCCTATTTGTACCAGTGAGGTACAAGATAGTCTTAATATCCAGTCCCTCCTCTTTTTGACTAACCAGAATCTCTGTCGTCTCTCTTGACTAAAACACTTAATTTTGAACCTGGCTTTTTCTTGGCTTTAGAATGAATGTCAGCTGAAAACCATCCACTCAGATCTTTTTTCTCAAGGTAAATAGCCAGGATTGGCTATGAGTCTATAGGTCTTCAACGCCGTCAGAGATCCAGAATGACTACATTAACTGAAGTTATGGGAAGCAATAAGCATAGATTCTAAAACTTAGCCAATTTATAGAGACCGCTGAACACCTGGACAGCCCCTATACTACCGAACGTTGGAGCATCAAATCTTCAGCCTTCTGGCCCAAACTCATCCGACAGACTTTAGTGCTGCAGAATTATTAAGGGCTGGTTACTCTGTCTAGACAAAACTTTAGAATAAAAATAGAATTTATTTGCATAATGCAAGATACACAACAGTCTAACTAGCTCTGGTTTTTGTTTGTTTATTTCTAAAATCACTTCACCCTTGTCAACTCTTTGTGCTCTAAGAAGATGCTCTATTGATTGGCAGCCTTAATTTATTGTGTTTATTTATTTACAATGCTGAGAATTGAACCACGGACCTAGAGTATACTAGGCAAATTCTTTACCACTGTCTTACATACTCAGTTCCTCTTTGCTAATCCTTAAATTTGATACTATCATTCCACACTTTTTTTTTTACATAGTCTGCACCATCCCTTTCTTGACATGTCCATCATTTAGTAAAATCACAGAAGTCTGCAGTATTCCCAATTAGTCTTTGGGAAAAATTAACTTCTCTGTCCTGTTTTCTTACAATAATTTTCTGTGATATATTCCACATACTCTAAAAGGAAGTATAATACATATTCATATAACCAGGCAAATCAAGAAATACACATGTTAAACATAATTCTGAGGAACTGATGAGACAAGCTGAACTGGAAACTATTTGCTAAGAAATTTTCTAAAAACAATTCTAACTTTGTACACTGCTAGAATTAACATGTCTAGGAATGTCAACTAATCGTAAGAATGAACCAAATAGAAGTCTATTTGAAGAAAAGAATAAGGATGCTTCATCAGAGATTGTGTATGTGTATTTAGTTTAAATGTTTTATTTTTGTAATTCCATATATAAGTACTATATTTATGTCATTTCTACTGCTTTTTTCCTCCTTTCCAACTCCTCCTGTATACTACCTTCTCAAATTCATGATCTCTTCTTTTTTATTATTACATTTACAAGTTTATATATAACCCACTGAGTTCATTTAGCATTGGACATATATATATATATATATATATATATATATATATATATATATATATGTTTGACAAATTGAGATTGGATAACCTACCAAAGGGTTTGTCCTTAAAGAAGACTGATTCTTCCTCTCTCAGATTCTTCCTCTCTCAGCAATTATTAATTTCCTATAGCATTCATTGAGAAATGGAGTTTTGTGAAACTCTTCCTATACATGATGGAATGTTGATTGATCTTGTCATTATATGGGAATTTTATTGTTGTGATTTCAGTGCTTCAGCTTCACTGTCATGTTTAGAAGACATCATCTTCCAAGAAGCATCCTGATCTTTTGACTCTTAATAATTATTCCTCCTCATGTCACACAATGTTCCCTAAACCTTAGATGTAGGGGTTATGTTGTGCATGTACAAGTTAGAGTTGTCTATGCCATGATCACTTATTCTCTGCATTTTGTCCAGTTATGGATCAGTTAGTAGTGTCCATCTACTACAAAAAGAGATAAAGCACAATGACCATAAGTTACCAATGCCAATAAAGGAGTAATTTCCAAAGAGGTGCATGCACACCACACACACACACACACACACACACACACACACACACACACACACAC
>JANHMN010000005.1:46717874-46751329 GCA_030674055.1 Rhabdomys pumilio
CACACACACACACACACACACACACACACACACACACACACACACACAATAAGACTCTTGGTATTCATGTTTGTAGCATCTAACTAGCCATACTAGAAGCCCAGTATCAGAAGATAGAAATCTAGAGCTAATGATTATATGTACTAATATATTCAACAAAATTTATATGGTCCTATTTTTGAAAATAATCTTTGACAATAGTCTTTCTCTAGTACAGCAGACTAGACCAAATCAAAAAAGGATTTTCTGCTAAGTGACATAATTAAACTTCACTTCAAAATGGGTCCTTTTAAAAAGTGATTCAAATCAACCCGAATTAGCATATTAACAGTGCCCCCTCTGTTTACCCAATAAAAAGAGGACTTTGAGATGGCCAATGTTTGTTTCTTCTCTATTTTTGCTTTCTTTAAACCTTTTCCATCTATAAAGCCAATCACCTGTCTTCAGCTCATTAGAAAAAACATCCATTGTATTTTGTAGGATAAATTTTGACTGATTCTTAAATCACAAATAAAAGCCAATTCTAGTTACTAGCTAAGTTCATTATCATTTTGCCTTTTCACAGATATACCGATCTAACTTTCTCCCACAAGCTGATAAATCGTTAAAACACTAATTTTAAAAAGTATCAACAAGTTTTAAATACTTCTACTCACTGTCTTTGTTTTACCAATGGCCACATATGGAGTTTTACTTTCTTTTTTTTTTTTAAAGATTTCTTATTAGGTGTGTGTGTGTGTGTGTGTGTGTGTGTGTGTGTGTGTGTGTGTGCATGCGCACATGTACATGCACATACACACACTCAGGTGTCTATAGAGAATATAAGAACACATCAAATTCTGTGGAGTTGGAATTACAGGTGGTTGGTTGTAAATGGCCTGACATGGCTGGCTCAGAATTGAGCTTGGTTTCTCTGCAAGATCAGCAAGTCCTTTAACCACTGAGCCATCTCTCCAACCACTTGATTTACTTTCTTCATAAGGTTTCACTAATCTCATTCTCTTCCAATCTTTCTGGCAGTTCATTTAAACTCCCCCTTGTTAATATTATTCTCATCTCTGGACATTTTACCATTGTGTTTATCTAAATCCCAAGATCTCTTGTCTTCTCCCCTCCTCACACCTCCCCTCTCATCTACTCCCCACTCCTTTCTTTATAGTCTTAGATGATTTCATTAAGGATTTTGATATAAAAATATTTCTTACTACGCAGGATGGCATATGCTTTTAATGTCAGCACCAGAGAGGCAGAGGCACACACATCTTGAGTTTGAGGCAAGCATGGACTACATAGTGAGTTCTGGTGTATTCCAGGCTACATAAAGAGACCATGCCCCCATGAGAAAACCTAACAAACACCCCCAATACTCATACTATTTCTATGGTGGGAATTTTTTAGATTAAATCTCTAGACTTGACCTTTACTATGAACTTCAGACTTAGTTTAATGTTCTTTAAACATGGATATCTAACAGACAAACTAGATATTTTCATAACTAAACATTTGATTCTTAAGATTCCTTAGCTAGCTTGGCCACAGACATCCCATCTCAGTTAATGGCAATTTTATGCTTCTTGTTTCTTAGAAAAAATTATGAGTGAATATTTGATTTTTACATAATTTGCAGGAAAATGTGTACATTTTGAATGTATAATATTGAGAGAAGTCACATAATCTCAAAAAGAAAAAATATATGGCCCTCTCATAAAAGATTCTAGTCATATATATATTATATATATGACTAGATATGATATATGATATATGATATATATTATATATTATATGATATATGTTATATTATACATGATATATATACATATGTATATATATATATGTGTGTGTATATGTGTGTATATATATATATATATATATATATATATATATATATATATATCATGAGTATAGTATAATATGTTGAAAGGAGAATAAGAGAGGCCATATATTAGCTGCAGAGGTGTTGTAGGAGATATTTAAATTTCTAACCTGAATATGACTGGTCAATGAAAACAACTCGGTAATCATGACAGTGGTCCTCCCCTCTGCTCTCTTCCCACCAACCTTTATATCCACTTCTCCTTCCTCTGACCAATCACTGACTCCAGACTTAAAATGGGCAGAAGGTTCACTAGAATTCACCTGTGTAATGACTCACACCTCCTCTGCAGACCTTCACAGGAAAGGGGAATTAGTATCAAAATACAAGGCTGGGGCCATCCACAACACAGAGGAAAGACTAAATTCAGGTAATGGACACCTGAGTCAGTAAAAAAGATATAAAATTAATTGTTATTCTAGTTCTAAATCCATCATGTATTTTGGGGTTCTTACTAATAAATAAATGCATAAAAATACACTCAGTAGTGAAAGTGTAAAATCCACAGTGAAGTGTCATGGCAACAAAATGTCTATTGTACCTGTATTGAAGTTCACTGAGATACTTTTGTTATACTTAATTTTGGTGAGCGGGTTTTCTTTCTTTTTTTTTTTTTTCAAGTTCTCTATAATAATGCTTTAATTAAAATAAAATCACTCTCATTCTACTAATCTAGTCTGTTTGGTCAATATTCAAAATATAGTTTACCCAGAATTTGTTTGTTTCTAACCACTTTCACCACTACCACCTAAGCCTCATCATTTTCTCCTAACTATTGAACTTCCACTCATGCCCCACCCAAGCCTGAACTAGTCACTCTATAAATAATAGCCAGAGTAAACCTTTAAAATATATATTAGACCACCCCAGTCTTCTACTACAAATATTTCAGTGGTTTCCTAGTTACTTATGATAAAATCCAATATCCAGACATAATCTACATGTTCTGGTCCTGGCTTCCTTTCAGATCTTTCCTTCCAGTATATTATCAAGCTGCCAAAATGGTGTCTTGCTTCAGAGTTTCTGCCTCTAGACAGAGTTTGTCATTTTCACCGATTTCATTTTCTTCAACTTTTGCTCTCTCAGAAGTAACTTCCCTGACTTTTCCTTAAATAAAGTACGTCTCACCTCACAACACTACGTATCTATTCATTTTCCTTCCTGTATTTTAAATTCTTTCAATTACTTATTTTTTGGCTTTTCCACTATACATTACAAGATTTATTGTTGTTGGCATTATTTACTTGTGTTTAATACTAATTTCTCATACCTAGAAAAGGGCATGGACACAAGAAAGGCAAAAAAAATTTGTATTGAATGAATCAATGATTAAATAATGTAAAACATGACTAATAAAACTAAGAAGTGTGATTAATGGTAAATGATCAAATAATGCACTAAATTTTCAGGAAAACTGAAAACGTACTGAGATTTAAATAATTTGAATGCATATTGGATTTTGTTTTATAAAGTAAAGATTAAAGAAATTATTTTAATGCCTTCCATAAAAGTTGACAAGTATAATTGTTATAATACTTTACTACTATATAGAGTACTTGATTGATATATAAAGACCAATTTCAGATAGTCCCTCAGTGTTTCTCTTGCCTTCTGGAACTTTCTATTGCACTTTGATTCATGATGGCTTCCTTTTAATGTTTATATTAGTCACATATAATGTTTATATTATGATGATACAAATTTCTCTAGCACTACATAAGCCATGTAGTCGGTACTCAGTGTATATTTGTTGAATAAATGAGTCAATAAAAAGTATAAGTATGAGAAAAATTCTATATTTCTTTCTCAGTATCATCTTAAGTTGATGTAGATAGAACTTAATCAAGCTTATTTGTGATAGAGACAAAACTTAGACCAGTGATTATCTATGTGAGAGGAGTTGATAGCACCTGCAAGTTGACAATGATGAACTCTGAGGAAAGAAGAAAATGCTCTAAAACTCAATTGTGGTCAGGTAAAAATCTATATATTTACTAAAAATTATTCAACATTTACAGTACACATTTTATTGCATGGAAATTATACTTTAAAACTATTTTCAAAAATATTATATTGTAGTTCAAGCTATCACAAGTACCTAATAAATCGATGTATAAAATAGAAAATTTAAGGACAACTACCCCTACTGTCTCTTAACATTTATTTGAAATGACTATTATATAGAGTACCAATTTTCCATTGTTATTTACAAAACCCTTACATTTTATATAATAGTGCCTACAAGTACAAAGCTTTGACAAGAGGGCTAGAAAAACAATGGGTGGGAAAAATGGGGAATAGAACATTTGATTGGTGGGTACTGAGTTACAGTTTTTGTAGAAACAAGGAGTTATGCTGTGTTGCTACACAGTAGGGTGACTGTGAATAATCAAATGTGTTCAGCACATTTCAATAAAAGAGAAGAAAATGATTTAGAATCTTTTCATATAAAAACAGATTTTGAGGAGATAGGCGTGTATATATTCGATATGTATTAAAACACAATATCCTGCTTCATATATATTTCTGGATTTTATGAAATAGCTAATGAGTGTTAAAATGGAAACCTTTGGATATCAACCCAATGGGAAAAAATAGTTATAAAAATATAATTACTTGATTACTATAAGCCAAATTGATTTCATGACAATATGATTTCATAAAAACATGTTATCTAGTTTGATTCTATAATATACAACAATAATTTATATTTACAATAAATTAACATTTTAATATATAATTATACAACAAAGGAAAATATATAAAAATTAATTAATTTGTTACCAAATCTTACAATTTGTTCATGATTATTTAAATTTAGCATTTAAAATGAAAAGTAAATATCTATATTTTACAGCAGATAGATAAATAAAAGATATATGAAAACATGCAGATGCTCAAGTTCTTATAGAAAATTGCATAGCATTTTTACAGCACCTAAGCATGCCTTTTTGTGCACTGTAAGTTATTTCTAGATGACATGTAGTACTTAATGTCATATAAATTGTATGAAAGTAGCTATTGCCATCTCTACAGTGATGAAAAGTACAAGTCCCTAAGAGTCTATACATTTTCCAAATCAACATATTCTTTTAAATATTTCTATTAGCTGTTTGTTGAAAGAACAGTGTACAACCAGCCAATATGGAAGATGAATTATATGTATCTGTGTGTGTGAGAGTGTGAGTGTGTGTGTGTGTGTGTGTGTGTGTGTGTGTGTGTGTCTATCTCTCTCTCTTTGTGAATGTGTGTGTGTTTATATTTAAATATATGTAAAGAAAGCGAAGAAATAATCTTTAAATACTTGGCTAATATTCTTATGAGGCTAACAAGTCTGTAATCTATGGAGCACTGGAGACTTAAAACTCTAGCCAGAGTTAATTCTGTAGTTTTGAGGTAGAATTTCATCTTTACAAACTCACTCTTTTCTTTTAAATCTTTTAACAGATTAGACTAGATCAGACTCAAGTACATTACTGGGGTTATTTCCTTTAGCTAAACTCGACTGGTTGTACATGTTAATCACATATACAAAATATTAGTGTTTATTAAGGAATAAGGAAGAATAGCCTAGCCAACTTGGTAAACAAATCCCTTGTTAGTCATTTTTTGATCATTTTCATAGCCAACACCTGACATGATCAATCTATAAGAAAGAAAGGCTTATGTTGGGCTCCAGTGTTAGGGTTATGTGTAGTGGTGCAAAATGTATAGGTTTTGGCAAATAGAATGGGCTCTCTTGGTACTTGGTAATTGATATTTTAACAAACAGTGCATTACGGTTCCAGTTGACTGATCTAATGTTTAATTTTAAAGCCAGTATTTTGAGCCAACCTAAGAGGCACTTACCTACAAGTGTTAGAAGATATTTCATCACACTGTGAACCCTGAGAGTGTGTTATTCAGTGGAAAAACCTATTTCTAGTTGTGGTGTGGCTCAGCACCAGTACATACCTTTAATCTAAGAGCATTCTGTTTGTTGTAAACAGGAATAAACAAAGTCAACCAGAGATCAAGAGGCAGAGCAAGCAACCAGTTGAAAGGGAGCGAACATAGGGAAAAAAAGAAACCAGAGACTTGTAGGGAGTCAGGAAGATGGACAGAAAGATACACAGGAAGTAGAAGGGAGGGACACTGAGTTTGAAAGGTTTTTGAGATGGCAGGAGGAGAGCTTCCTTTTAGGACATCAGTTGTTGATGAAAGTCAGCTGGGTGCCTCTCAGCTATCAGTCTTTCACCCCAGCATCTGGCTCCCAAGTCTTTATTATGAAATCAAACATTTGAGACTTTATAAAAATAGATACAAGCCTGATGACAACCTGAGTTTGATGTCTTGAACTATTTTTCTCTAAGGAGAGAGCAACTCCTGCCAGTACTCTGTACTCTGACCTTATTGGAAAAAAAAAAAAAAAGAAATATTTCTTAGGGAAAAGCAACACACATATTTCCTCACCCCAAATAGGGAGGGAAACGACAACAAAGCAAAGTACAAATCCTGTCAAAGTACAGCTTGTGAAACAATGATTTTATTGGGATTCCTTATGAGAGTATGGGTGAGGGGTTACTTACAGGAACAGAAATTAATCAAAGAGAGCTACATAACCAAAGCCCACCCTGGCATGGGTGACAGCTCACAAAAGCAGGAAACCTTGAAGCATACTGTTCAATTTTCAAGAAAACCCCTTCCAACTGATTCAGTTGGACTCTTCTTCCATGCAGCTCTGCTGGCTTCTGTTTCTTCCAGGTAGCTAGTCTGGTATCAGTCTATTTTGCAGCTTCTCTTTCTGAGAACGAGTTTCCAAAATCTTTATTGTTTATTCTTGAGAAATAAGAGTCTGGGAAACCTGGTCAGTTTCAGGGACTTTCTGAAACTATTTTGAATTTTTTACCTCTGGGTATAAGGAGCTTCCCTAAAGGATGGAATATTTCAATCTCAAAACTGTTAGAGAACAGACTTCCACATTCAACTTGTGGAATTGTTTTCTTTCTTTATCTATGCTCTTCCTCTCATCCACTTTCCCTTCCATTTCTCCTTCACTTCTTCTGTTCCTCCCTCCCTTCCTCTCTCTCTCTTTCTCCCTCCCTTTTCCCACTACCTGTCCCACCCATACTAAATAAATGTAACAGCCAAGTGTATATTGAGATGGCTAACGAGATTATATATATTGCTTCTAACTTTAAGCCCCACTTGGACAAGGACAGATAACTTCCTGGAATGCTGAAGACTGTTGTTAATGTAAGATAACAACATAGTTCTGCTTCTGTAAATGAATCTTGGTTACATCAACTGTACAGGATGTGCTTGATCACATGTAAACAGAAGGGAGGTAGGCAGGAAATATGTGAGAATATATGCTTGCCCCTGATTCAACAAAGGCTGTGAGTATATAGCTATGTGGGGTTAGCCTTTATAAGTCCCTGACTAAAGTAATTTGGTACCATACTCTGGGAATCCCATGTAAGGACCTGGCCAGTGTTCACAGTCTTAGCCAATATTTAATAAAACTTGCTCAAAATTGTCTTAAAAACTTATGGAATAAGCTCCAGTATGATTAACGTTTTCTGCATTCCCCCAGTCTACCCAAATTATAAAACCAGACCTATACTACAGGACTCTAGAACTGAAGGACCAATACACATGTTGAGACTTTCGAGGTTCTGAGGTATGCTTTTGGTTTCTCAGACTACCAGCAGGAACTTCTGTGCTGAGAAAAGCAGCAAGCATCTATGATTTTGTTGGGATCCTGATCTGGAACAAGGAAGAAGTCCAAAAGGACCCAATACTCTCCTGCCCAAAGCAAAAAGGAAGACATTGCACTACTCACATGAGGTTCTTGGTCTGGTTTTGTGTTTTGTTTCTCTTGTATTTTATTTCAGTTTTACTGTCTCCGTGCCTTGTACTTCCTATGTTCTGTGTTTATTAGTTTTGGTTTTTGCTGTCATCCACTGGCCATGGCTGATGCCCCAGGCCATGGCTGTTTGGATGGCCAGCACTCAGCATTCCTTATCTCTGTGCTTTAAGTCACTGGTTTCAGTTTAGCAGGGATTCAAATGTATTTAGGGTGTGAATAATATTAAAGCTGTTTTATACTGTTCCACTTTATTGAAAAGCTGGCTCTGAAGTTGGCTTATGACTTTCGCTTCTCTAAACCTAAAAGTTTTTTTTTTTCCTCTGTCTTGTGACAGGAAAGGCACCAGACTTTGTGACAGGGAAAAGAGAGCAAAGCAATTTTTTTTTCATTTAACTGCTTAAACCTTTTGGTAAGATATAAATCTTATCTCACAGTTTCTACACCTATTCTGTGGATTTCAATATCTCAAGATGTGTAAGTTGAGTTTGGTTAAAAGTCTGTAAAATCTATAACAAAAACTTAAATTAAAATGCATAACACAGAAGACTGATAAAGTTCCAAAAATAGGTAATCCTAAAGGAGTCATGTAGCATGATGCTAGCTTGCCTGATGAGCTTATGGGGATAACAACAAGATGTGGCTTGCCACCATCTTAGCTGAGGAACCACATGGGATGGAGGAAAACATGTGGCCAACAGCCATCTTTACTAAGGTTAGAGAGGATAAGCATTATGTGACTTCACCTTATTAAAGTCATCTTTATTAAAGGTGACCACATGATATAACCCAACAAAGGAAACACCAATCAGTTTCCAAGTTATTTTGGATTAAGATGAACTTTTGTATGGTAATTCTTATCCTGAAAAACAAAGTCATACAAACAGGGTTTCTAACAGAAAGGATTTAAAAACAATGCTTTTTAAATAACACAGTAAAGCTTCACTTCCATATGTGCACATACAAAAAATAATGTACCTTGTGCTAACAACCAAACTTTATAATGCAAGAGTTACCCAGGCAGTACTGATGCTGAAAGCATGAAGGGGACATGAAGAGCAGCTGAGATTTGGCATGAGTAGCAGGGCTGGAGTTCCTAAAGAGAGCCCAAGAGCTGCTCTTGGTGAAAATGCAGTCCAGTTGCAGTGAGAGACCCTAGCAATTTTGGAGATGTTGGTGCCATGCCATGGCCACCAGGAAGAACAGCTGCAATGAAATGGAAGCCTAGAAGATAAGTTAGTTATGCTGTTGAAGGTGGATCCAGAGAGGTGACCTGGCCCCTTAATGGAGTCCAGAGACTCATGAGTAAATCCCAGTTATTGAGCACTGTGTGGTTTGCACTGTTGAGGGTTTTGTTGTGCCTTGTCCAGATTGTGGTTGTGCCCTAGTTCTTCCCTCATGAAGTAAAAAAAAAAATAGTCTTTAATGTTTTTTTTTAATACTGTAGGAGCCCACAGTTGAGATATTTTGACTATTTTAAAAAGCAAGTTTTGGGCCGGGCTGTGGTGGTGCATACCTTTAATCCCAGCACTTGGGAGGCAGAGGCAGGCAGATTTCTGAGTTTTGAGGCCAGCTTGTTGTACAGAGTGAGTTCCAAGACAGCCAGGGCTACACAGAAAACCCTGTCTCAAAAGACCATAATAATAATAAATAATAACAATAACAATAATAATAATAATAATAATAATAATGAATTTTAGAGTTTACAAAAAGTTTAAATTAAAGAAACTCAATGTTTTTTAGAGAAACAACTTTAAAATATTTAAATTTGTAAAGTTATATGATTTTTATAAAGTATTTTATATTATGATGTCTTTACTAATATGTAATCTTAAAAATAAATAAAAGGCTAAAGAGTTAGGGGCACAAATATGAGCACCAAACACTAAATACCAGAAACTATGATATTCTTATGTTGTGATCCAGCCTGACAATGAACTAAGCAGTTTGGCAAAAAGCCTATAGAATCTCTTCTCCTTACCAAAGGTCTCTATGGGCTAATAGAGACTGAATTAAGAAAATACAGCTAACCTCCTTGCCTTTGCTAACTTTGTTAAGCTTTAGCTATTTTGATAAACCAAGTCACACAAGAAAACTGATATTCTGTAATGGTATACTATAAGAGACAGAAGTGTAAAGTTGCCAGTTTTCTTACAGACTGCAGGGCATGGTGGTAGACCATGAAAGGAAGCCTGGTAAGGTCAGGCAAAGGTAAGAATGCCCAGAGACCTTGAAGGAAGCTTTTCCTACTCCTGGCACCAGGCCCCTGTCATGTAGCCACAGCCCCCTGTAGAGAGAAGGTGGCCATCAGTCAAGTAGGGGCAATGCCACATGTCCTTCCACATGTAGATGAGGCATCTCTAACATCTCAGACCCAGTCAATTGGAAGCACAGACCCTCAGACCCCAACCCACCCCAAAACTGTATATAAGATCCTATCCAGAAGGAATAAAGGTGTGTGAGAATTATTTCATCATCTGAGAGTGTCTGTCATAAGAGCTATAACACTGCCATGGAAGAGAACTGCTCTCCCAAAGCTTCCCTGAACTCCCCTCGCAGGCTAGTCAGCTTTCCACCTACTCAGTCCTGCTTGGCTCAGCACAGCACAACCTGTGCAGCTTCTCAGCTTCTCGGAGCAGTAGCAGCAACAGCAGCTGTGGAGGTCCCCCTCCCTGCTTGAGCCCTTTCTCCTTAACTTGAACCTGCCCACCTGGCCCACCCAGAGATCTTTACAGATAGCCTCAGGTACACAGGCCCACAATGAACTAGATTTATAATTTAAAGTTTTATTTTGATACTAAAAAAGCTTCAATTCAAGAATTGTTACTTCTTAAAGCTATACCTAGTAGGGATAAAAATATGAATCCTAATTTTATAAAATCTACTAACGTATTGTAAGTGTGAAAAATAATTAAGACATGCAAACTAATATCCACCTTATAAATGATCAAATTCCCTGTGCTCTGAATTATGCTCATGGTCATACTAAGTATAAATGTAATTTATTTACAGAAATGGGCTTCATTTAGAGCCTTCTGTATATGTTTTCAGGGTTAAGACTAAATCAAGTAACTAAAAACAGATATACTTAATAGATAGATAGCCTTCAAAACTTTTCATGGATCTGCTAAATATAGCATTTAAAATGTTTAGTGGAAAAAGATTCCAGAAATGCCAGCTCCTATTGTCAACTCTAAGGTCTCTAAAGAAGACAGGTGGAGCACAGACCTAGTTGGTGATGGCACTAACCACTGGGAAAAATGTCCCAAGTCTTAACTGCTGTCAGGGCCCTGAACACACTGTGGATACTGTTGGATTGACTGCTTTACTCTGCTTAAGTCAAGGTAGGCTAGTTCTCCAAAGTGGTCATCCACAGAAACATCACTCATACCTTCTGGGTCTATCAGCTGAAGGTCTATGCTTTCTGTGCAGCAACAGAATATTTAATGTTGTCCTATGTAATAGCCAAAGAAATATAACTTCTGCCCCACAATGAATCCATTGAGATCAAGGGTGCCTACTAGGGTAGTTGTCCAGATAGCTGGTAGGTGTCTAGAATTCTAATCAATACAGAGATAATTTGGTGTATACTTCCTGCTACGTCTTATCCACCAAAAATTTTTATCTTTTTTGTAAATGTAAACTTTCATGTAAGCTTTAGGGTGTCACATTTTAAATCCATCTCTCACAGGTCAAATGGACTCCAGATAAGTACTTCTGTCACGCTAATCAATAGCCTAAGTTTTTCCACCAGCCTATTCCTGAGGGTAGGTTCTCTCTCGCCTAGTCATTAGACTCCCCTACTCTCCCAATTACAAGGACTATGGGCCTGGAAGTTCCAAATGTAAGTTTTAATTTAATTTCCTAAATTTAAACTTCTATTCTAATCTATATCTGCCTCTTCAGATTTCCACTTGGTTGACAGACACCATCCAGGAATCAGCTGCAGACAACAAACTGTTCTGAAAGTGATCTACACCAAGCTAGACCAAGGTAGTTCTATGAAATTGGAAAGCCCTAGACTTGCAGAAAGCTGATTTAAATCAGTCCAGCTGATCTGATTGTTCCCTGTCTCTTCAGCTGAGTCAGCAAATCAGATGCTTTTGAGTAATGCCTCATTACCAGAATCTCCTCTAGGCTTTTGGCTAGCATTCCAATCTTCCTGGCCATGATAATGTTGTCCTAAACTCAGCAGGAAGTAGTTACTGAAGAGAGTATGTTACCTCTTATCCTCAACAAAAGACTGGAATTTTATGTCCATGGGAAATTCATTGACAATCAGGACAAAATGGCTACTTACAGAACCTATTGACATGCCAAGAAATGTAGGTATTAAAACCAAATAGACCCAGATTTATCAACATGTAGATTCATTAGCTGAAATAGTTCTAAATATGATAAGGCATTCAACCTGCCTTAAAGTTGAACAAGGAGATTATTGTGTGGCTTTAAGAGAAAATTATTTCTATACAAAACCACTTGCTAATTATTAGCGATAATTTGGGTGTATTCAATAACAAATAAACCAACAAGCAAAATTGTAGAAAAAGAGACTTAAGATGAAATAAGTGACTAGTTTGCACTCTCATAGTAATTCTGATGTGAACCATTGGCCCTCCTGTTTATGCAAATTACTGTTGGCCTTTAATGCCTTAGTTAGGTGCGTGAATTCCCATCTTAGTACCATTAAGTTGATGACTATTAGATCCCAATATAAACAGATATTCACCACAGACTCAAGCATTTGACTCAGGATACAACTCAACAGGACATGTAATGGCTGACTAACATACTTTAAGCTTAAATTACTGTACTTCAATGATCTATAAAAGAAAAATCCCTCTATCCTATAAACTCCACTTGTCCAAAGACAGATAACTTCCTGGAATGATGAGGGCTCAGGTAAGAAAACAAACTACATTTTTTTTTTTTGCCTCTGTAAACGCTTAAGCTTGGTTGCCCCAAATGCACAGAATGTCTACTTAATCACATGAAGGCAAATGTGCATAGGCAAGAAGTACATCCAGTTGTATGCTTGCTCCTGATTGGATGACGATTGGAAGTACATAACCTTGGGGGTTTCCCCTCTATGCATCCCTGACTATGCAATTTTGTGCCATATTCTGGATTTCCTGGATAAGGACTTGGATGGTATCCATGGCCAATATTTAATAAAGCTTATTTCAAATTTGGCTTATAAATTTGGTAGTGGTCTTATTCTCACTTTCAATCTCTTGTGTGAGTTTTTAAAATTAGTTTGTCACTAATGTAAAAGAAGTTTAACACTATATAATGTGAAATTAACTTAGTTCTCATATGTAATTGTAGTCTCAGAGGCTGACTGCTCAATAAGCTCACCCTTTCTAATACATTCTGAACTTTGGTTGGCTGGTTTAAGTCTAGCTGTTCTAGCTGAAACTCCTCTCCAAGATGACTGATTCAAACTGGATTCTCAGGTTCTTACTTACTCTGCTTGCACTCAAACTAATTTTGGCCATGTGTTCAAATCTTCTAGTTTCTTCTCAGTATCTGTCTTGTACTGTCTTCATCTGAATTCTGTCTGTAGATTTGTTCTGGTAAAACTGCCTCCAAACTGAACTCAACGAAACTCATCTGCCTTGCCTGACTGAACTGACTCAAGTGAACTCCACTCACTGAACTGCCTTTCAATTAGATGTCACTTCCAAACATGTTTCCTTCCTTCTACCAACTAACCAGCCAACATTTTTTTTTGAATTAAAAATGTGTTTTAAGGGTATGCCTGTATTTCAGACAGATCTTATTATAATCCAGGGTATGTCTGCACTCCAGCTGGATCACATAGATCTAGAAGGTCTTTGGATGTGATACTCAGACTTATTAGTCATGTTGCTGGATTAATAATATTCCTCTACAATATAACAAACTCATGGTGTTACAGACCATGATTATTTACATGTTGCTGGTTTTTGCCTTTTAGCAACAATACTAAAGTACATTCAGATGGATCAACCATGAATGACATTTTGTTTCTATACTTTCTACTGCCAATTCTTAAAATATATAAAATTTATATTTGTTTTAAGGTGATAAAACAAAGAACTGGAATAAATGTATTATTGACGTCAGCCCTTTGTTTTAGTTTTGTTTTTCATTTGATAGTTGCAACCCTTTTCCTGTCTTAAAAGCTTCTGCCTTTCACAAGCTCAATTTATAAACGTGCTTTTTCAAGTAGAAAAAAAAATACTTAGGTACTGTATAAGCTCCAAATTTTCCTGCTCTAAATAACAACATGATTTAAAAAATTACTTTAATTTCAATTTCAATTTTAAATTTTTTAGATAATGAAATATAGTATAACCTTTCAAAAATTAATTAGTTGCAAGTGTTTCCCTTTTTATCCCTCCTCCATGCAAACACAAACACATGCACATAGTAACAACTTCACTCTGTTGAATAATTGGGATTTTTCACAATAATACAATTATCTTTCCTTTCAAGAATATATACTTTCAAATCCAACTGGAGGATAAAATTATACTGTGCTAATTTATAGAGAACACAAAAATTGCTTATTTATAAGGAAATGAGGAAGATATAAAAAATTACCTTTGAGCACTTACAGGAAAAAAAAAAGATTCTTCACACTTCAACAGTTTTTTTTTTTCTTCTAGAAGTGTGGATGTTGTTAGTTTCCTTTCTTTATTTACTCTAACAAGGCAGATTCAATTTTCTCTCCCACTCAAAATAAAATCTACAGCATTGTGATTACTTGAAACATAATAGAGTAATTAGATAGAAAAGGTGCATGGAATTTTTATACAGCTTGCACTTGGTCATGTGAACATGTTCAAGGTTGCTTCGCATTGGCCAAATTCCAATCACTGCAGTAGCATCTGTTACTAACCAGGTTTGTCTATCTTTTGAATTCCAATTGCACAACAGAGTACAATTATGTAGTATTTGGAGAAAATATTTTATATTTTTCTACTGGACAGAAAAGAATAGTAAATATGTCAAAATAACAATTTACAAAAGAAAGATATCATTTGAAACAGAATAGAACGTGTTTGATCTATAGTCTTTGCATGTTTGTACTAAGTTAAAAGAAGAGAGATGATGAAAATGTGCTCTACTCTCAGCATGTCATAGCTAGCACTACATGCTTGAAATGTGATCTTTGTTTCAGCTTGGCCACCCAGAGTAGTAGACATGAATAAGAGATGTCTTTATACGGTGTGTACTACTTAACAGGTACACCTACAGACAAAGGCTTTTGTAAACAAAATCCTGAAAGGCTTTGTACTCCAAAGGTTATTGCTTTGCATTTCTGTTCAGTGGTAAGAAAATAAGGTATGTAGGTCCTGTCAGAGGCTTGACAGAACTGAAGGAACTGGTTTCCTGAGACATATACTTTTTATTTCCCAAACAAACACATAACTTGCAAAATAATTTTTGAACAGGAATATTTTGATCTGCAGTTTTCTGCCTTTGTTTATAACTCTCCTCTTTTCTGCAATTATTCTGTATAAATCGCATCAATATTCTGAGATGCTGAATTAACATATCCCAGAAAATGCAGCATATATTTTTGTTACAAAAGAAAGAAACACTCCAGATATTTTGACTGTTATTCTTAGAATTTATTCTGTTTTCCTTGCTAATGTAATGGAACACTCTCAGATCTGAACACATTTAATTTTATGAGAACCATTCTGAAACCAAATTATTAACAAGATAAAATGAAAGTTTGTCAGAATGACTTCAAATTTTTGATGGACTCAGTTTGAAGTTTTCAATAAATACAGCCAATCTTAATCCAAATACATAAATAAAAATACTAGTTTTGCATGAAATTCAAGGATGCCTAAATCAAAAATGTTTGGTTTCATGCACTGTTATCATGTAAATCCATTGGGATGCTTGTTAAAAGTACAGATTTCTAGACCTTACCTCAGACCTCTTGAATCTGATGACCAAGAGAAGTATCTAAGTTTATAAATTTTTAACAAGATGTTTGAAAAACACTGTTATAGCACTAATGAGATATGCCAAAAAAGACTGTAGTATAATGTGTGTAGGGACAGGCATTATTTTGTTCAGGATGGGACACACTGAGAGAAAGGGTGCTGCTTGTCAGCTGTCTGCCAAGACAACTTAAATAATGGGCTTGTTTTAGAAGAAAATATATCATATGTCAATGTAACATTAATTCCAACTTCTATAATATTTCTAAAAATAAGTTTTATTTTTGCTATTTAGAACAATGTTAGATTCAGAGAGAAATTTATTGGAGAGTATACAGCTCAGCAGTAGAATGCTTGCATAGCCCATATAAGACCCTGAGTTCATCTCCTTGTATGAAAGAAAAGGGGATTACCATAGTTAGGGTTTCAGTTGCTGTGAAGAGACACTATGAGCACAGCAACCCTTCTAAAGGCAAACATTTAATTGGAGCTGGCTTACAGTTCAGAAGTTCAGTCCATTATCATCATGGTGGGAAGTATGGTTACCTGCAGACAGATATGGTACTGAGTTATCTAAGAGTTCTACATCTGGAACTACAGGCAGCAGGAAGAGCAACTGAACTATACTGGGCCCTAGTTTGAGCATTGGAGACCTCAAAGCCCACCTCCCACAGTGACACACTTGTTCCAACAAGGCCATACCTCATAGTAGGGCCCAACCACAGGGAGGGTATGAATTAATAGAATTAATTTCTATACGTTATCTATCTGTCTATCTATCTATCTATCTATCTATCTATCTATCTATCTATACATAAATATATCACCAACTGTGGACACATATACAAGAGTGGTACTGTGTTGACTCACAAAGTACATATTTTTCATTAAGATTTTTCTCTTACTGTACATTCTGTAGGTGTCATCAAATGTAGACTGATATATATTTACCATACAAGGTAGCTTCACTGCCCTAAAATTTCTTCATGTTTCATTTATTCATTTTTTCCTTTTTCCTGAACCCTGAAAACTAATCTTTTACCATCTGTAATGTTGTCTTGTTCTGAATGTCATATAATGAAACTAAGTTGTCTTTCAGATTAACTTCTTTCTCTTGGAAGTATGCTTTTATTTTTCTTCTACATCTTTTCATGGCTTGATAGTGCAATTTCCTTTTAGAATGGAATAACACACCATTATCTATCTATATGTGCCATGTTGTATAAATACTTTTAAGCTACTAGAGAACATCTTAGTGATTTCGAACTTACTGTAAATGAAATCGCTATAAATAACCACAGGCATATTTTTATGTAGATTAAAGATTTCGATTAATTTGGATAAATAGCAAGGAGCAGGATGATGGGGTTGTGCTCTAAGAATATTTTTAGTTGTAAGAAATAGCCAAAATGTGTTTCAAAGTGATTGTCCTTACTGACATTTCTGCAAGCAGTAAGAAAGAATTTCTGTGGGCTCATTCTTGGACTGAATTCGTTGTTGTCAGTGCCTAAATATTGGTCATGCTAATGTGTATGTCCATTTTCAAATGATGTGTTTATTTTTTTAATGCTCAGTTATTTTTTGGTTTTTGATTTGTTTTATTTCATTTATTTCAAAGACAAGATCTCTTTACATAGCCTTGGCTGTCTTGGAACAGATGTTGTAAACTAGGTTGACCTTGAACTCAGAGGTCCACCCACATATTCCTCTCTAGTCTTGGGATTAAAAGTATGTGCCACCACACCTGGCTTTATTGCTCAGTTTTATGTCAAATCCAAAATGTATTTTGGATAGCAATCCTTTATCAGATATAGGTTTTCTTAAGTATTTCCTACTGGTACAAGGGGCTTGTCTATTGACACTCACGATACAGTCTTTCCTACAAAAGGATTTTTTTTTTTAATTTTGTAAGGTAGAATTGGAAGTGATGTATTTTTTTACATGTATAGTATTTCTCCTGCATATTTTTCTATGCAACACTTAGATGATTTGTACACATGAAACCCAGAAGAAAGAATACCATCACCTGGAACTGGAGTTACAGATGATTGTAAATCATCATGTAGGTGCTAGGAATTAAACCTGGGTTCTCTGCAAAAACAGCCATTGCTCTTAATTACTAAGCCATCTTGCTATCCCCTAGTGACATATTTTACGTGTCTCTTAAAAACTTTCTATGTTCTTTACAAGTATGCTGTTTACATTTTTTTCTGAATTTCATAGTCAGCTTTCTATCACTGATTAAATATTATATGGCCAGGTCCTTCTGAAATGTTTTTACCAATTAAACTTGTCAACAGTAAGACTCCCAGTATTTCACCAGTTTAATTTCCATTTTTCCTATCTGGGCACCAGTTTCTTCTTTGGTGTATACAATTCTCTTCTTCTGTTTCTCTCCATCTCCAAATTAGGGGACAGAAGTTGCCCAATGACCTAAACATTGATGACCTAAAAAGAGTTATTGATTTATGAGTCATCTGAGCTTTTGACTTATTAGGATGGCATGTTGGTTTCTAAGACCCTTACATGTCAGATCAGAAATCAGAGTCTTGGTATTATTTGTTTCCATTTTCATAGCGATTCTGAGGTGACTCTTTGGTTGAATGCATTCTTTCATATTCCAAATACATCCTAACCTTTGTAGGCTGTTGTTAGCTTCTCTGAAAAGAGAATTCATAGAAAGTATAGATTCTTTTGACCAAAAGAGGTTTGTTTCAAAATTGTGGAATAGAAGGGCTGTAGAAACACCAGAGTCAGTAGCGTGCTTAAGGTACAAGCTGGAGAACCTGAGTTCAGATTCTCAGCAATGACATAAAACACAGGACATGGTAGTATATAATCCCAATGTTTGGGAGGCAGAGACAGGAGAATTCTGGGGCCTGCTGGCCTGCTACTTTTCAATAATCAATAAGGTGTGGCGTCTTTGAGAAACCCTGTCTCAAATATAAAATGTAAAATTAGAAGACAATCAATGTCAACTTCTCACTTCCATGCACAGACATGTGTGTGTAGTATTCCTACATACACTCACACACACACAGTGTAGAGAATAGAGTGATTTGAATTCTACCATCATAGCTTTTATGAAGAATCTCTTTCTGCCTCCAGAGGTTTTGCAAATGATCCACAGGTGTAGCTGATTTTGGGAAACAGATGTGTTCTTGAAGAGTTGTGTGCAAATTGAATTTTTGTTAATTGAATCTTATTTAGAATTCATTTTTAGAGAGCTAGCTATTTAAAGTAGCCCTTTGGTGAATTCTTTTGTAAAATGAATAATTGTTCCCTAATTTATCTTTTTTTTTTTTTTTTGAAAATGTAAACTTTCCTGTGTAGCACTTTCTTAAAGCTATGTACAATTTAAGGCCTGTGTAGGATATGCAACACACTTTCAGCTCTTGGTAACAATACTACTCATTTTCTATTGTTTAAAAAATACTGCTGTGTATAAATAACTAGGTATATCCTACATTCATTATTATGTTTGGAAACACAGGTTGTCTAGAATTATGGTCTTGAAAAACAAAAGCAATTTGAGTCTAAATAAACAGGTTATTCAGTCAACTTTGACTAATATAAAAAATACTGATTCAAATGACACCTTGCTAGTGAGTGACTCTGACTCCAGAGGACTTGGACAACCAGCCACTTAACCCCACAATGTGTTTCTCTTGGCCACCCTGCTCTGTCTCATACAGTGGTCGCTTAAGCTTCCTGTACTTGTCTCAACATGAACACATTCTGTTCTATTGAACACTAATCACATTTAAAGTGCTCCATAGCTATGTGTGTTAGTGACTACCACATTGTATACACAGATCATAAAATACTTCTACCATCTTGGCATGCTGTATTCAACAGTCCTGGGGAGATTCTAGTAGCAAGTAGGATGTAAAACATCAGTCTAATTACAAGAAGCCCTTTGCCAGAAAGTGCCCTGAAGCCTTTAAACCCCCGACAGAAGAGTAATTAGGGGATGTTAATGTATTTGTTCATACAGTCTCCATCAGGAGCCATTGTGCTGGAAATTAAAGAAGGTTTGGTCTTTTCCTCATCAATAACTTTTATCTTATGCAGAATTATTTCATGCTTCATCCTTATAGGTATGACTGTTGAATGAAAATAGGGAGTTTCATGGATCACAAATGAAAATCAGTTTCATTACTTTAGAGACACATCTTGAAAGCTGCATAAGCAACTATATATTTTCTGTAGAGGGTGTGAATAGAATTGATAAATTCCAAGTCAAGTAATAAATTCCAGCTGGTGATATTTTCCTAGGGTAAATTTAGTAGAAGACAGGAAATGTTTTATTGGATTCATAGGTTGTATTAAAAAGTATTATAAAATCTCAGAAAACACTCAGCGTTTATCACTCAGGAAACCTCAGTACACAGATACAGACCTGGGATTTTCTCCTTCCTTCTGATACAAACAAGTAAATCAAACATAAAAGCCTTTCGGCCAACTGATGTGTGCCTCAGTTTCTCAGTGTATCTATAAGATGATAGATAGTTTTCACTTCATTGGTATATTTTGGGGGGTAAGATGGTGCATTAAAAAACCCAGAAACTTCAAACATTACTGTCGTTAGTTTCATATATGACATCACAGTGATTCACACACCTGAGGACAGAACTGCTCTTGCTAACACTTCCTCCAGTCTGTACTATGTTGATTCAAATTGCACCCTACCATGCCCACAATGCTAATAGACTCACGATGACCCCAGCTGCTTCTGACAAAGAAGGACTTGTTTGAGAAATCCGTTTTTATCCTGTGAATTTTGTTCTCTAGATTAATCATCCTCAGTCAGACACCCTGAGATACTTGGAGAACCAGAAATGGAGTAAGTATTGCAGCTCTGAAGAAGCTTTCCAGTGTTTATAACAGCATTTCAATTTCTATTCATCTGTTTTCAGGGGAGCAAAAATACTCTAAAAGGACTGCTATTTACAGTAAATATCTAGATATGAAATGACAAAACTTTTATTCTTTTTCTTTCTTAATGCATTCTGTTGATGACCCCTAATGGGTAGGACTATAGACAAAATGTCACTTTCTTGGTTCAAGTGTTTGCAAGGCATTTTAGTGTTTTTGACAAGGATTACATTTTCCGTATGGTTATTCTTTGACTTCTTTTCCAGGCCTCTAGCTAGTATTTGGCCCTGCACTTGCATGCTGTGGTCATCTTTCCTCAGTGAGGTCACTGATTCTGACAGGATGTGTATTTTTCACTCTATAGCATATAAATCTATCCAGTCTCAAATCTGACTGGAAAGAAGTATCATGTGTTGTTACAATTTTGACAGGTAAGCCTCTGTGAGGAGTCAAATGCTTTGAGCCCAGTCCACCAGGTTTCCAGTAAAATAGATCAAAGTGACCAAAGGAAAAGAATCATACTCTAAACTGGATTGTAATTTAGTCTTTAAAAAGAGAAAAAGATGGAGATAAAGAAAAGAAAACTAATCCTTGTACTCAGCATACATTTAAAGATCAGGTAACTCAAATCAGTATGTTCTGAATAGCCCCTCAAGAAATGGTTTTATGAAATATATAAAAGACGCCTTTGTTTTCAATATTTCTCATCTCCTATGGAGTCATAACTAAAGATTCTGCTTTTGTGTGCTCCCTGAGAGCCGCCTCCCACACATCATCCAACTGACCTCACAGTCTTCTTTCTAGTCCCTTCACTGTCTGCATGGGCTACTGATTGCTTCATATCCTTTCTTTTGGTTACTACACAAAACCTATATTTCATTGCTTTTTCTTCTAACTGCTTAATGCTTTCTTTGTCCCAACTAATTACTGAGGAAGCAAGTCTGCTAGAGAGGTGTGAGAGAAGGCACAGAGATAGGTTTTGGTTTCTGTTTCTTTGTTTGTTTTTTGTAAGCCTTTCTCTAACTCATAGACTAAGTATATCAGTAATCTTCTGGCTGAAAGTCCTTGCTTTCTTTAATTCATTATCAACAAGCATGTGTTTGCCATTCTAGTTAAATCTGATCTCTGGCTGGAACAATAGAAAGGTTTTTTAAAGGTCCCCCTTACGAAATAGTCATCAAAGAAAGGTCTTTTTGAAATGACCAATACCAACACCATTTGAAATCTAGATTTCTCATGAGACTTACATTTTAGCTTGTTAATAATAGTTTGGGGACTTTAATGCACACAAACACACACACACACACACACACACACACACACACACACACACACACACCAGCTTTCAAAGGGAATAAGAAACAGTTTACTTTAGAGCCAAACCTAAATGACCAAAGGCCTAGGAACGTAGAGCTATGTATCCCCTCTTTCCCTTCTCCTAGATTTCTTGTTCATGAAGTGGGTTACATCGAGGCACATAGGCCTCAGTTGCTAGCTGATAGACATTCTGGCCTTTTGATTGGTAGAGAATAAGGTTTTGTTAAGTTAAGGCTTTCCAGTGGTTTTTATCTGTTTATCAGGAGGTTTGTCAGACACAGAGGTTGACTAAGAAAGGCTTTTGGGGAGGTAGGAGTAGCTAAAGATAGCAGGAGAAACTCTAATTAGGCTCTCAAACCTGTAACATTCTAAACTCTCCACATGCTTTGAAGTATTAATCTGTCCATTAGCCCTAGCACACACGACTTCTTTCCAGGAATTTCCTTTCACACTAAAAACAGAATTTGTCCAAGAGTGCCCTGAGTATGTGATTTCCTTCAGTGCTTATCAGGTTGAATTTAGGGTTCATAGACAGACCTTTTGGGAAATTGCTGGTACTACAGGCCTCCTAGATCCATATCCACAATGTCCTCCTCCTAGGAGAGAAGGCCCTGGACTTCATAGCAATGCTTTCTTGCACTGACACTCCCCCTAGATCAGCACAGATAATTGAGAGTCCATTCATTAATATTTGCAAACTATCATATTCAAACACAAAAGGCCCCAAGCAAAAAAGGAAGATTGGATTCTGGTCAAACAGATTTGTTTCTATTTTAGTTTAGCAATTTAGAAAAAAAAAAGTAATAGAAGAAAGCGACGCTCACGGAAGTAACAGAAAGGTCACAGCTCCCAGCAGCCACCCACTATATGAAAGCTGCTCTAGCTATTGCTCTTCATTGAATTTAGCCCCCCCACTACTTCCCAAACCACTTACATCATTGTGTCTTTTTCCTGCCTTCTTGTTAAATGTTTGATGTGCCTTCCTCTCTGTCATCCCTCAACACACATTGGTGAAGCTTGCTTTCAGGTGACACTCAGAATATCAAAGCAGACTTGCAAGTGGAAGACTTGCAAGTGCCTTCATTTGGGGCTGAATTTCTTCCTCTTCTGCATAGGATTCATTTCCATGTCCATAAATAATAACCATTTGCCTTGTTCTCTCAGTTTCTTATAATATACAAAGATGTAAAAGGGCTCAAAGGCATCAAAAGATTAACACTAGATAACAGGGAACTAAACAATGCATAGAAATCCACTGAAGCATACTGTTTTTCCTCATTGCTGTGGAGTATAATAGGCTAATACATATTAATCACTTACTGCTATAAATCCAAATAGATGTCTCTCTCATAACTTGTTTACCTTATACTCTTAACTTGCTTTATCATGCTTTCCTTCTTGTTTTCCAATTTAAACAAAATATGTCATCTTAGGGACTAGAGAGATAGTCCAGCAGCTTAAAGCATTTGCCAAGCCATCATGAGGAGTGGGGGTTTGAACCCAAGTGTGCATACAAGAATCTGGGTGCTCCACACCTGCCTGTAATCCTGCCCAAGAAGGACAGATGACAGAAGGATCCCTGGGGCTTGCTGGTTTCTAGGCCAGCATAGAAAACAGGAAACCACCAGCTCTAAGTTCAGTAAGAGATTGAGCCTCATTGTAGTAGACAAAGATAGAGAAGGGTCCCGACACCATCTTCAGATACACACAGGTACATATAACTTCACATACCCCCCCAACACACAAACATGTACTATACAATCACACTGATGTGCCACATTCAAGTAGAGTAAAATAGATAGTCTTCTTTAAATTTTCATTCTTGGTTCAATATAATTTGATTATAAAATCAATAATTTGAAAGATTTTATTTGGGAATTTTTTAAAATATAGAAACAATATTGAACATTTCTGCATTTAACACAGAAGCATTTGTAGAGAGTTCCAAAATGGAATCTTCTGAAGGTGAAATTCCACACAGACTGGACAGATATTGTGTTCCTAGCTCAGACACTGAGTTGCCTGAGCATATTCAAACAGAAAATACAGAAATAATTCCAACATGTGGAACTTCAGAAAATGAAAGTTCTGGTGTTCAAAATTGTGAAGGTAATTTATTAAAACATAATCTTGACAATGCCCAATTGGATAAATCCTTAGAAGAAAAGACAGACTCTCTGGTTAACCATCCCATCCATGCAGTTACCTCACAAAGAGGTTGTACAGAGTGAGAAACATTTCACTGAAGATAATAATGAAACAGTACCTATGGAGTGTGATTCCTTCTGTAGTGACCAGATTGAGTCTGAAGTAGAGTCATCGGCAAATACTGACTCTAAACAATTGAGTGAAAATTCTGTGATGCACAGTTCTGACAACAAGCTGTCTTCTGATCCTGTTATTGAGAAGATTGAAACTGTAGCTCAACCAGCTGAGAGCCCAGTGGATAAAGCCCTAAAACCTCGGACTCGAAGATCTAGATTCCATTATCCATCTACAACTTGGTCTCCCAATAAAGATGCTGCACAAGAAAAGAGGCGTGCTCAGTCTCCATCTCCAAAAAGAGAGACTGCAACAGAAAGTAAGAATTCTCAGTCACCATCACCCAAGAGAGAGTCTGTCAGAGGACGGAAAAAAATCTCATTCTCTTTCAGAAAAAAAAAAAAAGATATAGCAAGAGAAAGGAGGCAGTCTCGGTTTCCAAAGAGAGAGAATGCTAGGGAAGTTAAAAGGTCTGAGTCAGGCTCCCCAGGAAGAGATACTTCTAGAGAGAACCAGAGGTCTCAGTCTAGAGTGAAGATTCTTCCTCAAGAGAAATATCTAGGTCCCGGAGCAGAGAAAGAGAAAGTGATAGAGAGGCTCAGAGGAGAGATCGTGACAGACAGAGGAGAGCCAGAAGATGGTCTTGGTCCAGATCTTGCTCATGATCACCATCAAGAGTAAGAACAACAGGTAAGAGTTCATCATCTGGTAGAAATGAAAGAGATAATTTCTCTCCTCGGTGGAAGGAAAGATGGACAAATGGCACTTCAGAAAATGAAAGTTCTGGTGTTGTTCAAGATTGTGAAGATAACTTACTAAAACATAATCTTGACAACGCCCAATTGGTTAAATCCTTAGAAGAAAAGAAAGAACAAGAGGTGAAACTGGCTATTAAGACATTTTATCAGAATAAAGACATCACTAAGGAGGAGTACAAAGAGATCGTGCGGAAGGCAGTAGACAAAGTTTGTCATAGTAAGAGCAGAGAAGTAAATTCTACTAAAGTGGCAAATCTAGTTAAAGCATACATAGACATGTACAAATACTCATGGAAGAAAAGCCAGAAGAAAACTCTGGAAAAACCCATGTCTACCAAAAAAATATAGGCTGACAGGAGGAGCACTGTCAAGAACACTGTCTGTAAAGTGCAATTCAGCATGTACCTTACAGAGATTATTCGCAACTGTGATGGAGATCTGGTTTTGATAAAAATTTTTTTTTTATTGTAGGATATGTATTGTTCAAAATACAGCTGGGCACTGCAATTTCTATATCTAACCCCAAATCCCAATAAAACAAATTCGGGGGAAAAAAGTCTAAGCCAAATAAATCCTTCTGCTCCCCCAACTTGCAGTTCCTTGTGGTGTTCATTATAAAAATATAAGGCAAACTAAAACAATCAACCATCATACTGTACGTAGAGGAAGAGAGGTACCGAATCCATTGTTAAAATACATGGGAGGTACTAGACTTATAGCTCAATGATAGAAAGATTGCTTGCAGAGCATACAGGAGGCCATATGTCACATCCCCGGTAATTGGTTAAAAAGTACACACACACACACACACACACACACACACACACACACACACACACACAGAGAGAGAGAGAGAGAGAGAGAGAGAGAGAGAGAGAGAGAGAGAGAAAATCATTAATACGCACTGTACTTGTCTGGTACCAGGCCCTAAAAGAAATGAAATGAACTACCACATCACCAAACATGACTTCCTCAGAAATCAGGAGCAATATTTGCCAAATGCCAAGGCATCCAGATTTACCCAGTCTAATAAGGGAAGGCTCCCATTTAAACTCTTAACAAGGAAAATAGCAGAGATAACATGTTCGAAAATTTGTTTGTATGCTGTTTCCTTGCTCCGGCTCAAGCTACTGCATAGAACTAGGTGTTTTGCAGTGCCTAGCATGGTGCTTGTGTAGCTTCAGAAGTGATATTTCTCAATTTATGAACTGCAAATTCAAGTCAATTGTATAATTTAGCTATGTTTCTACAAACTCTTGTCTCTTAACACTGTTAGTGATTAAGGAAATTTGGAGGCATTTTTAAACCCTTGTTCCATGGTTCACAGTTACTGTTCTGTGAATGACTCTAAGCCAACTACTTAGTGAAGATTTTTCCCTTGATCTTTGCTTGAGAAACTCAGCTGCTACCATATGATACCATCTTCTTTTAACTGACATCATTACTTTTGCATTCCATGCCTATCTATAAAAGAACACTTGTTATTCTATAGCCACTGATCAATGGCATTTGAATATGCCTCTTCACCAAACTGCTCTAGAGTATCTCCAGAAAAGCTATCAAAGACATTTAGGTTGATAAGCACTGAAGCAACTTTCTGCCACTGGCACTGGTTTGTGAACAGCAGATAAATGCAGGATTAATTGATGCTTCCTATTCTTACACTTAATGCAAACTGCTAGCTAATGTTGTGTTCTTTATCTTCAGAATGATAATTTTCAAGATGGGTTAAATGGCCTTCCTTTACATACATTTTCAAGACATTTAATGTGCCAATGAGCAATTAAAAAAAAAAAGAGACATCATCACCCTCAAAAGTAGGATAAAATGGCAGACCATTAAAACATGAACATAGAAAGGACACATATGCATGTCTCCTCTTAGTTCTTCAGTAACGAGTGACTGTCTAAAAACAAGAGTCTTAATTTACAGCATTAACCAATTTTCTTTGTGTACTCTTACTCTAGTTAATTTTAAACTACTCCTAGGATACCACTTAACACATGATACAGTAGGGCAAAACATGCAGAGCTTCCTCTGTCTCATATTTTTGCTGAGGCCATTTTAGTGTTGACTAAAATTTGATTTCCTGGATGGAAAGCCCCATGGAATATTAGTCTATTCTAGAAACCTGAGGTCAAGGTGTCCAACTAGCTTATTTTAGCTTGTTAAACTACCAGATTATGCAGAACACCTTCACTCCAGCTAATCACCTTATCTAAGCTTTCCTTAAATTTCCTGATGGTACAGAAGTCTTCTTCCAACTTAGCTTCTGTTAAACTGCTTGCCTGTGCAAAGTCGTCTGCTCCTTTCCCCATCTCAGACACCTAACCTCTTGCAACTGCTGAGTGAGATGCCAAGACGTGGTTTTCGCCTTTAAAAAACTAACTTCACTCAGTGTTGCACTTGGGTTCCAAATACAGAAGTATAGCCCTAGCTGGCTAGAGGAAAGACTTTCAATTGGCTAAAAACTGTGTCTGAGTTTACAGTTCCCCAGGATAAGAATTAAAAAGAATTGGGACTCAATACATTACTGGAAAATAGAAGGAAGTAGCCTCAGTACCACATTACTTCATACTTTGCATTCATAAATGCAAACACATACAGAGAACTCAACCAAGGCCAACTTCAGACAGAGTCATACTAATAGTAACTTGTAATTTGTATGGGATGATCTTACCAAGTAAGAAACAATTTGTAACTTGACAATACTACATCACCAAATCTCCTTTCCTTCCTCATGTTATTTATTTCTTTTATTTAACTTATTGTAACAGAAATTGAATCAAAGCTCTTGTGCATGCTCGGTAAATATCCTATCGTGATGGTAGTCTTTTTGTTTGTTTGTTTGGGTTGATTGTTTCTTTATTTACTTATTTATTTATTTTTTTCAACTTGATATAAAGTAGCATTATCTGGAAAGAGAGAAAGTCAATTCATAAAATGCTAGTTGAGATATCAGTGCTCAGTGGGGGAGTGAACATTAACTATCCTCCCTAACAGAGAAACTATCTCCAACTGACAACTACTTACAAAGGAAAAAGTAGTTTCACCAGGAGAGTTTTATTAGGTATATTAAAACACTCAAATGTAGGCTCTAGGCCTAGCAGAAGATGACCAACACAAAGTGAACTCAATGACATTTTTTTTTAGACTTTTGTCTCATATTGGTATGCCAGTTTGTTTCATTTATTTCTTTTCTCTTTTTTTTATTGGATATTTTATTTATATTCCAGATGTAATCCCCTTTCCCCTCCCACCCAGGAGTCCCCTATCCCATCCCCCCTCCATCTTCTATAAGGATATGCCTCCACCCATACTCCCACTCCCCCTCCCCACCCACAATTTTCCCCACACTGGGGCATCCAGCCTTCACTGGACCAAAGACTTCCTCACCCACCTATGCCTGACACTGTCATCTTCCCCTACATATTCAGCTGGAGTCATGAGCCCCTCCCTATGTGCTCCCAGGATGGTGGTTTAGAACCTGGGAGCTTTGGTTGGTTGGTATTGTTGCTCTCCTCATGGGGCCACAAACCCTTTCAGCTCCTTCAGTCTTCTCTCTAAATGCTCCATTGGGAACCCCATGATCAGCTCAATGGTTAGCCGTGACCTTCCCCCTCTGTATATTTCAGGCTCTGGCAGACCTCTGGGGAGACAGCTGTATCAGGCTCTTGTCAGCATGTACTTCCTTGCATCCACATCAGTTTCTACCTTTGGTGAATGCACAAGGGATGGATACCCAGGTGAAGCAGTCTCTGGATGACCCCTCCTTCAGTTTCTGTCCTACGCTTTGTCTCCATATTTGCTCCCATAAGCATTTTGTTACCCTTTCTAAGAAGGACTGAAGCACACACATTTGGTATTTCTTCTTCATGAGCTTCAAGTGATTTGTGAGTTGTATCTTGAATATTGCCAGCTTTTGGGCTAATATCCAGTTATCAGTAAGTACATACCATGTGTGTTCTTTTGCATTTGAGTTACCTCACTCAGGATGATATTTTCTAGTTTCATCCATTTACCTAAGAATTTCTCAAATTAGTTGTTTTTAATAGCTGATTAATAGTCCATTGTATAAATGTACCACATTTTCTGTATCCATTCCTCTGTTGAAGGACATCTAGGTTCTTTCCAGCTTTTGGCTATTATAAATAAGGTTGCTATAAACACGGTGGAGTATGTGTCCTTGTTATATGTTGGAGCATCTTCTGGCTATATGACCAGGAATGGTATAGCTGAGTCCTCAGGAACAGCTTGAGGTCAGGGATGGTGATTCCTCCAGAAGTTCTTTTATTATTGAAAATAGTTCTCAATATCATAGGTTTTTTTGTTATTAGAAATGAATTTGAAAATTGCTCTTCCTATCTCTACGAAGAATTGATTTGGAATTTTGATGGGAATTGCAGTGAATCTGTAGATTTCTTTTGGCAAGATGGCCATTTTTGCAATATTAATCTTGCCAATACACAAGTGTGGGAGATCTTTCCATCTCCTGAGATATTCATCGATTTCTTTCTTCAGAAGCTTGAAGTTCTTGTCATACAGACTTGCTTGGTTAGATTCACACCAAGATAGTTTATGTTATTTGTGACTATTGTAAAAAGTGTTATTTCTCTAATTTCTTTCTCACCCTATTTATCCTTTGAGTAGAGGAAAGATACTGATTTGTTTGAGTTGATTTTATATCTAGCTACTTTGTTGAAGTTGTTTATCAGGTTTAAGAGTTCACTGGTGGAAGTTTTTGGCTCACTTAAGTATACTATCATATCATCTGCAAATAGTGGAATTCTGACTTCTTTCTTTCCTATTTGTATCCCTTTGACTTCCTTTTGTTGTCTAATCGCTCTAGCTAGAATTTCCAGTACTATATTGAATAGGTAGGGAGAGAGTGGGCAGTCTTGTCTAGTCCCTGATTTTAGTGAAAATGCTTCAAGTTTATGTCCATTTAGTTTGATGTTGGCTATTGGCTTGCTATATATTGCTTTTACTATGTTTAGGTATGGTCCTTGAATTCCTGAACTTTCTAAGACTTTACCAAGAAGTGATGTTGAATTTTGTCAAATGCTTTCTCAGCATCTAGTAAGATGATCATGTGTTTTTTTTTTTTATTTGAGTTTGTTTATACAGTGGATTACATTGATGGATTTTCAAATATTGAACCATCCCTGCATTTCTGGGATAAAGCCTCCTTGATCATGATGGATGATTGTTTTGATGTGTTCTTAGATTCAGTTTGCCAGAATTTTATTGAATATTTCTGTATTGATATTCATAAGGGAGATTGGTCTGAAGTTTTCTTTCTTTGTTGGGTGTTTGTGAGGTTTTGGTGTGAGCATGATTGTGGCTTCATAGAATGAATTGGATAGTGTTCCTTCTGTTTCAATTTTGTGGAATAGTTTGAAGAAAATTGGTATTAGGTCTTCTTTGGAGGTCTGATAGAATTCTGCACTAAAACCATCTGGTCCTGGACTTTATTTGGTGGGGAGACTTTTAATGACTGCTGCTATTTCTTTAGGGGTTATGGGACTGCTTAGATGGTTTATCGGCTCCTGATTTAACTTTGGAACCTGGTGTCTGTCTAGAAAGTTGTCCTTTTCATCCACATTTTCCACATTGCCTTTGTAGTAGGATCTGATAATTTTTTGAATTTCCTCACTTTCTGTTGTTATGTCTAGTTCTAAATATTTATTTTAGTTCTAATTTTATTAATGTGGATACTGGGTCTGTGCCCTCTGGTTAATCTGGCTAAGGGTTTATTTATCTTGTTGATTTTCTTAGAGAACTAGCTCCTGGTTTTATTGACTCTTTGTATAGTTTTTTGTTGTTGTTGTTGTTGTTTCTACTTGGTTGATTTCAGCCCTGAGTTTGATTATTTCCTGCCACCTACTCCTCTTGGGTATATTAGCTTTGCAACTTTTTGTTCTAGAGCTTTCAGATGTGTTGTCAAGTTGTTAGTGTATGCTCACTCCAACTTCTTTTTGTAGGCACTTAGAGCTATGAGTTTTCCTCTTAGCACTGCTTTCATGGAGTCTCACAAGTTTTGGTATGTGTTCTCATTTTCATTAAATTCTGAAAAGTCTTTAATTTCTTTCTTTATTTCTTCCTTGACCAAGTAATCATTGAGTAGAGCGTTGTTCAGTTTCCATGTGTATGTGAGCTTTCCATTGTTTTTGTCATTATTGAAGATCAGCCTTAATCCATGGTGATCTGATAGAATGCAAGGGATTACTTCAATCTTTTTGTATCTGTTGAGGTCTGTTTTGTGACCAATTATATGGTCAGCTTTGGAGAACGTACCATGAGGTGCTGAGAAAAAGGTATATTCTTTTGTTTTACGATGGAATGTTCTATTGATGTTTGTTAAATCTATTTGGTTCTTAACTTCTGTTTACTTCAGTGTGTCTATGTTTAGTTCCTGTTTTCATGATCTGTCCATTGCTGAGAGTGGGGTGTTGAAATCGCCCCACCATTATTGTGTGAGGTGCAATGTGTGCTTTGACTTTTACTAAAGTTTCTTTTATGTATGTGGGTGCCCTTGCATTTGGGGCATAGATGTTCAGAATTGAGAGTTCAACTTGGTACATGTTTTCTTTGATGAGTATAAAGTGTCCTTCCTTATCTTTTTTGATTACTTTTGGTTGAAAGTCGATTTTATTTGATATTAGAATGGATACTCCAGCTTGTTTCTTGAAACCATATGCTTGGAAGATTGTTTTCCATCCTTTTACTCTGAGGTAATATCTGTCTTTGTCACTGAGGTGTGTTTTCTGTATGCAGTAAAATTCTGGGTCCTGTTTATGTATCCAGTCTGATAGTCTATGTCTTTTTATAGAGGAGTTAAGTCCATTGATATTAAGAGATATTAAGGAAAAATGAATGTTGCTTCCTGTTATTTTTGTTATAGAGGTCGAATTATGTTTGTGTAGCTATCTTCTTTTAGGGTTAATGGAAGATTACTTTCTTGCTTTTTCTGGGTTGTGATTTCTCTCCTTGTGTTGGAGTTTTCCATCAGTTATCTTTTGAAGTGCTGGTTTTGTGGGAAGATATTGTGTAAATTTGGTTTTGTCATGGAATATCTTGGTTTCTCCATCTATGGTGATTGAGAGTTTTGCTGAGTATAGTAGTCTGGGCTGGCATTTGTGTTCTCTTAGGGTCTCTATGATATCAGTCCAGGATCTTCTGGCTTTTATAGTCTCTGATGAGAAGTCTTATGTAATACTTATAGGTCTGCCTTTATATGTTATTTTACCTTTTTCCTTTACTGCTTTTAGTATTTTTTCTTCATTTTGTGCATTTGATGTTTTGATTATTATATGAAGGGTGGAATTTCTTTTCTGGTCTAGTCTATTTGGAGTTCTATAGGCTTCCCTTTATGTTCATGTGTTATCTCTTTCTTTTGGTTAGGGAAATTTTCTTCTATAATTTTGTTGAAGATGTTTACTGGCCCTTTAAGTTGTGAATCTTTACTTTCATCTATACTTATTATTTTTAGATTTGGTCTTCTCATTGTGTTCTGGATTTCCTGGATGTTTTGAGTTAAGAGCTTTTTGCATTTTGCATTTTTTGACATTTGTATCAATGTTTTCCATGGTATCTTCTGCACATGAGATTCTCTCTTCTATCTCTTGTATTCTGTTGGTGATGCTTGCGTCTATGACTTCTGATTTTTTTTCTTAGGTTTTCTATCTCCAGGGTAGTCTCCCTTTGAGATTTCTTTATTGTCTCTACTTCCATTTTTTGATCCTGGATGGTTTTGTTTGATTCCTTCACCTGTTCCGTTGTGTTTTCTTGCAGTTCTTTAAGGGAATTTTATGTTTCCTCTTTAAGGGCTTCTACCTGTTTACCTGTGTTCTCCTGTACTTCTTTAAAGGAGTTATTTATGTCTCTCTTAAAGTCCTTTATCATCATCATGAGAAGTGATTTTTATTCTGAATCCTGCTTTTCCGGTGTGATGGGGTGTCCAGGGCTTGCTATGGTGGGAGAACTGGGTTCTGATGATGCCGAGAACCTTTGGTTTCTGTTGCTTATGTTCTTGTGCTTGCCTTTTGCCACCTGGTTAACTCTAGTGCTATTTGCATTCATTGTCTCTGATTAGAGCCTGTCTTTCCAGTTATCTTGCTTTTGTCAGAACTCCTCAGAGTCCAGATGTCTTTGTGATCCTGAGCTTCTGGGTGAAAGAACTGCTGGGACTCAGACCTTTTCTGGGATCCTGAAATCCTGCTGCTCTGAGTGTAGTGGTTCCTTCTTTGCTCTGAGTATGGTAGTTCCTCTAGGATGGCTCAGGATATGGTGTCCACTGCTCTGAGTGCAGTGGCTCCTCTAGGATGGCTTCTAGTCTTCATGGGAGCAGACCAGCTAGGTGTTTGCCCCAGCCAAAAGGAACAAGCGAGGGATGGAAAGGGAGTGGTGTCACCTGTTTGTTTTCTAAAAATATAGTTGGGTAGGTTGGATGGGGGAGGGACCTAGGGGAAGTTGGGGGAGAAGAAACCAGGATCTGAATATATTGTATGAAAAATTTATCATTAACACACACACACACACACACACACACACACACACACACACACACACAC
>JANHMN010000005.1:46754502-46767536 GCA_030674055.1 Rhabdomys pumilio
AGAGAGAGAGAGAGAGAGAGAGAGAGAGAGAGAGAGAGAGAGAGAGAATGGCCTGTTAGAGCTGTTAGAGCTGGTAGGGCACAGGCCCTGATATTCACTCTTACAACAGCAGGAGTTACACAGCGCCATGATTCTAGAATCTCCTGTGTTATACTCCTTGAAGAGTCTCTTTTATTTTACCCAATCAGTGTTCTGTGCTTTACCTCATTTTATCCCAGGTAAACCCAGTCTAGTCTCTCTTGTAGCAGGAGGTGACAGGACTCTCTCTCTCCTAAGGTACTTTCCTTCTTAGATACAAAGAATCCTAGGGAAAACATGAACAAGCTCTGGTAGCCAGCTGCTGCTATACTTGACTCCTTGACAGGAGGATAGGGAAGACAAGTTCCTTGTGACTTGCTAGTCTCTGAGGAAAGTGTCTGTCTTACACTTTTTCTACTAGAAAAAATAATGCATTTTATTGTCTTATTATGAAGATTCACAATTGAAATATCAAATCTGTATGATACAACAGTTTTGCTGTATTATTGGCTTAACAATATGATATGAGAAGTTTTCAATTATTAGGAATTTTTTCAAGATATGATATCTGTAACTTTATACTATTTGTCTATACTCCACTATCATAGTTTATTTAACCTTCTCTATTTGGAAAGCATTCACTGTTTGATTATGCTGTAAGGTGCACTAACATACTTGTTCCTACTTTTTAAATTGCTTTGGCTAAACTCTTACTGGTTGATTTACTGAGTCCAAGTCTACCAATCTTTTTGATGCTTGTATAACTTACTCAAAAGTCAGATTTAGTCTTTCTATCACAATGCCTTTTCTAGACATTCTACTATAAGGTCCTCTATCTCTTCTCTGAACCAATTACCACACAGGAATTTCACTTATTTTTCCTCTACTGATTCACTTGTATTTGTTTTGATGTTAATGGTCAAGCTAAAATCTCCACTATAATGGGGACCAGGATTTGTAGTTTATTTGAATTCACAGAATCCTTTTGCAATTGCATCAAAACAGAAATAGTCAGCTCAATTTCTGAGAAAAATAAGCATTTAAAGGACAAGTGGTACTCTTCTAAATGCAAGAATTATGGATTTGTTGACATTATAGCTCATTTGAGAATATTCCCTTAACCTTCTAAGTTTGATAACCCCATTTCTTCAATTACTGGATTTGCATATTCTAATGACCCTATAAAAGCTTTGAGTTTTATGTTATAACCACTTCTTCCCTAGCCTATGACCTTTTGTACTTGAATAAGTAGAATGAATCTAGCTAATCCTTCTAGCAGCTAAAGCACACACCCTTCATAACATTCTTTAAGTTCTTTTCATTAACCCTAAGAAAGGGTGAAAGTAGGTATACAATAGTATAAGCCCTATGTTGACTATAGTCTTCAACTTATTAAAGAGTCAAATGTAAGATTGTTTTTCAGTCAGGTTTAGTAGAGAGAGTGAAGATCTGAAAAGTAGTGTAAGAGCTTCTATTTCAAATATGTGATAGTGTTGGAAACATTAAGATTCTGACTAGTGTTTGGGTCTGGTGGTATATGTCTTCATTTCCAGCACCTGGGAGGCAGAGGCAGACAGCTCTCTGAATTTGAAGTCAGTCTAGTCTACAGAATGAGTACAACCAGGGCTACACAGAGAAACCTTGTCTTTAAAAACCAAACCAAAGAAAAAGTTTCTGACTAGTGAGCTAGGGTCCAGGATATCCCTATATGTTGTCATTTTCAGAAATATGATCTCCAAACATGGGAATATCTTAACTGTCTGAACCTGCACATACATTACCTTCCATGGCAAAGGTAGCTTTGGAAATGTGACGATTTTGAAAGGAAATTATGTGAGATTGAAAGAAAAATTTATGGGTCTCATGAAAAACTAATAAAATAGCAGGGCCCTGTAGATTCCTTCTCCCAAACCCAAGTAGCTGAAAATGACACACCTTCAGGGCTTGCTAGCCAGAGGCCCAGTTAATCAGTTACCAAGGAATACAGAGTTACAGGACAAAGGACAAGGCCTGTTAAGCCATCTCAGGAACTGGCTGATAAGAAAGGTATGCAAAGCTCTGCTAACCTAGATAAGCATCCGCCTGCAGGAACTGTACTCTGCCCTCACTGAATGGTACAGCCTGCTGATGTTTAAAAGTTGTAAAACAACTAATTGTGTAACCGTGGGAAAGTTTCCTCCCTTTCCCCACCCCGTGTCTATATAAACCCTAAACCTTGGAGCCTGGGGGTCGTCCCCTCTGTCTCTTGCATGAGACACGTGTCAGGCGGCCCAGAGCACTCCGTCATTAAACTATCTCATGTGTTTGCAGCAAGCTGGCCTCTTGTGAGTCCTTGGGTGCGTGCCATCCTGAGACTCAAGTGGGGTTCCCTTGGGGTCCCCTTCTGGGGGGGGGTCTTAAGCCTTTCAAGATAAACTTGACTCAAATGCAAACACAGAGGTTTTGTTTGTTGGTTAGTATTTTAAAATATTTTTCAGTTTCTTGTTTAAGAATTTCCTACGTTATACAATGCGTTTTGATCAAATCCATCCACACTTCTTTTGTTCCAGCTTCTCCCATATCCTCACTACCATCTTTTTCCTTCCAACTTTAGGTTGGTCTTAATGTTTTATTATTATTTTGTTTTAAACCAGCGAGTCCACTTAGTGCTGCTAAAATATTCATGGGAGTGGGGCTATCCATTGGAGAAAGGGCAGCCATATGTTTGTTAGTATTTTGAAATAGGGTCTCATGTTGGCAAGGCTGGCTTTGAACTTGAACTTACAATGTAGACAGGGAACAAATTCAGGGCCTTTGGTCCAGCCTCCACAGGAGTTTTTAAAAACAAGGAATCAGAGCTGGACATGGTGGTGCACACTTTTGATCCCAGTACTTGGGAGGCAGAAGCAGGCATATTTCTGTGAGTTTAAAGCCATCCACTATGTAGTGAGACTCTGTTTTTAAAAGAAAGGAAGTGGACAAAAAGCAGTGGAGGGAAGGAATGTGAGTTAAGGAATATAGATGATGTGTACAAGTTTGAAAAGTAAAGAAAAAAATAAATTATTTTTCAGCTCTTTTGGAAAGAAATATAACTGTACAAACTTCTTGATTTTAGCTCAGTGAAACCTATTTTATATGTCTGATTTACAGAACAGTCTAAGATTGTTGTAATTTGTGGCACCAGCAATAGAAAACTAATTATACCAACAAGAGGATGAGATGAATGATGCTAACTTATAGCAAGCTTGTCAAATGTGAATTATATAATTTCACATCTTTAACAATAGTTCTTTGATATCTATTGGAAGGAATGAAACAGTCATTTAAAAATATTTTCTCTTTCTCAAACATAGAAAATAATTTTTAATATGTAAGTATATCATCAAAGGCAATATTGTATTTCTTAGTAATATAGTTATATGCATAAAGTCTCATCAACATGATTGCCTAAGTATGAACCAAAGATGACACCAAAGGACATGCCAAAGTGGATGGGAAAAATTCCATAAGGCCTCAACCATAGACAAAGAAATATAGGCAACCAAGGAGAGGAAGAGCATACTAACTGGTTGTCTAGAACCAGTCAACCTTGAAAACCTACATCCAAGTAACATTATAAAAATAGAATAGGTTCTATTTATGAATATATATGTATACAAACACACACACATAGACACAGATATTAAAAGCTTATAAAATGGTCATGAAGATGATTATTACTTGGTCAAGTTATTTGTTTTGCTATGAGGAAAGTTGAAGTCACTCTTAGGTATGTGATTTGCTCACAGTTAAAGGGAGAACATGGGATTCTGACTCAATCAGCAGGACTTTAAACCTTAGCTGTTAGCACCTCCTTATATTTCCTTATATGACTAGTGTAATTATGTGGATAACAAAAAACAAACTTTTAGTAAGAAACAAGGACTTTATTGAGGACCACAGAACCTAGCACAGTAAGAAAATATTAAGGTCTCTGTAGAGTTTTGAAGGATAAATGCCCACCCTAGACCCAGTGGTGGCACACGCCTTTAATCCCAGCACTTGGGAGGCAGAGGCAGGCAGATTTCTGAGTAGTTCGAGGCCAGCCTGGTATACAGAGTTAGTTCCAGGACAGCCAGGGCTACACAGAGAGACCCGTCTCAAAAAACTAAAAAAAAAAAGACTCATGTATATGAAAGCTTGTAACCCAGTTGGTGGTGCTGTTTGGGGAGGTTTAGGTGGTACATCCTTGCTGAATGTCACTGGGGGTGGCTTTGAGAAAAAAAAAAGCACAGGGCTATTTCCAGTTTGCTGTGTGCTTTGTACATGTCTTTAAAGATGTTAACTCTCCACTTCCTATTCCTGCTGCCCTGCCTTCCACTTATTGCCATGCTCTCCCCATGTAATTTTTAACCCTCTAGAGTTATAAGCCAAATAAACTCATTCTTTTATAAATTGCCTTGCTCATGATGTTTCATTACATCAATAAAAAATTAACTAATAGAGTTTCAAAAGATACACCCCTGTTAACATTTTTATAGTTTTTCTTTTCTTTTCTTTTCTTTTTTTTTTTTAACCAGTTGAGATGTTTGGATGTGAAAAATCAGAGAGAATTCAAAATATATCTTGTAATATTAATAAATATAACTGCCTACAACTAACAATCAGAAATTATCCTTGTAGCAGTTTCCCTGAATTGAACCAACTAGTTAACCAGCAGCAGAACAAAGAGCAGATATTTCTTCACATCGAGTAACTAAATAAGGCTTTGATGATCTAGGAAGAAGGGAAGGAGCAGGACCAACGAAATCAGAAAAGAATATTGGTAGTATATTCATCCAACTTGTTTTTAACAAACTACTATAAATCTTAGTGTGTTTTTCTTCTGATTCAACATCTGAGTTATATTAATCTTGGCAAATTGTTTTGCCCCAAATTTGGTTTCTGCATAGACATCTTCTAACTATCTGTTTGGGGGTATAAACTTTACTTGTTTATCAGTGTAATATCATATTTCCTGTTTCTCTACTTCCCTGGAGAAATACAGAATAAAATGCTGAAAGTATTACCTGTGTTCCTGAACACTGAAGCAAATAATTCTTTTCAAAACTGAGCAGTTTCAATCATCACTATATTTTTATGGATAATGATAACACCTGTTATTATGTTTTTAAGATAAGGATAATCAAACTTATGCCTCAACTCGTAAACTGACTGGGACAAGATTTTTCAAAATATCTCATGCTCAGCTTGCCTATGTCTTAAGCTCTAATTGTCTGTGCGTTTCACTTCTGCAGAATTGGAAGAAAAAGAGAGCCATTATTAATGAATAAATGTTTCTACTGCAGTAAACACGAAGCATTGTTCTCATACATACAACTCTAGACAGGTTGGCCGAACTTATTCTCTGTTTCTGGACCCCATAAAATACTTTTCAAAATGAAACTCATTAGTCCATTTATTAGCCTCAGATGAAACACAAGGACCCAATTTTTCCCTCTCCAGCCCAAATCCACATTTGACTCCATTTTTCTTACAGCTTGGATAATATGCTATTGCCTCATAGCAGATCTTTATGCATTTCTTCTGGAATCCCTACCTGTATTCTTGTACAGATCTTGGTGGTTAACAAGTTTTTTCTATTTAATATTAATAGAGAAAAGGAGCTCTTTGGGAAAGATTTGTCTGTGTTTAGAAACAGCTTTCAGTTCTTAATTATGTGTTTCAACTCTCAATGCCAGCTCTTTTCTGTTTTCAATTCCAAGTTAACCTTATAGCTAAGGCTAATTGTATGTGGGTTTTTTCTTGATTAAATGAGCTTTACTGTGGTCATAAGGATCATATAAACTTTCTACTGTTTTTCTTTATAAGAATCTTAGAGTATTATTGAATAAATCAGTGTAACAGAAGTCAAGACCAAAGAGTTTTATTCTTAGGAAGAGTAGGGCTATTACTATTTTTAACTACCTGTATGCAATATGAATATACCATAATAAAACAGAGAGAGAAACAGTTTTCCAAAGAATATACCCCAGATGGCTTGGTGCTTCTCCCTTGAAAAGCAGTATTGTATGCAAGTACTAAGTATGTATGAATACAAGCGAACTTTTTTCCATTACCACATTATTGGCATAAATTATCAGATGTTCTGTTTTCTTAGTAAACTCTCTCTCTCTCTCTCTCTCTCTCTCTCTCTCTCTCTATATATATATATATATATATATATATATATATATATATATGTGTGTGTGTGTGTGTGTGTGTGTGTGTGTGTGTGTGTGTGCTGGAAATTATGCACAATTTAAGTATTTAGACAACATTCATACTGAAAATAAGTCACTGTTCACAATTAAATGTTTTTTTTTAAATTTGATCCTGTGATAAATACAGGAGGTTGGGTTTATTTTTGTTGGTTTCTTTACTGTACTGTTTCTAGATGCACAGTCTAGATTTGATGTTTATTATTTTGAACTCTCACTCTCTTAGAATTTGCATATTCCATCCCCTCCTATTTGCACCACATTTTATTTTTAGAAGGAAAACAATTAAATATTTTATATGGGAATTATATACTTTAAATTGTGATCAGAACCAAAAAATACACTTGGAACACATACATAACCATTGAAAGATGAATAGGAGTAAAAGAGGGTAAAGAAAGGATAGTGGAGGACAGTAAATATGAGCAAAACATATCATATACTCATATGAATATATCATAGTGAAACTCATTATTCTATACAGTTATTATATGCTAGCAAACATTTAAAAAACTCTTGAACTTGTACATTTTACATCATTTGTAATTTCTCTTTCCATTTCTAAATTCACTGTCCTCCAAAGAGTGACTAAAATCAACATACAAATTGTAAAGCAAAGTGTGACACTAAGCTTTCTTATCTTCTATGGCAGGTCAAATCACATGCCTGCTCAAATTGCTACTCAGCTGTAATCCAGATGAGACCAGGAAGAGTCACTTGCCAAAAGTAGTATTCATTTGCTACAAAAATTTTTCTGTCCCATATCTTGGCTTACAATAGATGTCCTTGTTGTTTTGGATGCATTACACCTGCTTCAGAGCAAATCAAATACATTTCGAACCTTTCCAACATACATACAGAATTCGTGAGTTTCCAGGAAAAAAAAAGAAGTTACTGTTTTCCAAAAGCATAAATCTCTGAGATGTGTTAGACAGAGCCTTAGTTCTAGCCCTGCTCAGGGATCCTCTCTTATGCTTGTTTTGTTTTGTTTTGTCTGCAACTTGATGAATTGATCTCTTCATTAGACCTAAGCACCAGGAGCCTGGGAGTATCATCCATCCACACTGACACAGTTTCAAAGCTCTCAGCCAGTGAGCCCCAGAAGTTGGCCCTTTGTCTCTCCAGTCACTCCAGATGTGCTGATCCTTCTTTTCATTTTCATTAAGTCAGGTATTCCTTTGTTCATGCCAATACATACCCCAGCTCATTCTAATAAGACAGTAAAGATCAGCAAGGCAATTCAGAAGTCAACAATTATCTTTCTGCAGCCTTCACCCCCCCCCCTTTTTTTTGGTTCAAAGCCCTGTGTGTTTAATTTAATCTATTTTAACCTCAGTTTTCTACAGTACTTTTTTTGTTATTTTTTTAATGTTTTCTACATAGTTCTTTCTCTAATATTACATTGTCAACACTGCTATAATTTTAATGCTTTGGCATCCAAATCTGGCCTCTTGTCCTACGTCTGACCTTGCTAACTGCTACCTGTAATCTACATACAATTTTAAAACTGTGTATTTATTTATTTAATGGGGGTCCCTGTGCATGCTACAGTGCATGTATGGAAGTCAAAGGACAACCTTTGGGAATATGGTTTGGAATAACTTTCCAATTTTCTAAAGCCAGGTCTCTTTTGTTTCCTTGACAACTTGAACTTCAGGGTAATCTTGTCATAGTCATACCTGGATTACAGGTATGCACTAGTAAATCTTCTCTTACATGGGTTCCAGGAAATTGAATTCAGGTTGTCAGACTTGTACAACAAGGAATTTGACCAGCTGATTCATCTCAGAGGCTCATTATCTTTTTGTTGCAAGGTTTAATCACCATTCTGGCTGCAACTAAAACCTAACTTTTTTTTTTCAGTGCATCTTTTTGATAATCTCTCTATGTAAACCAGGCTGTCTTCAAACTCACTATTTTTCTGCCTCTGCTACCTTAATGCGGGGTTTACAAGCATGCACTGCTATGCCCAGACTTCTCAATTCACTTGTATGTGTACAGGCATACATTTTTTAGTATTCTCATCTTAGTAGGGTGACATACAGAGTCAAAACATAATCACATTCTGAAACCATAAAAAACTCCCAGTCTTGTCTCTTTTACTTAATGCTGCCAGTCTTTCCCTGGACAGTTAAAATTTCTTATGATCACTTCCACCCTGGCCTCTTTACAAGCCTTTTAAATGTGCTCAAGTAATTTCACAGTCCACTTGCTGCTTTTGTCTGGTGGCCTACAACAGAGTATTGAGAAAGCTAGTTTACTGAAACACGTGCTCACATATCCTACTTTGAGTCCTAACAGCTCTGTACAATTACTAGGCTCTTCTTATCCTCTAACATTGGAATAATCTGTCTTTCAAGATGACAGTTCGAACTCTGCCTTGCTTTTCATGGTTTGAAACAGAGTCTAGTAAGAATAACTAGAGTACTAAGCTTCCAGATTCTCTTTCCTATACTTTGTACTTAAGCACTTATCTACCAGCTAGTTATATTACCTAGTATTAACCAAAAGAACTGTACAGTAAATGGTGCAAATACATACAAATTTACAATAAACAGAAAACATTACAATGCTCATGCAAAGCCTTGAAACAATTCTTAAGATGGAGCACTATGGTGACCGTGAACTCATAGTGTAAAAGGATCTAGCACTCCTACTAATTCTACTCTCAGCATGCCTTCATCATTTCATGTCTGTATTGTGGCAAGGGCTATGTAGGCAAGCAAACCAATTGGAGGTCTTCACTGATATACTCTGTAGGAAAAAAAAGCCTATAGGATGAATGATATTTTCTAAGACCTTCTTTAAAGCAAGTGTTTACAAAGACCCCTCAGTGAGCTCAATGTATTTATAGTCCTTTGTCGCATTAAAAAAAAATCTTATTATCTGGCCCATGGTGCACATGCAAACTTACACACTGCCTCTGCTTCAAGCATACCAATGTCTCCACTCTGATATGACTCTTCTACTCCTTTCCATTCTATACTTTGAATTTCTGATTACCGTGGTAACCTTTGATTTCCCTCTTTCCCTTTAGACCAATAAGAATGTTCCCTATATGGCAACAGCCACTTCAATTCTCATAATTTCCATAAACACTATTTTTATTTATTTGTCTGCTAGCTTATTTATTTATTTGTGTTCATATACAAAGGAGATAGGCAATTGCATGCTGGCCACAGGTACTGAAGACATCAGAGAGGACAACTTCGTAAATTTGGCTCTTTCTATTTATTTTTATGTGAGTTTCAGGGATTGAGCTCAGGTCATCATGCTTGGTAAGCATTTATTTCTACTGAGCCATTTCATGATTAAAAATATTATTTTCGCTGGGCGGTGGTGGCGCACGCCTTTAATCCCAGCACTTGGGAGGCAGAGGCAGGCAGATTTCTGAGTTCGAGGCTAGCCTGGTCTACAGAGTGAGTTCCAGGACAGCCAAGGCTATACAGAAAAACCCTGTCTCGAAAAACCAAAAAAAAAATATTATTTTCTAACAGAAAGGAAAACTGAGAAGCAACCATACATCATCATCACCCAAAGGAGATAGCTAATTAATACTGTGTTCTTATGATGTTTGTCTGTCTTTTAATCCTTCCATTATCAATACTTGGTTTTTGATGTGCTTCTTACTAAATTTCAACACTCAGGTTACATCACCTGGAAAACTTCAGGAACTCCAGTTTAAGGATTTTTTTGTTGGTTTTTCACAGATCCTTTTGTTGAGTAAAGTATCTGTGCATATAGTAGTGTACAGAAGAGGTAGCTATTGAATGTCCCATGCAATTACAATCAATTCATAAAATAAAACATCACAACCACTTAAGAGGGCTCATTGGACCCCACCCCAGTCAATCAATCCTAAACTCCACAGAAATAGTACTGGCTTCATGATTTTGCCCATGAATTTAGTATTATCTACAGTTTCATATGGAATCAAATATTTGGTATCCTTTTATCTAAGTATTATTTATTTAAATATAAGGCACTTGAGATGAATCCATGATGTGTAATCGTCTACTGTATGCATATAATATTGTTTATTTACACATTTTCCTGCCAATGAGCATCTTGAGCTGTTGCTAGCATAAATAAAGTATTTTTCTTGAGAAAATACTTTTGGAGACATATGTTTTCATTTCTTTTATATAAATGCCTATGTTTAGAATTGAAACAAATAAGTTGGGCGATTTATTTTTAGGTTTTTGTTTTGGTTTTGGTATTTGAGTTTTATAATAGGCTTGTAATGGTTTTAATGAGAATGTTCTGCCATAGACTTGTCTTACTTAGTTTAGTTTAAATAAGTATAGAGGAAGTAATGTGAAATTCTGTTCCTTAATTGCCACAAGCATCATTGGGACTCTATTATAACAAAAGATAGGTGATCAGGAAAAAAAATAGAACCAAAAAAGCCATGGCAGTTTTTAGAAAAGAAGGCCCAAATGCTCAGGGAAAATAGTAGTTTTATGCTTATATTTAATGAATGACTGTCTAAAAATATAGTTGGACCACAGACTAAGAACTAGTTCAATAGACCAAGGAAGAAATCTTGCTAGTCATGTGTGTTCAGATCATTCTTGGATTTAGGCAGCCAACGATTGTTTGGGCAGGGTTCCACTGGGGAATCTACTGAGGTGAGAAAGTTTTTGAAGCTTGCAGAAGTGACCTGCTTCCTCTCTGAAGTCCGTCAGCTGTGTCAGGCTGGAACAATGGCAATGATGGAAGTCCAGAAAATCCTGAGAACTCCAGCCAACAACTAGCACTGACAGTGGTCCCAGCAACAGTGCCAGGACATTTAACTGCCACTAAAGCTAGGGCCACACACAGAGTCTCAAGTCTTCTCTGGATGTATATCAACACAGAGGCTCAAGAATTCTTGTCTCAGGAACAACCCAAAGTGATCTTAGAAACCATCCTTAGGTACTTTAAATAGCATTCCTTAGTTCCAGGTAGGGCAGGATCTCTTTCATACTGAGAGTTTTAAGAAACATTATCAAACATGGCTTACTATTCATACAGAAATATGGGAAATGTTTTAGTGATTTAGCCAGGTTATATGACTGACAGTGAAGGAGAAGGGTTCTAGTGTCTATGACACACCTGGGGAAAGACAAATAACTATTTTTTTTTTGTGAATCATTTTGTGGGGGAAAGAGGTGATGGGTAGACAAGGAGACAGGAAGTTCTAATTTGAGTTGTTAATAAGTTCCCTTCCAGTGCTTTCAAATCTCCTTTGGTCCAAGGAACTTCAGATGATTGAAGCTGATTATCTCAGGGCTGTTTTTTTTTCTCAGCCCCAACAAAAGGCCATCCATTGGTATGTTTCAGCTCTTAACTAAAACCGTTACATCACTTTCCACTCCTGCTAACAACTAGTGAGAGTTCCTGCTGCCTTGCACACCTGTCAACTTTTGATACAGTCCGTCATTTTGCTTTTTCTGTTTTCATTTTTTTAAGTCTTCTGGCTATGTAGCTCAAGTTTAAGTGTTTCAAAACTCTTTCAGTTTTAATGGTTGTCATTGTCTGAAGTAGAATGAGTGAATTCCTGCCTTCAAATGATCTTTAAACTACTTGATAGGAAGATATAGGACTCACCTGACTTTTATCTCACATTGCATTAGGTTCATACTAATTGCTTGATGTTTTTATTTCATCATTTAAAAATACTGGATAAAAATAAGAGACTATGTACATATGTACATATATACATAATCTCTTATAAATGAATATGTATATATATTTAATTCTCTTGTTGACAAACATTTTTGTTGCAGGTTTAAGTGTAAAAATTTCAATTCATTTTTTTCCTTCAATTTTGATGTTTCTTTAATTATATGTTATAACAGGAAATAGATTGCCAGAAATCTCCATAATTAAACTGGCAGGTCTCTAAAGGACTCTTTATTGTGTCCGCTGGTTAAATTCATCTGTGGAGATAGATTCAAAGTGAGTAACTAGCAGAAGAAAGAAGAGAAAAGACACAAAGAAAAAGCCAGCATATTTACAGTCTTTCTACAAAATAACACAATTTTGTATGTGTATCTATTGGCCTTCGTAAATGTAGTTGAAAAATTATTGCAAATTAGACTTTAGCTCATTAATTTATACTTCTTCTGTTTATGAAAAACTTATTACTGTATATTAGGAAAATAAAATTTTAAGCAAGTATCTATATCTTGTATACCATATATCACTTGCCCCTGTGGGCTTAATTGTGCTTTGCAAACACATATGTTGAAGTTTTAACTCCCAATATAGTAGTGTAAAGAAATAAAAATTTCCAGGAGACAAATCTAGATGTAGTCCTGAGGTTGGGATCTTGCTGGTGGCATCATAAAAAAACCCAATCCCACCCCTATGCCCCTTGCCCAAACCCCATATAAGAAGGCCTCTCTCAGCCTGAAGCTGCAGATAGGGAACTTGAATGGGTTTGTGCTAAATCCTCTGCATATAGTTGTGGTTGTTTAGTTTGAGGTTTTCTGGTACTTACACTGGGAGTAGGGGGTTCTCTGACTCTTGCCTGATCTTGGGAGCCTTTTCTCCGCTACTGGGTTGCTTCATCCAACATTCATAGGAGGGTTTGTGCCTAGTCTTATTGCAACTTATTATGCTGTGTTCAATTGATATCCCTGGCAAGTCTGTTTTTTCTGTAGGGAAATGGAGGAGATGGGAACGTGGGGTCGATACTGGGAGGAGTATATGGAAGGGAGGCTGCAATTGGAATGTATTGACTGAGAGAAGAATATAATAATAAAATAATAATAATAATAATAATAATAATAATAATAATAATAATAATAA
>JANHMN010000005.1:46775253-46798935 GCA_030674055.1 Rhabdomys pumilio
TGTGTGTGTGTGTGTGTGTGTGTGTGTGTGTGTGTGTGTGTGTGTGTCTGTCTGTCTGTCTGTCTGTCTGTCTGTCTATGTGCATGTGCATGTGGGAGTGAGTGTGTCCACAATAAACACATTATATTTAAGTTTGAAACACTGGAATTTTTTCAGACTCCAAATTAATGCAATTTGAGTTAATGTAGTTTTACTGTCTGTGTGTACATGTAAGACAAAGGCAGTAAAGTATGCTACCTGCATTTCAGAATTTAAGTCATTTATTTTCTTCACTGCCAAGATCATAAATTCTACCTTGCATGTGAGAATCAACCTATTTCTCTTAGTTTCTGTATTGTTCTGTAATAAAATATTTTTAATCAAAATTTACCTGAGAATCTAGAGATATGTGAAGCAAGGTATTTCTAAGTATAATTTTCTTTCTTTGGATGGCTATCTGCTTTAATTGTTTCTTTATTGACTGTAATAACTCAGAAGACAAGACATATATTATATTCATTATATCTTTTTAACAGTTTGAAAATCATAAATGAAGTGATATAGAAAAGACCAATGAATAGATAGTCACAGATGACACATTTGAAAGGAAAGAATAAATTTATAGAAACAGATAAAAGAGCAAGATAGAATTGATTGATTAGAAAGATTTGGGAAGATGGTATAGAGAGTACAGACAGGAATCTGTCTATACCATAAATACACCAGCAGAACCAGCAAGACCTAACTATCTGGATCTCTGCAGTTTACTTAAGGTTTGCAAGCTCCTTAGGAACAGTTTGCACAGTAGATTGAGGTTAATGTCAGTTCTGAATTCAGCTGTGGTTACCTACTCTACTCATTTCACACAGCCTCATGGAGAGTAGGGATGTACAAATTCCTGGGTGGGCAATAAAGACTCTGCCTTCTGAATCCTGGTCACCTTCACTGTGATCATGAATAGTATCCTCTGATTATAGACACACACACACACACACACACACACACACACACACACGAAGGCAAATGTTGTTACTCCACTCTAACTGTGTTGCAGTCCCCTCCCAACAGTATTCCACGTTCCTGCTCTTCAACTAAAATAACATGAAATGGATTTAATAATCAAACTCTCCCTTTTCTCTCTCTTTTTTCTATTCCCCTCTTGCCATCACAAAACTAAGACCATAAAGACTAGAAACTTTAAAAACAGCTATGTATAAAGTATACATACATACATACATACATACATACATACATACATACATATACACATATAAAAAGGCACAACTGGAAAGTAACAACATATACCCAATGAAAGATTCAGGCTCTTCCAATCTCAGAAGACTTAAGCTTATACATCAGACTTACACTTTGCATATAAAAGCCTATACTAATCAGAAAACACACACACCAAACTCTGGGAAGGAGGGGAACCTGGTTCTGAGTTGCTGCATTACTAGATCAAAATGTATAGTTTCAAGAAATATCATAAGACATACAGAGAAACAAGGAAGAATATCCTATGCAATAAAACAAACAAAACAAAACATGGTTTTCCAGAGAAAGACCAATGGCTACTAAACAAAGATATGAACTCAAAGGGCTTAAGCATATCTAGAGAAAGTGAAGAAAAGGGTGCACAAACCAAATGGAAAGATCAATAATGAAATCTAAAGGCGCCCAAAAGTCGTTTTACAGTCCCAAAGTAAAATACCTGATATAAGAAATTCACTAAAGGAATTTAAATAAATATTTAAAACTAGGCAAAAGAAAGGATCAGTTCTGTTTGTAGAACAAAAAATAATGTGACAAGTTCAAAGGATCCAGGAGATAACAAGGATGCTGTATATGTATTGTGATGGCATCAAAAAAAGAAAATAAGGTAGAAAGAATATGTGGTGGAAGAATGAACACAATACTCAAAGCTCAGTAAACATTAAATAAGATGAACTCAAAGAGAACTCCATTGGCACATGAGAATCAAGGTTGTGAAAACCAGAGAAAATCTTGAAAGTGATAAGAGGAAAACAACTCAGAACTCACAGTGAGATCATAAGCAGACTTCACATCAGGAAATAAGGATGCTAGAAAGTAATGCCGAAAGAAAACCAACTATCAGCAGATAATCTCTTGTAAAAGCATAATAAAAAACTCAACTGCCATTCAATAATGTGAGGCAAATTAAGATGCCACCAGGCAAACAGAAGTTTTAGGGATGTCTTAACCAGGAACAGAAGGGATAAAAGAACACTTCAACAATAATGCAAAACAATATAAAAAAAACAATGACCTTACAAAACATGAAAACATTAGCAGTTAGCAAAGTTGGCATTATTAGAAAAATCCATTTATAACTGTACTTTTAATGTTTCCCATACTTTAAAAGTCTAGCTTCTGTCCGATGCTTTGTCTCCATATTTGCTCCCATGAGTATTTTGTTACCCCTTCTAAGAAGGGCCAAAGCACCCACACTTTGGTCTTCTTTGTTCATGAGCTTCATGTGGTCTGTGAGTTGTATCTTGAATATTGCCAGCTTTTGGGCTAATATCCAATTATCAGTGAGTGCACACCATGTGTGTTCTTTTGTGATTGAGTTACCTCACTCAGGATGATATTTTTCTAGCTCCATCCATTTACCTAAGAATTTCTCGAATTCATTGTTTTTAATAGAAACTGAAGGAGGGGCCATCCAGTGACTGCTCCACCTGGGTATCCATCCCTTGTGCAGTCACCAAAGGTAGACACTGATGTGGATGCCAGGAAGTACATGCTGACAGGAGCTTGATATAGCTATCTCCTTAGAGGTCTGCCAGAACCTGAAATATACAGAGGCGGAAGCTCACAACTAACCATTGAGCTGATCATGAGGTTCCCAATGGAAGAGAGAGAGAGAAGACTGAAGGAGCTGAAAGGGTTTGTGGCCCCATGAGGAGAGCAACAATACCAGCCAACCAGAGCTCCCAGGGTCTAAGCTGCCAGCCTGGGAGCACATAGGGAGGGACTCATGGTTCCAGCTGTATATGTAGGGGAGGATGACAATGTCAGGCATAGGTGGTTAAGGAAGTCCTTGGTCCAGTGAAGGCTGAACACCCCAGTGTGGGGAAAATTGTGGGTGGGGAGGTGGGAGTGGGAGGGTGAGTGAGGGCATATCCTTACAGAAGCAAGAGGAGGAGGGATGGGAGGGGGGGGGCTTGGGGGGGGGGGGGGAGGGGATTATATTTGAAAATATCCAATAAAAAAGTCTAGCTTCATTGTAACAATTGCTTGGAAAGCCATATTTTATCTTTTACATAATTTAAAATGACTTGTATTTATAAAAACCATTAGCTTTTTAAGGCACTTTCTGTATACAAAGGTAATTGCATATGTGCTGGTTAGTTTTATGTCAACTTAACATAAGCTACAGTCATCTGAGGGAAGGGACCCTCAATTAAGAGAAGATCTCCATAAGATCAGGCCACTGGCATTTTATTAACTTCTGTTATGGAAGGGCCCAACTCATTGGGGGAAATGTTACTCATGGGTTGGTGGTCCTGTGTGCTTTAAGAAAGCATGCTGAACAAGCCATGAGGCAGAAGGCATTAAGCAGCATCTTTCCATGGCCTCTGCATTAGCTCTTGCTTCTAGGTTCTTACACTACCCAAATTCCTGCCTAATTACCTGCAATGAATATTTGTGATATGAAAGAGTAAGTGAAATCAACCATTTTCTTTCCAAGTTGCTTTTAGTCATGATATCTTATGAAAGCAGTAGAAATGCTAAATCACTGTACCACTGATGAATAAAAAAGTTGGTCAAGGTACTTTTTAGGAACACCATTTTGCATGGTATTCAGTTAATGTATGTATAATCTAAACTTTAATGTGTTAAATGCAATTGCCCATGCAATCACATGAACAGTAGTTATATAAAATAAACAAAAAGTAAACAAGAAAGAAATTTATGCATTCAGCTAAAAATTTCATTCAAATAAAAAAATGACATCCATGCAGAAAATAGAAAAGATACATAACGCACAGAGAATATGAATGCCAAGATAGCATCAATAAGTCCCTCCTCATCAGTAACCTCTTTAAATATAAGTGGATTAACTCTCCAATCAAAATTCATAAGCTGATAAGCAATTATCAAAAAATGATTCAAGAGACTCACTTTAAGGCAGATGTGATGACATCCTTTCATACCAGCATTCCAGAGACTGTGTGTTTGAGGGCAGTGTAGGCAATGTACAAAGATCCAGGACAGGCAATGCCTCATGATGAGACTCTGTTTTAATAAACAAATGAATAAATAAACTAGAAATAAGAAAGACATTATCCCCAGTGATACAAAATTTGATAAAAATGAAAGATTTGAAAAAGCCATACCATGCCAAAAGGACCCCTGAAAAAGCAATAGTAGCTTATACTTAACCAAACCAAATGGACTTTAACAGATTAGGAGACAAAGAATGCCATTATATGTATATGAAAAACATGACAATATACAATTATATGATAGTAATAAAACTATTTATATAGGTTGACAATATATTAAATTAGCTATAATAAAATTGAAGAAATAATTTCAAGATAATGTTAGATAAATGCAATATTTTTCTCTCCATAATATGTAGAACACCCAGAAAGAAGTTAAGCAAATCAACTGAGAATGTAAACAATATAATAAATGAGGTAGATTTAAAAATAAATGGAGAGAACATTTAATAACAATAGAATAAACATTTTTTTTCTCAAGTACATATGGAATATTTCCTAAAACATACAGTATGTTAAGCCACAAATTAAATGACCATAAGTGAATTTTAATATATCTTTTCTGACTACAACAGGATGGTGCTGAAAATCAATTACAAAAGCAAAACCAGCTTTTGGTCTGGGCCCGATCACTGAGCACATCTCGGGTGGCAGCTCTGCCCCCAATCTCACAGAACCCAGAGGAAGAGGGTCTCCCAGGAGCTCTAAACTGGGAAGTACCTTAGGTAAGGAGACAGCAACACTAGCCCCAAACACGGAGTAACTGGGACCTACTAGGACCCAGGAATTCACTCCTGGCCTAGAGCACTGGTTCCTCACTTCTAATGATGATGATAGAGGACTTTAAGAAGGTCATAACACTCTCAAAGAAATTGAGGAGAACACAGGTAAACAGGTTGAAGCCCTTAAAGAGGAAACACAAAAATCCCTTAAAGAATTAACAAGAGAACACAACCAAACAGGTGAAGGAATTGAACGAAACCATCCAGGACATAAAAATGGAAGTAGAAACAATTAAAAAAATCACAAAGGGAGACTACTCTTGAGATAGAAAACCCAGGAAAGAAATCAAAGACATAGACACAAGTATCACAAACAGACAAGAGACAGATGAGAAAATCTCAGGTGCAGAAGATACCATAGAAAATATTGACACAACTGTCAAAGAAAATGCAAAATGCAAAAAGTTCTTGACACAAAACATCCAGGAAATCCAGGACACAATGAGAAGACCAAACCTAAGGATAATAGGTATAGAAGAGAGTGAGGATTCCCAACCTAAAGGGCCAATAAATATCTTCAACAAAATTATAGAAGAAAACTTCCCTAATGTAAAGAAAGAAATGCCCATAAACATACAAGTAGCCTACAGAACTTCAAATAGACTAGACCAGAAAAGAAATAGCTCCCATCACATAGTAATCAAAACACCAAATGCACAAAACATAGAAAGAATATTAAATGCAGCAAGGGAAAAAGGCCAAGTAACATATAAAGGCAGACCATCAGAATTACACCAGACTTCTCACCAGATACTATAAAAGCGAGAAGATCCTGGACAGATGTCATACAGATTCTAAGAGAATGCAAATGCCAACCCAGGCTACTATACCCAGCAAAACTCTCAATTACTGTAGATGGAGAAACCAAGATATTCCATGACAAAACCAAATTTACACAAAATCTTTCCACAAACCCAACACTACAAAGGATAATAGCTGGGAAGTTCCAATACAAGGAGGGAAATTATACCCTAGAAAGAGCAAGAAAGTAATCTTCTTCTAACAAATCCAAAAGAAGATAGACACAGAACTATAACTGGGTTATTAGTGAAGATTTGTGTAGGTAAGCCCAGACAACATTTTATTTTCTATCCTAACACCTATGATAAATTGTTGGTTCTCTTTTCATTGACATTTGACAAATTGTTTTATAACCTCCTGAAATGTGCTCTGAGTAAAAGTCTGGTTATTTGTCTAGGAACAATTAACTGATGTTATCTGAGAGACTGACGAAATTCTTATTACAGTTTTTGACTACCAGAAAAAGGCCTAGTAACAGTCTCGTTATAAAAGATCTTAATAATCATGGATACAATTTTTAAAATTTTTATAAGATCATCATTAAGATAATCTTATAAAAAGATTTAAAACATCATGTATTATATAACATCACCACATGATAGTACATTTTTATAGATCTATGTTTAACAATAATAGCCTGAGACAACAATTTGACATCTTTAGAGAGTATATAGGTCAAATTACAAAATTTGTTTTTAGTGTCCTCAATTTCTTCATAATAGTGTGAGTACTTGAGGACTTACACCTAATCAATTATGATAAGTGGATGTTACTCATTTTTATTTTAAAAAAATTAAAATATGTATATGTGATTTGATACCATTTCAGGCTTTCTAGTTACAATCACTTTAACAAGAGAAACAATTAAAAATATGATTAGTTATTGCCTATAGTATCTTTTATGCTTGGTGTTCCATATCAGATTAAGATAAACAAAACTGACGGTTACAGACAGACATTTGAGATGTTTTGTTAACAATGTAATATTACCCATATTACTGGAATTCCTTATAATCCTCAAAGAGAAGATATTATAAAACAGATATGATAAAACTTTAAAACAATATCTTAATAACTCTCTGAGTATGGGAGGAGCAGTTACTGGTGCTTCTTCCCTGGTTTTACACGAACTCTGAAAAATTGGCTTTTAAAACAAAAGAGGGGGAAGTATACCCCCAGAAGAAGTCTCCCAGAAATACTCTCCATCATGCCTTGTTCATTTTTAATTTTCTAAAACTAAAAGCTCACGACAAAGCTGTTGCTGATTGCCTTTGGCATTCTGAGACCAATAAACACTATGCCACAGTTATGTGGAAGGACTCTCTTAACTTTAAATGGAACGGCCTGGACCCAGTTCTCATATGGGGCTGAGGATTGATATGCCTGTTTGATGCCAAAGAAGGCACAGCTAAATGGCTGCCAAAAGATTAATGAAATAAATAGATATTTCCACAAAGCCAGGCCCAATTATAAATAAGATGAATAACAATTGACATCCAGGGAAGAGAAATCTCCCTGAGAATTCCCTTCTTTTTCCTTTCCAGGTAAAAATGAATCACTCGTTGTGTTTGCTGTTGGAAGTTCTAATCCTGCTGCTCGCCTCCGGACTTACACTACTCAGACCTTCGATGGGCCATTGACAAGGACATCAAACAGCTAGAGATTGACATCACTAATCTGAAGAAATCCCTTGTTTCGCTGTCTGAAGTGATCTCCAAAAATTACAAAGAACTTTATTGGATTTGATTTACTCTTTTACAATAGAAAAGACTGTGTACAGCTTTAGACTGAAGGTGAAGACTCCCAACTTAAAGGACCAGTAAATATCTTCAACAAAATTATAGAGGAAAACTTCTCTAACCTAAAGAAAGAGATGTCCATAAATATACAAGAAGCCTACAGAACTCCAAATAGTTTAGAGAAGAAAATAAATACCTTCTGCTACATAAGAATCAAAACATCAAATGTACAAAACAAAGAAAAAATACTAAAAGCAGTAAGAGAAAAAGGTAAAGTAACGTATAAAGGCAGACCTATAAGAATTACACCAGACTTCTCACCAGAGACTATAAAAGCCATCTATACCTATTATCCTTAGGTTTGGCCTTCTCATTGTGTCTTGGATTTTCTGTATGTTTTGGGTTAGGAGCTTTTTGTATTTTGCAGTTTCATTGACAGTTGTGTCAATGTTTTCTATGGTATCTTCTGAACATGAGATTCTCTCTTCTATCTCTTGTATTCTGTTGGTAATACTTGTGTCTATGACTGATATCATACAGACCCTAAGAGAACACAAATGCCAGCCCAGACTACTATACCCAACAAAACTCTCAATCAATATTGATGATAATATGAATATTGTCATATTCCATGACAAAACCAAATTTATACAATATCTTCCCCAAAACCCAGCACTTCAAAGGATAATTGGTGGAAAACTCCAACACAAGGAGGGAAACTACAACCTAGAAAAGCAAAAAAGTAATCTTCCAACAACTCTGAAAGAAGGTAGCTATACAAACATAACTCCACTTCCAATAACAAAAAGAACAGGAAACAACATTCATTTTTTCTTATTATCTCTTAATATCAATGGACTCAATTCTACAATAAAAAGATATAGACTATCAGACTGGATACATAAACAGGACCCAACATTTTGCTGCATACGGGAAACATACCTCTGTGAAAAAGACAGACACTACCTCAGAGTAAAAGGAAGGAAAACAATCTTCCAAGCAAATGGTCCCAAGAAACAAGCTGGAGTAGTGATTCTAATATCAAATAAAAACTTTTTTCAACCAAAAGTAATCAAAAAAGATAAAGAAGGAGACTTCATATTTATCAATGGAAAATCGTACCAAGAGGAACTCGCAATTCTGACCATCTATGCCCCAAATGCAAGGGCACCCACATACATACAAGAAACTTTACTAAAGCTTAAAACATACATTGCACCTCACACAATAATAGTGGGGGATTTCAACACCCCACTCTCAGCTATGGACATATCAAGGAAACAGAAAGTAAACCGAGACACAATAAAAGTAACAGAAGTTATGAACCAATTGTACTTAACTGACATCTATAGAACATTTCATCCTAAAACAAAAGAATATACCTTTTCTCAGCACCTCATGGTACCTTCTTCAGAATAGACCATATAATTGGTCACAAAACAGGCCTCAACAGATACAAAAAGATTGGAATAATCCCCGGTACCCTATCAGATCACCATGGACAAAGACACGTCTTTGATAAGGACAAAAACAACAGAAAGCCCACATAGATGTGGAAACTGAACAATGCTCTACTCAATGATAACTTGGTCAAGGAAGAAATAAAGAAAGAAATTAAAGACTTTTTAGAATTTAATGAAAATGAGGACACATCATATAAAAACTTGTGGGACTCCATGAAAGCAGTACTAAGAGGAAAACTCATAGCTCTAAGTGCCCACAAAAAGAAAATGGAAAGAGCATACGCTAACAACCTGACAGCACACCTGAAAGGTTTAGAACAAAAAGAAGCTAATATACCCAAGAGGAGTAGACAGCAAGAAATAATCAAACTCAGGTCTGAAATCAACCAAGTTGAAACAGAAAGAACAAAATATCAACAAAACCAGGAGCTTGTTTTTTGAGAAAATCAACATGATAGACCAGCCCTTAGCCAGACTAACCAAAGGGCACAGAGACAGTACTAAAATTAATAAAACCAGAACTGAAAAGGGAGACATAACAACAGACACAGAGGAAATTAAAAAAATTGTCAGATCCTACTACAAAAGCCTATACTCAATAAAATTGGAAAATCTAGATGAAATGGACAATTTTCTAGATAGATAGCAGGTAACAAAGTTAAACAAGGAGCAGATAAACCACCTAAACAGTCCCATAACCCAAAAAGAAATAGAAGTAGTCATTAAAAGTCTCCCCACCAAAAAAAGTCCAGGGCCAGATTATTTTAGTACAGAGTCCTATAAGACCTTCCAGGAAGACCTAATACCAATTCTCTTCAGACTATTCCACAGAATAGAAACAGAAGGAACACTACCCAATTCATTCTATGAAGCTACAATTACTCTCATACCTAAGCTTCACAAAGACCCAACAAAGAAAGAGAACTACAGACCAATCTCTCTTATGAATATTGATGCAAAAATACCCAATAAAACTCTCGTAAACCGAATCCAAGAACACATCAAAGCAATCATCCATCATGATCAAGTAGACTTTATCCCAAGAATGCAGGGAAATTTCAATATTAGGAAATCCATCAATGTAATCCACTATGTAATAAAACTCAAAGAAAAAAAACAAATGATCATCTCACTAGATGCTGAGAAAGCATTTGACAAAATCCAACATCCCTTCATGTTAAAGGTCTTGGAAAGATCAGGAATTCAAGGTCCATACCTAAACATAGTAAAAGCAATATACAGCAAGCCAGTAGCCAACACCAAACTAAATGGAGAGAAACTGGAAGCAATCCCACTAAGATCAGGGACTAGACATGGCTGCCCTCTCTTACCCTACCTATTCAATATAGTACTGCAAGTCCTAGTGAGAGCAATTAGACAACAAAAGGAAGTCAAAGGGATACAAATAGGAAAGGAGAAAGTCAAAATTTCACTCACTATTTGCAGATGATATGATAGTATACATAAGTGACCCTAAAATTTCCACCAGAGAACTCCTAAACCTGATAAACAACTTCAGTAAAGTGGCTGGATATAAAATCAGCTCAAACAAATCAGTAGCCTTCCTCTACTCAAAAGATAAACAGGCTGAGAAAGAAATTAGGGAAATGACACCCTTCACAATAGTTACAAAGAACATAAAATATCTTGGAGTGAACTAACCAATCAAGTGAAAGATCCGTATGACAGGAACTTCAAGTCTCTGAAAAAGAAATAGAAGAAGATCTCAGAAGATGGAAAGATCTCCCATGCTCCTGGATTGGTATGATTAATTTAGTAAAATTGGCCATCTTGCCAAAAGCAATCTATAGATTCAATGCAATCCTCATCAAAATTTCAAATCAATTCTTCATAGAGATAAAAAGAGCAATTTGCAAGTTGATTTGGAATAACAAAAAAACCCAGGATAGCAAGAACTATTCTCATCAATAAAAGAACTTCTGGGGGAATCACCGTCTCTGACCTCAAACTGTACTACAGGGCAATAGTAATAAAAACTGCACGGTATTGGTACAGAGGCAGGCAGGAAGATTAATGGAATAGAGTTAAAGATCCAGAAATGAGCCCACACACCTATGAACATTTGATCTTTGATAAAGGAGCTAAAACCATCCAGTGGAAAAAGGACAGCATTTTCAGTAAATGGTGCTAGTTCAACTGAAGATCAACATATAGAAGGATGCAAATCAATCCATTCTTGTCTCCTTGTACAAAGCTCAAATCCAAGTGGATTAAAAGACCTTCACTTAAAACCAGATACAGTGAAACTAATAGAAGAGAAGGTGGGGAAGACCCTCGAATACCTAGGCACAGGGGAAAAGTTCCTGAACAGAACACCAATGGCTTATGCTCTAAGATCAAGAATTAACAAATGGGACCTCAAAAAATTGCAAAGGTTCTGTAAGGCAAAGGACATTGTCAATAAGAAAAAACAGCAACCAACAGATTGGGGAAAGATCTTAACCAATCCTATATCAGTTAGAGGGCTAATATCCAAGATATATAAAGAACTCAAGAAATTATACTCCAGACAACCAAATAACCCTATTAAAAAGTGGGGTACAGAGCTAAACAAAGAATTCTCAACAGAGGAAACTCGAATGACTGAGAAGCACCTTAAGAAATGCTCAACATCCTTAGTCATCAGGAAAATGCAAAGCAAAACAACCATGAGATACCACCTCACACCAGTCAGAATGGCTAAGATAAAAAACTCAGGTGATAGTAGATACTGGTGAGGATGTGGAGAAAGAGGAACAGTCCTCCATTGTTGGTGGGATTGCAAGCTGGTACAACCACTCTGGAAATCAGTCTGGTGGTTCCTCAGAAAACTGGACATAGCATTACCTGAGGATCCAGCTATACCACTCCTGGGCATATACCCAGAATATGCTCCAACATATGCTCCACTATGTTCATAGCAGCCTTATTTATGATAGCCAGAAGCTGGAAAGAACCAACAGAGGAATGGATACAAAAAATGTGGTACATTTACACAATGGAGCATTACTCAGCTATTAAAAATAATGAATTTGAGAAATTTTTAGGTAAATAGATAGAACTAGAAATTATCATCCTGAGTGAGTTAACCCAATCACAAAAGAACACACATGGTATTTACTCACTGATAAGTGGATGTTAGCCCAAAAGCTTGGAATAGCAAAGACTCAACTCACAGACCACATGAAGCTCATGAAGAAGGAAGACCAAGTGGGGATGCCTCATTTCTACTTAGAAGGAGTAACAAAAATACTCAAGGGAGCAAATATGGAAACAAAACATCAGATAGAAACTGAAGGAGGGGCCATCTGGAGACCATTCCACCTGGGCATCCATCCCATATACAGTCACCTACGCTGGACACTGACGTGGATGGCTGGAAGTGCATGCTGTCAAGAACATGATACAGCTGTCTCCTTAGAGGTCTGCCAGAGACTGACACATTCAGAGAACAATGCTCACAGCTAACCACTGATATAATCAAGGGTTTCCCAATGGAGAAGTTAGAGAGAAGAATGAAGGAGCAGAAAGGGTTTGTGACCCCATGAGGAAAGCAACAATATCAACCAACCAGAGCTCCCCAGAGTCTAAACCACCAGCCTGGGAGCACATAGGGAGGGACCCATAACTCCAGCTGTATATATAAGGGAGGATAGCCTTGTTGGGCATAGGTGGGAGAGGAGATTCTTGGTCCCATGAAAAATGAACACAGAGTGTGGGGGGGAATGTGATGGTGGGGATGGTGTAGTGGGGGTAGGGGGTAGGTGGGGGCAAAGCCTAATAGAAGCATGAGGAGGGGGGATGGGATGGGTGGTTTCTGGGTGGTGGGAGGAAGTGGGGTAAGGGGTTAAAATCTGAAATGTAAATATAATACTCAATAAAAAAAATTTAAAAGAATTTAAAAAAATTATCTTGATACTAAAATTTGTTTTGAGAATTGTATATTGCAGAGTACACAGCCTTGGTGTATCTACTCCTCAGGCAAGCTAAGCAGACCTGCTCAAACCTCTGATGTCCTGGAATTCCATCTGGATGCAGTGAAGACACAGCATCAGAGGCTTATCAATTTACTCTTCCTCCCACCCCTCTTCTAATATCTCAATGCCTGTAATCAGCTTGAAGAAGTTAATGAAAAGTCAGCGTCCCTATACCCTGGGCTTGGGGACTAAGGTGGTTAATATTGGGCTGTCTTTCTAGGGAAAAATAGTGGTTTTGTTGGAACAGGGAGGATTAGCTAAGATTTATTTCATAGACATAACCTAGTGGTAGAAATCTGTATAATTGTTATGAAGATGAAGTTACAATTTTTTAAAAAGTACAAAATTTACTTTTATTTCAAATTTAAGGTTTCCATGGGTATGAGCTTCTTATTGATATAAAAGTGAGATGAATATTGTTACTCTCATAGGCATTATGCCTGTATAATACATTTAGGAATACAAGGCTTAGATCCAGTCCTTCTTTAACTTTCTTAACTAATTTGAGATGGTTAGCCTGTGAGTTAAGGGCCTATAGCAAATTCATGGCTTGGAGTTTATTGCTAGGGTGTTTTCCATATTTTATTTAGAAATAGTTGAGTGGAGTTAACAGACAACAGTCCAGATTACCTTACATGGATAGTTGATTTTCAAAACGTCAGAAGTCCACAGAATTCCTGTAGTAATGTTCATTTTGATTAGAGACCTGTCTGCTCCTGACAGATTCCTGTCTTGGATTCTAAGAAGAAATTGAGCATCTTTGGAGTTACTCCAATTGTGGTGAGACAGCCACTAGGCAAGAATTGCCTCTTTCCATCTACAGACAAATTACTGTCCAGAAAAGGACACACTTGCACAATAGTTGACTGATTATATCTGCCCAGACAGAGTAATCAGCCCTTAATAATTCTGCATCACTAAGGTCTGTCAGATGATCCTGGGCCAGAAGGCTGAAGATCAGATGCTCCAACATTTTGTAGTATAGGGACTGTCCAGGTGTTCAGCGATCTCTATAAATTGGCTAAGTTTTAGAAGCTATGCTTTGTGCTTCCCATAATTTCAGTTAACTCAGTCATTCTGGATTTCTGATGGGGTTGGAAATTTATAGTCTCATAGCCAATCCTGGCTATTTACTTTGAGAGAAAAGATTTGAGTGAATGGTTTTCAGTTGACATTCATTCTAAAGCCAAGAAAAAAGCCAAGTTCAGAACTAAGTGTTTTAGTTAGGAGAGATGACAGAGGTTCTGGTTAGTCAACAAAATGATGGACTGGATATTAGGACTATCTTGTATCTCACTGGTACAAATTGGTATAATTATGCTTAATTGTGTTTTGAGAGAAGTTTTATTTTAACAGGAAGAGTGATATGTAGGAGGAGCTAAGGTGAGAGGAAGACAAGAATAAGGAGAAGAGGAGAAGAAGGAGAGGAGAAGCTAGGTGATGAGAGAGAGAAAGAGAGAGGGGAACATGGAGGCAGATGTTCACGTGTCTCCACCAATCAAAGATAGTTGATATATGTAGGTTGAGTATCGGGTTACACTTCCGATTGAGCATTACCAAACTTATAAAGTCTTTGATTAACATTTTTAAAAAATTGTATAAAAGCAAAAAGGAAAAGGGGCCATGGGATAGGGGTTTTCTAGGGACGGGAATTGGGGAAAGGGGATGGCATCTTAAATGTAAATAAATTATCCAATAAAAAAAAAGGAAAATACATAGTGAAATTCTGCTAGCTCCTTTATCAGAAAAAGAAATTAAAGAACAAAGAGTTGAGTGCCTCTTACTACATTAAGCAGCTTATTAAAGACAAAGCTAAGCCTTTTGTGTCCCATAGGATAGTTTTTAATATGTTTTCACTGTCCTTTCTGTTCAACCTCAAATTCAGTTTTTCATTTTTAATTTTCCTAACTTTTTTATATATTATATTCACTTCAGTTTGTTGTTGCCAATCACAGAATATAATAGGTAGAAAATTTTTTTGAAAGAATGTGTTTTGACTCATTGTTCTAATTCAAGGATAAGAGGTTGCATCTGGTATTGCATTCTTGCTAGATTCTACCCTATGGTTTTTCCTTTCTGAACCATTAGGATTCCAACTTGTTAATCTTATCTATTATAACTCCCTCTGATAGGCTCTATCTCTAAATACTGTAGTTTCAGTAAATCTATTCTTGTAAAACTTTATGAAGAATATTAAATTTCAACATGAGTTTATGAAACAACAGACTATATTCAAATAATAATAGTAATATATTATTACACTTGGTTCTAATAATTTTTTATCATTAACAAATCAATTTAAATATCTGAATTAGTAAGCTTCCTGTCACTATGACAAAATACTTGGGGCAAGTAACTGATAAACTCTTCAGCTCAGTTATCTTGAGGCTATAGTCTAAAACCTGTTGTCTCCATTGCTTTGGGTGTCTGATGAGAGCATCATATGGCACTGGCAGTGAGTACGAAGAACAGCTAGCTCACAACATAACCCAGGAAGCAGGGAAATCCTGGATGACTGAGGTCCTGGAATCCTTTTTAAGGACATTCTTGCAGTGACCCTAGTACTTAATACTGGGAACTACCTCTCAATGTTTCTATCAAGGGCATTTCCCTGGAAACCATGCCTTTAATATATGGACTTTTCAAAGGGACTATCCATATACAAAGCATAACATGTTTCATCTTCATTTCTGACCCCAATTCCATCCCTATATTAACACCCATTCTCCTGTACTTACTATGTGCACATTTTACATGTTTTTCATTATTTCATAAAGTATTGCGTATATCTATGTCTTAATTATTTTTAATAAGCTCTACTTTAAGGTGCTCTATATTGCTACAGAGGTGTGGGTAGAGTGGCTGGGAATGCTGAAAGTTCCTCCAGGCAGGAAGTTAGGCATGGAGGCTGTGGCTACAGGAATCATTTAAGGCCTTCTCCTTGGTTCTTCACTTCCTCACAGCATGACTCCAATGACACAAGAAAGTCCTTGGGTTTCCAAAAATGGTTTGGTTGGCACAATGGATGATGGTTGAATCTGGATGTGCACACCTCCCACCCACCCCCCACCCCCTGAAACTCAGGGAGTTAAAATAGAGAGGGAGAGAGGAGGGAAGGGCTGGGTAAGAATGCTTAATTAGCTCTGCCCTATGGCCTTCAGGCATCTCATTAGTATGTAAATCTCTCTAGGGCCTGAGGCCTGTAGTTACACCCTCTACCTGTGCTCTTTGGGTGGGGCTGCACTGCCCTGAACAGTGCAGGTCAATGGAGTTCCATGTCATGTGTTAGGAGCCTGCATTCTGGGAACGGTGGAATAGATGCCCGTCCTTTACAGGCAATGGTTACCTGTTGGGTCTCCAGGCTCTCCAGCCAGCTCTTCAACCAAAACCAAGACCCCTTTCACGGCCCTATACAGAGGCATTAATCCACTGCTACCGGTCACTCCATGATTCCCCACATTCTGTTTTTTCTCAAATGATTACTATCTTCCCAGTGGTTACTACACAGAATGTTTCAACTCCCTGCTGAAATAAACAATTGTGTGCACTTTTCTTATGGATCTGGAAAGAATATATTTAAAATATAAGTTATTGTACTGAAGCCAACATGAGTGAAATTTATGGCCTTACAAGAGGAGGCACAAGAGAAATTACCACCCTCTCAGCCACATGCAGATGTGACTAGAAAATAGCCACATCCAAGTAAAGAAGAAATCTGACACTGAATTTGCCTGTACCTGTAACTTGGACATTCCAGCTTTCAGGTCTCTGAAAACTAAAAGTTAGTCAGTAAAGTTGCCCAGAGTTTGTCATTCTGGTACAGCAGCCTGAACAACGAAGACAGTAATAAACACTGCATCTTACCCATGCTTTAACTGTGTGATTCCCTTTATGAGTTAAGTATATACTATAAATAACAGTCCTTTGTTGGATAGATTTGTTCGATAAATTTGTTTGGCCTGTACCTATCTGCTCATACCTTTAACAAAGATTTTATAGTGGAAAAATGTTTGATGAAGTCCAAATTTACTTAATGCATGTGCATGTCTGTTCGAGTGTGTGTGTGTGTGTGTGTGTGTGTGTGTGTATGTGTGTGTATGCCTGCTGAGGCCAGAGAAGGCCACTGGATACCCTGATATCCAAATTCTTGATATATTTACATATCATGCTTTCAGTATCTGTTAAAGGTTCATTTTCTTTTTGTAGCAAATTTGTCACATCATGTTATTTTTTCTACAAATATATCTGTTTGTTAGGGTTTTACATTTTATTAATCCATTTGTAACTTTTCTAATAATTTTATGTATAGTTAATTTTATTTCTTTTGGTGTTTTGTCCTTCAACTATCTCATGATCATTTGGTCAACACTGTCCACAGTTCATCTTTTCAAAGACTTCACTGAGGATTATGATAATGTACTCTATTGGATGCAATTTTGTCATCAATTCCATTACATGTATTTAATCTTTCTTTTGTTATTTTCTCAAATACTTGAATGGAAATTGGGGGCATATTTTGCATGTGTACATCCAGGCAAGAACAGGTGTATATGTAGAAGTGATTGTAGTATGTGTACATGTATGTTCTTGTTTATAGTGGTACAATGTTGATGTAAATTATATTCTTTGATCACCCTGGGTTTTCTATATTGTGACAGGCTCACACACTTGAAACTAGAACTTGAAAATTGGACAAGGCTATCTTGCTTTCAATATCTAATCAAATTGCTCCGTGGAACCACATATTTCTGCATCCTAGATGCTGGGGCTAAAGGTAGGAATATTGTTCTCCTGGCATTTACAAGGGTCTTGAGAATCTGAAATCTAGTCCTCATGCTTGTACACCAAGTACTTCTCCCCCAGCTCATCTTTATGATCTTGATTTTTATTTTTTTTATTACTTTTATTTCTTTACTGTCCAGTCTTTTCCCCAGTCCCAATCTGCCCTCCCATAGTTCCACATCCCATTCCTCCTCCCCCTGTCTTCAAGAGGATGTCCCCAAACCCACACACACCTCACCATTCCTCCCCACTCCCTGGGGCCTCCAGTTTCTAGAGGGCTAGGCACATCTTCTCTTACCGAGGCCAGACCAGGCAGTACTCTGTTGTATATTTGTCAGGGGTCTCATTAACAGCAAGTCTATGCTGCCTAGTGGTGGCTCAGTGACTGAGTGATCTTAGGGGTCCTGGTTAGTTGAGACTATTGGTCTTCCTATGGAGTTGCTATCCTCCTCAGCTTCTTCCAGCCTTTCCCTAATTCAACCACAGGGGTCCCTGACTTCAGTGCAATAGTTGGGTATAAATATATGCATCTGACTCTTTCAGCTCTTTGTTGGGCCTTTCGGAGGGCAGACATGCTAGGTGCCTATAAGTAAGTACACCTTACTTATAGTGGCAGGCCTTAGAGCCTCTCCTTAAGCTGAATCCTAATTTGGGCCTATCCCTGGACCTCCTTTCCCTTAGTGTCTTCTTCATTTTTGTCCCTGTAGTTCTTTTAGACAGGAATAATATAGGTCAGAGTTTTTTACTGTGCGATGTCAACCACATCCATCTACTTGATACTCTCTACTAGAAGTGAACTCTACCAATTCCCTCTCCTCCCTGTTGGGCATTCCATCTAAAGTTCCTTCCTTTGAATCCTGAGAGTCTCTCACCTCCCATGTCTCTGATACTTTCTAGAGGGTCCCCCACCTCCAACCTCTGGAGGTTGCATATTGCCATTCACGCTGCTGGCCCTCAGAGTTCCTTTCCTGTTCTCCCAAAATCTGATCATGTTCCCCTTTTCCTCTCCCCATCTTCTCTTCCTTCTATGTCCCTCACCCTTTATAATTCTATTTTAGTGTGTACAAACAATAACCAAATCATATTCATAAAGATATATATATATATATGTATATATGTGTGTATATATAATCACACTGCACCCAAACTTTGTAGAAGATTATTTTTTATCAATTTAAACACCTTGAAAATGAGAGCCCCACCTTCCCTAAATATAGATGCAATGATACTAATCTTGGCGATAATCATAAGCAAGAGGAGAGAAATGTAACAGTGAAAATGTAAATAAGTCTTAAAGATATTAATGGAACCACTAATGATCTGCATATCATATTTAAAAGTCTGCCTCTGTTTCTGACTCTTATCCTTATTTTGATATGTCACTTTTGAGAATTTATTGTGTATTTACTTCATATTATTTTCAAGATGAGTGTATCTGTTACCATTACGATGAGTTGATAGTTTAAATGTTACTGTTAGACATTCTTAGATGAAACTTGCTCTCAAAATGCAATCCATAATTTCTCATAAAGATTTTATTTATGTTTGTTTAATTAACTTTCATCTCAATCTTCATCCTGTTTATTAACTAATACATATAATGTTAATTACTTGAGGAAGCTATTTTATGGGTTTTTACATCTCACTTTCGAGCCACTTCACTTGGGTATTTTATTAGAAAGGAAAGCTATTCTACTGAAAATTTATGCAAGGCATGCTACAATTTAATTAGAAGATTTTTCAACATTTAGCATATCCTGCATTCCTCCCTCACACAATTTCTCATAACTACTAGGAACATTATTTGTGCTGACATGAGTTTTATTTCATGTAATATCATTCAATCAATAAAACCATATCAAATATCTACTATGTAGAATTCACAATGGTTACCAGGAAAAATCATACCCTAAAATGCTTATAATATTGTCCCTGTGGATGTACTTATCTATAAATGGCTAATATAAGAAGCTCTTGCTTTGTTTTATCCTTAGCTCATGAGGCAACTCATATTTTTAGATTATCTAAACATCAAAATAGCATTGCATATGAATTTCAGAAACTAATACAGAATGTCAACCTATACTTATAGACATATATCTTATTACTTTAAGTAGTTATAGTAGTTTCAAAAAAGGTTAATTTAATTCTTTTTAACCTTTAAAATATATAATTCAGTATATGCCACTACCCAGGCAATGGATTTTATATGTTAATGATCTACTGTATATTGATTCAGTTTAACCTATAAAACTACTAAATTTTAAATTTGTTCAATAGTTACTTTATTTGTCTCCTTATATTTTGTTTTTATAGCTTGCTAGCCATTTTATATTCCTAAATACCTGATTGCATGCTTTTATTCTAAAGTTCAAAAATAGCACTGAGTCCATATCGTTCATAGAATAGAAATAAGTACTAATTGTTCTATCCTAATTCCATGACATTTTACACACTCTGATGTAGGTACGTGTGTGTGTGTTTAATAAGCATGTATACATATAATGCAGGTGTGTACATATGCTTTTGCAGATCAGAGGTTGATATAATGTATTTTTCTCTATCAGTCTCTGCCTTATTTTTTGAGACAAGTTCTCTCAATGGACCTGGAGCTGACTGAGTTGGCTAGACTGGATGTCCAAGAAGACCTATGGATCTTTCTGTCTCAGTATTTCCAGTGCTAGGAGTATATGCCAACACACTCAGCTTTTTATGTGAATGCTCAGTATTAAAAAAGCCCTTTTGTGACTGACCCATCTCTCCAGCCCAAGACAAAGATTTTCCATATATATTACAAATTTATTAAAGAAAGATGTCTCTTCTATATTTGTATCTATCTAGAATTAGATCTGTGGCCAATAAGATATATGATTAATGTTAATTAAATAATAGAGTTAGTCTTTGTTTTCAGTTTTTCACTTTCTGAGTCAGGATATGCACACTATTAATTAGCACTTGAAGAAGAAGAATGTGAATGTAAGAGGAGATACAAAAAAGACTTATTGCCCTGTAAAGGCCTGCAGTCTCTATATATCTTGGCTTGTCCAAATTCTTCATCTTCAAATGACTCACCGATCTGCTCATTCCAGTCTAAAAGATAGCATATGCCTAACTCCATCATATCCATTTTTGAATGAGTCATGGTTTTCTTTAGAACTGCTAAATGGGAAAATGTAAAGTTTGGTGATAGTTCCCCATTTTATACATTGTTATTATGCTCAAATTTGAATATATACAATAAACATATAACATTTTATCATTCAACTTTTAGTCTTCTACATTGATAAAACGTCTTTTCTCTATTAATTTGTGCATATATACATGGATTTCTTTGTGTCTATCTAACTTTATAGCCATTCATGGATGACGAAAGGACTCTCAATCTAAGAGAATACTTAAAATGCAACCACTCCAAGGTCCTCTGTTTCTATAACAAAATATCATAGACTAGAAAGCTTAACTAAATGTGTATTGTTCAAAGATCTGGAGTGTAGGACATCCACAGTCAAGATGTTGGCTGTTTTAGTGCATGGTGAGCCTTTTTGTGATTTGTAAGTGACCATCTTCTTGCTGTTTCTGCAAAGAGACAAGAAATCTCCTGTGGATCATTTTTTCTTGTGCCTCCTTACCTCAGAGAAATGTTTCAATTCTATGTTCTACTTATCTCCTGAAGATCCCCCCTCACTACTGTCACATTAGAGGTTATGGATTTGACATGTGCATTTTTATTGGACACATCAGTGCATGGAAAATTGCGTTATTTTGTGGTGTTTCTTTTTATTTTACAAAAAGGGTTTTACTGTGTAGCCACATATGGCCTGGAACTCACTATGTAGTTGTTGTCAGCTTCCAACTCACAGTGGCCTGCTTGCCTCTGCTTCATCAGTGAAAAGGGCATGTGCCCTATACCTGACATTCATAGGAAATCTTAATGTTGTTTTTCAGTTTCCTCTCTTGTATGAGGAGAAGTACATGTTTTGATTGTGAAGTAATAATATTGTCCATTTAGGCATGGTGTTACCCTTTTTAACCACTACTTTCAGGAAAGACTTAGTATTTGTCATTTTTTTCCTAAAACCTAGAAACTCAATAATGATAGTTTAATATGTGTAACAAGATGGCTAGTATAGTTGGCCTTGAGTAGTGTCTTATCCAAAGGGCATACTTGAAATATAAACTTTTAACTTATAAACTCAAACAGTGCCTCACCTGTTCTTTATTTTTTTTCAGTTGTATAATACAGCACAACCCCAATCTGTGCTAACTTGTCATGCAACCTACATGCTAGCTCAAGACATTAGAGTTTGGGCAGATTTTTAAAATATGTTAGTGATAATGGATGTGTGTGCGCTTGAATGCAGTAATGTGTTCGAAGGTCAGAAAGAAGATAACCTCATAGTGTCAATTCTTCTTTTACACCATGAATTCCAAGGATTGAACCTAGTTTTGCAGGCTTGCAAGGCAAACACTTTTATTCATTGAACCATTTGCCTGGCCCAAGACTCTGGACATCTTTGTTGGCTTCTATTCTGTTTATGGTACTAGCTATGCTAGGCCGTACTTTAATTACTGTGGACGAAAAGGTGAACTTACTTAGCCTTCCCTACATTAGCTTTCATTGCTTTCCAATTCAGACGAACCTAATTTTGATATCTAGATTAAAATACTGATGATGGAGATGTCCTTGTTTCAATCTGGTAGCTGATGACTCCCCAAATACCTGTCAAATATTTTCCTATCTGCGGCCTAATCTTATGCATGAATTAATATATCACATAATACTATCCCACTGGTACCATAATTTCTGGTCATAGCTCAAAACCTTCCAGTCCTCCTTCACTCTTCCTGTCTTTTCCTCCCTATATCTAAACCATTATAAAAGGCATAAAAGACAACTGGAGATTGCTCTGTAGTTGATACTTCCTTTTGATCTGCCCTTCTTTGTTCATTTTGCACTCTGTTGCCTTTGTTCAGTTGCTCATCACTTGATTTATCACTTACTAACATGCCCATCTTGTTACTAACATACCTCTGCTCTTTTCAGTGCTTGAAGCTGTCCTAATTTAGACTGCTTTCTCTAATGTGCTTTTCTACTGTTTTAATTTCCTTTTTGAATAATTATTGTTTTGTGCACATGAGTGTTTTCCCTGCATCTATGTGTGTGTGTACCAAGTGTGTAGTGCCTGCAGAAGCAGAAGTTGACATCTAATTCTCTAGAGCTGGAGGTATGTATGATTGTGAATAGTATTATGTGGGTGCTGGGATCTGAAACCAGAGCCTCTGCAGAAAAAGCAAGGACTGTTAACTATACCGTTTCTCCAGGCCCCAAAACAGTTTAATTTTAGCATCATCTGTCAGATGAAACTATATTTTCCACTTCATTATATTGTAGTCTCTTTCTGGGCCTACTAAAACTTTAATAACTTTGCACAATTCGACTCCTGTCTCCATGATAACTTCTGGTAATCATTTATCTGGTTTATTATTCCTTTCTTCTTCCCACCCCCAGGCATATTTCTGTGCCTTTCCCCTAGTTTAACTTTAGCATGGCTGTTCATGTTTTTAATACTATGTTCTCAAACATCTTCAGTGACCCTATTCAGACTTCAGTTGTCCACAATCCAATATTTTTTAACATTCCAGTTAAAATACATTCTCACTTCTGAGCTATTTCTCTTCCAGTTAAAATATATCAAACATTTCGATTGATCTGCAATGAGATTATAAATGAGTCTTAATGTTCCATGTCTGTATCTGTACTATCATCCCATCCTTCAAGGTAGCACGCACGTCTACCTTCTGTTTGTTGGCTTGTTTGCTTGTTTGCAGTTTCCTCTTCTTCTTCTTCTTCTTCTTCTTCTTCTTCTTCTTCTTCTTCTTCTTCTTCTTCTTCTTCTTCTTCTTCT
>JANHMN010000005.1:46808694-46831344 GCA_030674055.1 Rhabdomys pumilio
CTCTCTCTCTCTCTCTCTCTCTCTCTCTCTCTCTCTCTCTCTCTCTCCCTTCCCTCCTCTCCTCTCCACCTCCTCCTTCTCTTCCACTTTCCTCTCTCACTCTCTTTACATTCTTCTCCTGCTTCTGTCATGGCTAGCCATGCTCAGTCTATTACTTTCTCACTCTGCTCCTGACCCTTCCAGATGCCTCTGCCTAATCTCTCATATTTATAATTAAAAAAAAAAAACTTTCCTGTATTCATACCATGGATGGGTTATGTTATCAGTTTATACACTCTGGAGTATCATGCATGGAGAAGGGAAAAGTGCCAGCCAGAGTGGGAAATTGTCTCCCAAGAAAGATTTCACACAGTTCCAATCACTTGCCATACTCTCCTATGGAATGAGATAGAAGGCCATACAATGATGACATTGGTGGATAGTACTGCACCCCAAAAAAGACTGTTTAGATGTGTATATCTTTGGCTAGATATTCAAACATTTATCTCACTTTAGGACCATGGAGAGATTTGGGGAGTTCTCTGGGCCATTGTCATTTCCCTAACATAACCCTATTTGAATTCATCTTCTTTATCTGCTTTCCACTTTTAATTTGGCTCCTCTAATTACCTTATTTAGGTTGATTAACAGGACCTGACTTGGGGGTCCAAGTTGTGACCCCCACCACAAGTTCAGTAAAATTTGTTCTTAATCTTTTTCTTTGCATGTATATCAACATTTGTATGCACACATACACATGTACATTCTAACTGCAAGTGTTCCCGTACACACATTTGTAAACATGTGTGGTGTTACTCTAGAAACACAAAGAAAGGTGGCCCCTATATTATTAATATTTTTGCACATCTGAGATATGTTTGTGGAACTAGAAATGTATAAGTACATTATAAATCTGCAGAATAAAATATCTGCAAAACTGGGTTGGATGATGATAGTGATGATGATATAATATTCAGCCAGATTTATGTATTAAGTTCACATTTTTGTGAAGTTGATTCAGGTGGCCAGAATTCTACATCTGTTCAAAATTCAAAGAGTACTTAGCAATTTCTTTTTATTGCTACTTGCTAGAAAATGGCATTAAATTTTTACTTTGCTTATTTAACTATATCAAATCTCACTACGAATTGAATATCCTTGAGTATAGGAAATGCTAGTATTGCATTTTTAATAAGTACCTTAGGTAATTCTGACCAGGATAGTCTCTTAAGCACAGTTTAAGAAAACCTGGCCACAAGTGGACAGTAGGAAAGAAAAGGAAAACTAAATATTTATTGAAATTGAACCTTTACTGTGAGCTAGGCGCTACCTTGTTTTGCAACGCCCCATGACAGCCATTTGTTTTCATAAAGGAAGAAGACAAAGTTCAGTGAAATAGATACTACGCTCAAAGCCAACCAGCTTCAACATAATGGGTATCAGAATTTATCCCAGATCATGCTCTGGAATCAGATTGTCAGGAATGAAAAGCCTAAGTGAGCCATTTCCAGCATGAACTTAGCACAGTTGATTTATCCTTCTCCACCTTAGTTTCTATACCTATAAAATTGGGTCAATAATAGTGTGTATTTTATAGGACTGATGACAGATTAATTGAGACAGTATCTATCAATAGCACTGATGAACAGCTGAAAGAGAGAGGACACCCAGAATATGATAGCTGTGGCTGCTATTATTATTATCATCATCAGCATCATTACCATGAATATCATCAGCATTGTCATCATCATCATCCAAAAATCTTTCTTCTTTCTGCATGCTTACTTTGCATGGTTGTAGTCATATAATGTATTCTGTGGAAGATAAGGTTGACTTCTGCAGAGAAGAGAGTAAGCAGTGTTCTAGAATGTTCAACCTGTGAATCAGCCATTCTATCCTCTCTCTTGTTCAGTGGCTTTGATCACATTCCCTCTGTTTTCAGAGCCCACATGTCTCGGTGGGCTTCAGTGTAGTCCTAATTCAAGATGAATATGAGTATGAGATTTGCAGGAAGCTGGAACTGATGACAGAGAAAATAATAAACTGTGTAGAGAACAAAGTCCTTGGCAAGGTATCTGCACACTGTGAAGCAGATGAGACTTTGTTAAGAAGAATAATCTGTCAACCAATTTGAAGTAACAAAATGAGGCTCAGTAAAAAGTGGCAGCAAGTCCATCCTATAGTTTAGATGAGTTTTTCTACAAGTCAGTGTATGAAAAAAGTCTCTGTGGTTCACAAATACTATTTTTATGGAACAGAAATTTACCTTAACTCCAATCACATCATCTTGGGTATCATACTTATACTTTTTCCTCGACGTGGGAGTGAGAAAATTATATAGGATAGGAATACAAGGTTTAGAATAAAGGAAAGATAGATCCAAGGCTTGGCACTAGCACTTTGGGAAAAGCATTGAATCTCTGTGAACCTCAATTTCATCAGGGGTCAAAACAAAGATAATACAAATTCTAATCTTAAAAGGTTGCTGGGAAGATAAGATAAAATATTATCAGTAAAGAACCTGGCATAGTGTCTATTACCAAGTTCTTGAAAATGTTTCTTAAGGGGGTAAAAACATGACTTAGTAGTTAAGAGCACTGGCTGCTTTTGTATAGGATCTGTGTTCTAGTCCCAACATGCACATGGCTGCTCACAGTTATCAGTAATGCCAGTTCCAGGTATCTGATGCTTTCTTCTGTTCCCCATGGGAACCAGGCACACACATGTTTAGCATGAATATGTGTAGACAGAATACCAACATAGATGATTTAAATTAAATAAATCTAAAATAAGTTTTTAAAATATACCTTATTACACACTGTATTTTCTTCCTTCTATATTACTAACCCATAGCATCTGGGACCTAGTGTGACACCTTAAGCATTGCACAGATTATTAAACTGAAATTGGTTACTGTTAGGTCCTAGGAAAGCTCACCTTTGTAGGGCTTGTGTACATTCATGTTGAAATACAAACCTGAAGTAGTTTTTGAACAATAAATATTCTTCACACATCTTAGTCTATAAAATAAGATTATGTGAACTTTTTAAAGATTTAATAGAAGATTTTTAAAGAATACATTTAATTTTTTTTGCTATATTACTTGATATTCTTTGCACAGGGAAATCAAAGCCAGAATGATTCACTTATTTACTACCCACATATGGAATAGAGAGTGCCATATTCCAAGCATGAATTATCTGGAATAAGACTTTTTGGAAACTATGACCTTTCATTCTGTTATCAGCGAAAGAAAAATAAATGTATTTTCTACATTAATGCATGCATGCTGGGAAGAAATCAGCCACTCGGATGTTCCGGTATAATTATTTCATTATTAGAAATAAAACCTAAATATAGGGTCTTACTTGTTTAAATAATTAAATCTTTAGAAACCCACAACTGAACACTCCCAGTAAGCCAAATTTATGTGTGATTACTGCAAATTGAGTGTTTCTGTTCCTGTAGAAGTTTTATTAGAAACAAATTCCCAACTTACAATGTTCAACAGTGGCCATTTTTCTGTGAGCTCCTTAACAAAGACATAGTCCCCCCACTCTCTGTTCTACTTTCATCATTCTTTTGTGATAACTGCAGAAGAGATCTAAAGCAATGGAATTTAAAAAAAAAATCATAGGGAAAATCCTGAACATTTTGTTCTAATCAATATGGAAATGTAAATGGAGTCTTTTCTTTGTTAAAAATACATGTGTATAAGAAACCTGCTTAAAATATAAGTTACCAAAATGACTCAGAAGACAGAAATAGAAAACTTGAATGGACAAATGTATATGAAAATCAAGTTGATCCAGTATTTTAAAGTCTTCATTCATGCATTTAAACATGGAGCATGTTTCCTTCAAGCACTGAGAAAGTTTTTCTTTCTATAATATTTGAAGAACTGATCATTTTTATTGTACATAATAAATTCCAAATAATAAATGATATTTAATCTCAGTTATATATCTATATCTATCACTATCTTGATCTCTGTCTCTAATTTTTGTGTTTATACATAACATTATACTCTTTGTTTTCTCCATATTTAAAATTTTCCCATCTTAGATTTTTACACAGAGAAAAAAAAATCATGTTTTGAAGATATAAATAGCAAGTTCCTTCTTGCAAAAGACTTTAGATATCACAGCCTAGGGAAGAAACAGGAAAGACAGTGGGTGAAGACAAAAGAGTGAGTGTATTCAAATGGAGTCTAAAGTCAAATTATGGACCCAGCCATTGAGGGAAGATTAGTACAATTGTCATGGAGATAGATAAATCATTTAGGAGTTGTTGCATGGCCCAAGTTTAAAAAGTTATAACTTTTTGTTTAGATTTGGTTTTGTTGTTATTTTTGTTGTTGTTGTTAGTTTTTCTGAATGTGTATTGTTTTCCTTAAACACACTGAAATTGTACTTTAATATACATATGGAACATACACTTGCATTCTTCACTATCATGCTACCACTCAAAGAAAAGTTCTATCATCATCTAAGAAACCATAGGAAATTGGAAGAATAATAGAAGTGGACAATATTCTAGGTTGTCACTTGACAGCAGTTGAAATCATTAAAGTCAACTTGCTCTTGTATATTTACCAAAGATGATAAAACCACATAAAATTTAAAATCATTATCTTCATTTAATAAAAGGAAAATTATGAAATTCACAGTGAATGCATGGAGCTGAAATAATCACTTTCAGGGAGGTAATCCAGACCCCAAAAGACAAACATGACATATTTTTCATATTTTCTCTCATTTCTGCATTTTAGCTTTGATTCATTAGGCAAGTGTATTTTACTTGGAATACCTACTGTGATGGTTTATATATGCTGGGCGCAGGGAATGGAACTATTAGATGTGGCCCTGTTGGAGTAGGTGTGTCACTGGGTTTTAAGACCCTCGTCCTAGCTGCCTGGATGTCAGTATTCTGCTAGCAGCCTTCAGATGAAGATGTAGAACTCTCAGCTCTGTCTGCACCACGTCTGCCTGGATGCTGCCATGTTCTTGCCTTGATGATAATGGACTGAACCTCTGAACCAGTAAGCCAGCCCCAATTAATTGTTGTCCTTTATAAGACTTGCATTGGTCATGGTGTCTATTCACAAAAGTAAAACCCTAAGACAGAAGTTGGTACCAGGAGTGGTTCTAGAGGAGCAGAAGTATAAAGATGAACTTTTAAGAATTTGGAATTGGCTTAATAATTTGCCAGCAACTTTTAATTCACCAGCACCTTCAACTACTGAAACCATTCCAGGTACATTCTCTCTTTCTCCTAGGAGTTCAGAAAATATTGAAGGTTCATGGTAGAAACTATATTTCAAACTTAAAGAAACTAATGCCTTTGATTATTTTGATCCCTCAGTTGTAACTGGCAATGAATTATGTGACCTGATATACAAAAGTTTCTACAATTTGAGGGAAAACAAGGAAAATGATTTTGCTGGCTTGTTGCTCTTAGTATCTCTGGAAAAACTGATGAAGAAAAAGAATGGACTGCATGATAAAATTGAACGACACCAGACACAAATAAACAATCTAATGTTTTCTAAATGTGTCCTTGAAGAGAATCTTCTCTCTAGTAGCCATAGAGCTCGAGTTACAGAAAATCAAACTGGAGCCCTCATTATAAGATTGGCTGAATTACAGTGAAACTTCAAGTCTCAGCCTCAGAGAGTGTCAGCAGTTAAAGTAAGGGCATTAATTGGCAAAGTATGGGATCCTAGGTTTGGGATGGTGATTGTAGGAGGACTCTGTGGAAACTGAGAACTCTGAATCTTCAGATTTTCAAGGGTTTACCTCACCTGAGGAAGTAGTACCCTCAGCCCCACCCCTTGAAATAATGCCTCTTTCACATGAAGAAATTAATCTCTGAATCTGATAAGCCAGCAGTGACTCTCTGAAAGAAATGCCAGACAAAACAATACTGATGTTCCCCAAGGCCTACCAATAGTTTCTTCTAGACCTATAACCAGACTCCGTGCAAAGCAGGCCCCTAGCGGGGAGGTAGAAAGTGTAGTCCATGAGGAAATGCACTACACTACTAAGGAGTTTAAAGAGTTTGCTAAGTCATTCAAGCAAAAGTCTGGGAAATATGTGTGGAAATGGATTTTAAGGGTGTTGGATAATGGAAGGAATGTAAAACTAGATCAGGCTAAGTTTACTGACATGGGCCCTCTGAGTGGAGATTCTAGGTTTAATATGGAAACTCACACAGTTAAAAAAGCTGTCAGAAGTTTGTTTGAATGGTTGGGTGAAGCATTTATTTAAAAATGAACCACTGAAAAGGAGTTGGAGATGTCCAATATTCCTTGGCTTAGTATTGCTGAAGGGATTTTTTTTATTATATAAAATATATTTTTTCCTTTTTTATTGGATATTTTATTTATTTATAGTTCAAATGTTATCCTCTTTTGCTGTATCCCCTCTGGAACCCCACTTTCCCATTTCTCCATCCCCAGCTTCTATGAAGGTGCTCCCAATCCCACCTACTAACTCCTACATCACTGCCCTGGCATTCCCCTGCATTAGGGTGTCAAGTCTTCACAGGACAAAGGGATTCTCCTCCTATTGACATCAGACAATGCCATCCTCTGCTACATATGCAGGTGTTGTCATGGGCCCCTCCAAGTGTACTCTTTGGTTGATGGTTTAGTCCCTGGGAGCTCTGGGGGGGGTGGTCTGGGTGATTGATATTATTGTTCTTCCTAAGGGGTTGCAAACTCTTTCAATTCCTTCAGTCCTTCTCTAACTCCTCCACTGGGGTCCTCATGTTCAGTTCAATGGTTGGCTGTGAGCATCTGCCTCTGTATTTGTCAGGCTCTGGCAGAGCCTCTCAGGAGACAGCTATAACAAGCTCCTATCAGCAAGCACTTCTTGGCATCCACTGTAGTTATCTGGGTTTGGTGTCTGTATATGGGATGGATTCCCAGGTAGGGCCGTCTCTGGATGACCTTTCCTTCAGTCTCTGCTCCACCCTTTGTCCCCATATTTCCTAAAAGATTATCCAACATATAACAAATACACATGCCCCACTATGTTCATAGAGCCTTATTTATAATAGCCAGGAGCTGGAAAGAACTCAGATGTCCTCCAACAGAGGATGAATACAGAAAATGTGGTACATTTACACAATGGAGCTCAGCTATTTAAAACAATGAATTTATGAAATTCTTAGGCAAATGTATTGAACTAGAAAATACCATCCTGAGTAAGGTAACCCAGTCACAAAAGAACACACATGGTATGCACTCACTGATAAGTGTATATTAGCCCAAAAGCTCAGAATACCCAAGATACAATTCAAATACCACATGAAGTTCAAGAAGAAAGACCAAAGTGTGGATGCTTCAGTCCTCCTTAGAAAGGGGGAGGTAGAGGGTGGGAAGGACTTGGGGAAAACAGAGGAGGGGGGAGAAAGGAGGGCATAATCAGGTATGGGAGGAGACAAGGGGATAATATATGGAGGGTTAGAAATTTGAACAGAAGTGTGTAGCAATGGGGGATGGGGAACTGTGGAGTATCCACCAGCAAGTCCCAAATGACAGGAAGGCAAGAGGCTCCCAGGACTCAACAGGTTTGAGATTAGCTGAAATGCCCCAAAAAAGGGAGGGAGAACCTCTTAACAAAGGGATTTTAAAGGCTCAGAGAAATTGCAATCCTCCATAATGGGAAGGCCTAGAAGATATGCTCTTCATGAATCTTATAAGACATAAACTGGCAAGAGAGGCCACAAGCACATTTGAAGAGTTTTGTTCTTGCCCTTTTGCTGTGTTGACCATTATGGGCTAGGTCATTGTAATGTTGTTTTGTCTATATTGCCCATTATAATAACTATGATTACTTTGTCTCTGGTGATTCAATGCTGCCACCTAGCCCTTGCTACCTCAGGATGCAATTAAACCCACTGCATTTTATTCATCCAATTGAGTAGCAGCATCTGGGTAGGCATGGTTCAGGTAGGGCTAAGAGTTCTATATCTTCATCTGAAGGCTGCTAGTAGAATATTGACTTCCAGGCAGCTGAGATGAGGATTTTTTTTGGAGAGATGGCTCAGCCATTAAAGGCTAGGCTCACAACCAAAAATATAAGATGAGGGTCTTAAAGCCTGCCCATACCCACAGTGAGACACCTACTCAAACAAGGCCAATGGTGCTGGCACTTTCTAATAGTGCCAGCCCCTGGGTCAATCATATCAAAACCATTACACCCACAGGTGTCAGGAAACTTATAAGAGGCCATGATATGGGGACTTGATTTTAAGGGACAGGAGAACACAGTGATATAAATGGGAAAAGAAAAATAATGGAACAGGAATGATTACATGGTGTGTGAAGTGGTGGTGTGACTACAGAGCAGACAAGAGCATATATTAAGATATATCACTAAAGACATTCTGAAAAAATGGTATAAAAGCCTATTAAAGAGGCTTCAATATATATATATATATATATATATATATATATATATATATATATATTACATATGCAAATGTACATATACAAATTTAAATGTAGCTCTTGTATAACAGGGTGACAATATCCCTACCATATAATATAAACTAACAATGAAAAAGATGAATGGCAGGTATGGATTACTTCTTTTTGAATTTTTAGATAGTGATGTCCCATAGATGCCTCAAATATCATAGGCTGTTTCCAGTCATCTTGGTACTCTTTCAGAACTTGATAGTAAATCTCCATTATTGAAGATAACATACACTTGAGTCATAGAACATGGAGGTTTCAAGTTGGTACTAATATCCAGGTCATTCCTTCATTTTTATTGGTTAGCTTTATAGTCCTGGAAGGTGCCATGCATACTAACATGAGGAAAGATAATCATAAACTTACCCGGAAGTAAACTCTGAAAGCTACAATAATGACTAGTTTGGAAAGAGATGGTTATTGGAGAAATAGTGGCAAAATTTATGGGAGTAGTCCATCACTTTCAGATTGGATATAAGTCCAATTTTCAATATGAAACCCACACATGAAGCACAGTTATCAAATCCAAGAGCCTATCTCTAGATAGGTCATAATGCTTAGTGATGAACCTAATATTATTCTGCTAAATGGATATAGTATTAAACAAAGTCCTAATGAATTAGTTATTCTCCATAAATTAATTCATCTGTTAATCCATACCAGAGAAGCTCCTTTTTATAGTAGATGGTGATTAATACAAAACCTCACAACTGGGCAAGGTGTCAAGAATGAGAGACTGTAGAGTGCTCAGATCTAAATGAGACATCAAATGATACCCCTCCTTCCAAACCTCAGGTGTTGTCTCAGATGAAGAAGCAGAAAGATTCCAAGAGTCAGAATTGGTGGATAACAGTGAAATAATGTTTTCCAGACATAACAGGTCAGTTGCTCATATGAATGTCTATCAGTTGTGACAGAATACACAAGACTTGTACAAGTTCAAATAAGAAAACATTCCATTGTGGTGTTGTGGTTGGTGGACACATTGTCCTACTGCTAGTTCAGGAACTTGGTAATAAATAGCTGCAGAAAAGAGGTTTTTTATTTTAAGAACATGGTGATTATTGTGTGAAACATAGTACAATAGATAGCCACATACCTTGGCAACATAAATTGGACTTGATACCAAAAAAAAAAAAAAAAAAATGACATAAAGTTGAGTATGGATGGGGTGGATGTGGGAGGAGTTCAGGGATTAATATAATCAAAATACAATGCATAAAATCCTTAAAGAATTTATAAAATATTAAAATAAACAAATATGAACATTTAAAATAAGAATTTAAAGCACCACACATTTATTGACTCCTCAAGACTTGAAGAAATAGAACAGATATGTGAAAGGGAAGTATTTTTGCTGAATAAAACAGGAATTCTATAAACATTTAGTGTCATAAGTTCTAAATGAATGTACTAAAATCAAAATAGCCATAATTTTTCTGGGGTTTGATTACAAAACTATGCATGGACCATAGTGAGCTGGTTTCCTGGAGACTCACAAAATTAGTTCTGTTGTACCTTGACATCAAATTTTACCACCTCCAGAAAACACCCACTTAGCAACCTCTGTTCTCTTTTTTTCCTGAAAAATCTTTTTTTTTAATCCAACAAGTATAAACTCAGAAATCAGCATAAAACCTACAACAACCATAACATCCAGATTGTAAAAGGCCAGCATAAGAGCACAATCAACACAAGACAGGCCAATATGGTACCACCAGAGGCCAGCTATTCTACTATAGCAAGCCCTGGATATCCTAACACAGCTGAAACATAAGAAAAATGACCTTAAAGTCAATCTTAAAAGATGATAGAGACCTTTAAAGAGAAAATTAAGAACTCTCTTAAATACAAGAAAATACAATCAAACCAGTGAAGGAAATGAATATAACTGTTCAAGACATTAAAATAGCAATTGAAACAATAAAGAAAACACAAACTAAAGGAAGCCTTCAGATGGAAAAATCTAGGTAAGAGAACAATAAGTACAGAATAAAAGAGATGGAAGAGAGACTCTTAGGCATAGAAGATTGCATAGAAGAAATCAATACCCCTGTCAAGGAAAATGTTAAATCTAAGAAGTTTCTGACAAAATATCCAGGAAATTTCGGACACTATGAGAAGACCAGACCTAAGAATAATAAGAGAAGAAGGACAAGATTCCCAACTCAAACGCCCATAAAATATTTTCAACAAAATCATAGAGGAAAAAAATTCCAACCTAAAGAAAGAGATGTATATAAATGATAAATGTATAAGAAGCTTACAGAACAATACATAGATTTGACAAACAAGAAAATCTTTTCACCACGTAATAATCAAAACACTAAATGTATAGAACAAAGAAAGAATATTAAAAGCTACAAGAGTAAAAAGGCCAAATAACATGTAAAGGCAGACCTATTAGACATACATCCAACTTCTCAACAGACAGACTAAAAGCCAGAAAGGTTTGGGCAGTCTTTCATTCTCTAAGAGACTACAGATGTACCTCTGACTACTACCATAACAAAAATTTCCAACATCATAGATGGAGAAAACAAGATATTCCATGACAAAACCAAACTTATACAACATATATCCACAAATCTATCCCTATAGAAGATACTAGAAGGAAAACTCAAACCCAAGGAGGTTAACTATACCCAAGAAAACAGGAAATAATTTCACATCTTCAAAACCAAAAGAAAAACACACACACACAATACCAACATTAAAGTAACAGAAATTAGCAATTGTTGATCATTAATATCTTCTAGCAATAGACTGTATTCCCCAATAATAAGACACAGGCTATCAAAATGGATGAGAAAAACAGGATCCATCATTGTGATGCATACAAGAAAATACTCCTCAACATCAAAGATAGACAAATCAACTCAGAGTAAAGGGCTATAAAAGGTTTTCCAATCAAATGTACCCAAGAAAGCTGAAAATACTATTCTAATGTCTAATAAAATAGACTTCTAACCAAAATTAATCAAAAGACATGGAGATGAATATATCATACTCATCAAAGTTAAATTCTACCAAGATGACATCTGAATTCTGAATATCTAAGTTCCAAATTAAACAGCACCCACATTCATAAAAGAAACAGTACTAAACCTTAAATCACACATTGAATTGCACACATTAATAGGGGGAGACATCAACACCCCAACTCTTACCAATGGTCATCCAGACATAAAGTAAATGGAGGAATAATGAAACTAATAGATATGGTGAATCAAATGGCTCTAACATATCTACAAATCATTTCATCCAAACACAAAAGAATATACCTTTTTTTTTTCAGGACCTCACAGAACCTTCTCTAAAAATGATCAGATACTCAATCACAAAGCAAGTCTCAATAGATACAATAAAATTGTAATAACTTCTGTAACTTATCAAACTACAATGCACTAAAGCTGGACTTAACAAGAGAGACAAAAAAAAATCCTAAAACTCATGGGCAATGAATAAACTCTACTCAATGACTACTGGGTCGTGAAAGAATGGCTTAGCAAAACACGTTCAAGTAACAGCTCATGTTGGCAAGGATGTGGAGCAAGAGGAACACCCTTTCATTGCTGCTGGGAGGGCAAACTCGTACAACCACTTTGGAAATCAATTTGACAGTTTCTTAGAAAATTGGAAATAGATCTACCTTCACTATAGTTTGAGCTATACCACTTCTAGGCATATATCCAAAAGAAGCTCCTCCATAACACAAACTATGTACAACTATGTTCACAGCAGCAATATTTTTAATAGCCAGAAACTGGAAACAGCCTAGATGTCCTCCAACTGAAGAATGGATAAAGAAAATATGGAACATTTATACAATAGACTATTACTCAGCCATTAAAAAAACAATAACATCCTGAAATTTGCAGACAAATGTGTAAAGTAGAAAAGATCATCCTCAGTAAGATAACCCAGCTCCAGAAAGACAAATATAGTATGTACTGATTTATAAGTGGATATTAGTCATAAAGTACAGTATACCATGTTATAATTCACAGAACCATAGAAGTTATGGAACAACGAAGGGCCAAGGTGTGATGCTTGAATCTCACTTAGAAGGGAAAATAGTAAATAGATTAGATATTTTTGGTGGATGGACAGATGGAACTGGGTTGGAGAGTGGATGGTGATGGGAACAGGAGGGATGAGATAGGTGGGGAACAGAGGAAGAGAGTACAAGTAGACACAAGTGAATTTTGGACAAAAAAAACATATCACCCCAAAACCAAAAAAAAAAAAAAAAGGAAAAAATAAAGGAAAGAAAAATAACAAAAGGCATATCCAAAATCATTCAAAACTAAAAAGATTAGCTTAGCTCTTTGCAACCAGCAAATAAAAGCGGCACACATGCAAAGCATGTCTGAAATGCTGTAACTACAACAAAATGAAATTCTCTGGGTGACTGTTACATAACTTACCTAGACATATCTTAAAATGGTGCAGTGTAAATTGCATAAACAACAACAACAATGAAAAAGGATGCATGAGCATCAGCTATTGTATTACAACTTTTCCTCACTAATTTATTCTCCCTGGCCCTGACCTGGATGTTAGCAGCCAATAATAACACTTCTTAAAAGGTACCTTTTTTTTTTTTTTTAATAATTCTTACCTTTCAGTTTTTACTCCAATCCTTCCATGAGCAGCAGTATTGGTCATGAATTACTTTTATTTTATTGTATCAACAATGACTTTTAAAAAGGAAAAAAAAAAAAAAAAAGCTCATGGGAACTCTAATCCTTCCATTATGAAAATAATTAAGCTCTTTTATTTGTAATAAGAAAATCTTTAGGGATTGTAGGGAAGCAATCATATGGAAGTTAAGAAAATGAAGAAGAAGAAGGAGAAGGAGAAGGAGAAGGAGAAGGAGAAGGAGAAGGAGAAGGAGAAGGAGAAGGAGAAGGAGAAGGAGAAGGAGAAGGAGAAGGAGAAGGAGAAGGAGAAGGAGAAGGAGAAGGAGAAGAAGAGAAGAAGAAGAACAAGAGGAGGAGGAGGAGGTAGAGGAGGAGGAGGAAGAGGAGGAGGAAGCAGCAAGCAAAAAGAATATAAGATATAAACACACCCTGGGCATTAAACTTGTAGGAAGTGCTGCATATGAGAGGATGCAAAGAAATGCTGAAAATTTAACATGCACATCATCTCTGCTGCATTCTTTGCTAAGGTTGTTCAGCATAATTGGTTATTTAAAATCTCCTGGACACATAGATATGCAAGAAAAAAAAACGTGAAGTAAATACAGGAAGACAATGTGAATTCTGGAACTTGTTTATGGCTCTTTTTCAAACCTCTGCTCCCCCCACTCAACCCACTACATAAAAACAGGGGCACGCCTGGCAGAGTTATTATTTTTTTTTTTTTTTACTGCAGGACTATCTGTTTCTTCTTCAAATGTAATGACTAAGTGGGCTATTTTCTGAGAAGGTTGGCAAATTAGAATCTTTGTGAAGAATGAAATATGCTTGTCCCACTGTGAAAACCTGCAGTGGCAGCAGGACCAGATGAAGACTTTAGAATTGTTGTGATTTGAAATTCAGAATGAATTCTTGGACTTTGAAATAACCCATATATGCATCTTGAAATGAAAACAGACTTTCCGTACAGTTACTGATTACTGAAAATACAGGGTAGGTTTATTATTGTTACTTCTAGTCACTGCTTCTGATGGACTATGGCCTCAGGCACCTAGCATACCTGTTGTGTAAATTTTTATTATAAGTTATCAGATAACTTTGGTTAACTTTTTTTTATTTTCCTCCCCCAACTTCCATAATGATTGCTTTAAAATTATAGCTTAAAGATACTTCTCAAAAAGCAAAGATGACTGTCCAATGAAAGGCTTACTCTCAGTCAAATATGTAAAAATTCATTTGTTGATTACTCATTCAGTGAATTTGGTGCCTATTATGTAATGTGCATTTTATCAGGTAGTATGAAAGTAGAGATAAACAGATGTATTTCTATTATTGTAAAATAATTTTCAGGCCCCTTGAAAGTGTTCATCTTGAGGACTACAATCTTTATCAAACTACAGAGAATAGAAATTCCATTTGTAAAGAAGAAATAGCAGATGGCCATGTTGCAGAATATTTTATCACACTGTGAACCCCATGACTATGTTATTTATCATTCATACATACATACATACATAATTAAAAGCTTTAATCCCTCTGGCTGTAATACAGACCCACACACCTTTAATCCTGAACAAGGAAGTAAAATTAGTTTGTAAAAGGAAGCACCCATGTTTAAAAGTAATGTCTAATTGAATAGCAGACAAACTGACAAAAGAGAGAAAGATTTGACAGAATAGGATATGCTCAAGTATCCCTAGAAGTGAAAAGAAAGTGAATCTACGTAAAAGAAAGCATGCAGGAAGAAGGAAACAGTTTTACTGAGAGAATTGTGCAGAGACCAGTTGAGAAGAAAACAAGCTAGACACAGGTAAAGACAGAAGGAGCCAGAGAATGAGAGAGAGCCGGAAGATTAGAACAGATTGCTAGTTAGTTTGAGGTCAATCAGAGTAATTCAGGAGAAGCAGAAAGAGAGAAGCCAGATTGAATCAGTCAGTTTGGAGAGGAGATTGAGCCAAAGCAGCTGATTCAACACAGCCCATCGAGTTCAGAAAGAATTAGGAAGGGCCGGACTTATTCAGCAGTAAGTCACAGGCTGAACACATTCTGGGCCTAGTTTAGATCTTATGGAGGCTAGAAGCTTCCAGTTCTAGGTCTATGTTAACAGACTGAGGCAGTAAGCATCTGAGATACTTACAACAGGCAAATAAAAATTATTTTTACATGGTTTCCTTAACACCTTCAACTCCACTCTTTCTCTAAATCTCCTGCTCCCTGTTTTGTCAGAGTCTTCATTTGGTACCTCTTTTCCATCCTTCATTTATACTCATCCTTACCTGGTACCATTCATGTTGCTTCTGTTCTGTGGGAGTCTACTTTTCATGCATCTGTCTCTTTTGAAAGCCCTATTTTATACTGATATATAAATAAACAGAAAATACATATAGAGAGACATAGAAAGAACTATTTAACCTCAAGGTTATCTATCTTATCACTATGTTGCTTTGCCACTTTAAACAACAAGAGTACTTCTTAATGATATTTTTAAAAAAGAAAAGAAAATCCAAACTCTAAGAAATAGTCACATTGTTAAAGCTACTTCAAAATTATATTTTTTCTTAGTTTTCTCTAGTCAACACAAGCTACTACTTTATCCTTATCCTTCTTCAAGGTCATACTTGACTGTGAAGGCTCAGTACACAACACTGTAACCTGATTTCCTTCAGTGCTTTACGTTTTTTTCTTAGAAGTGCTTTGCCTCAGACAGAAGCCCACAGTACTCACCAGCTCTTTCTGTGACAAGTAGCTCAACATTGTTCATTCTTCGTAAGAATGGCGAAGCTCAGGCCTGAGGAGTGCACTCCTGCACTGTTCCTTTCTGTAGATATATTCTCCCACAAAAGTCAGGTCTAGGAGGTATGCTCCAACTTAGATAGCTTTAAACTACTGTACTACAATTGAAGGGAAACAGAGTTTAGAGGATATGTTCCAGTAAACTCTTGCCAGATTTTTTGTGAGAACTTCAGTATATCCCAAGCTAGAAAGTTGCAACCAAAGTGATAAGATAGACCTTGCTTTCTTCCTGAGTTCATAGCTAGAAAAGGCCTTCAATAAAGTTAGTCTGTGTCTATTCCTTGTTTCCTCAACCTCTCTCTATGATTCATACATACTGTCCCATCCTACTAGGAAGATCTCACAGGCACAATTTGAGTTTTGTAGATAAGTGATTAGTGACTAGAGACATTGGTTGTCTGTTGCAGTTTGTCTTTGGGAGTCAGAAGCTGTAGAGGAATTTTAATTCAGCAACATGGCTACTCTGAAAAGATGACATACAAAGGCCTTCTAGGTCAATGTGATCTGACACAGACAGAGACAAACCCTGGACTACAGTTTGATCTAGCTGGAATACAGTCATGCCCAGAGTACACACCTTTAATCCCAAACAACGTAGTTTGTAGAAGGAAGCAGCCATGTTTGAATGTGACTTTTAATTGAACAGTTCAGTTCAGTACAGTGCAATGCAGTTCATGGAGTTCAGAGACAGTTCTTCCAAGCAGGGCAATTCAGTGAGAAGCTGAGAAGCTTTAAGAGAAGCCAGATTGAATCAGTCAGCTGGGAGAGGGTTTTAAGCCAAAACATCTGAATTGAACCAGCCTGCCAGAGTTCACAAAGAACTAGAAAGGGTGAGTTTATGTAGCAGTAAGCCTCTAAGATGACAATTACATTAGGTAAATAAAAATTACTTTTGCAAAAAGTTCTTGAGGGAAACTTACAGCTTTTAACGTAAATAGATAAGTTAGGCTTGCTTAGTCTTGCCTTCTTCAACTTGGAACTGGGAGCAGTGATAGTACATGGCTCATAGGCTGCTATGATAAATTAATGGGAAAATATTTCTTGAATGTCAGGAACATTGTTTACTGGAGGATAAGAAAATGCCAAATAAATGTAGCTATTATTTTGGCAGTTGTAAAAAGAATCTTCAAACTTCTAGGAAGAGATGGAACCAGAATGACATTCTTTATTTTTGCACCTTTCTTCCCACAATTACATAATATTAATATCGTGGTCAATATTTGTTATGGTATTCATGGAGGTAATAAAAGTCATTCATGCTATTTGTGATGATTTTTACAGGATTGTTCAATTGTCTAAATCTTGTCAATAATTAAATGAATTGAAGTCATGTCACAAAATAAAAACATAACTCCATAATGGAATGGCTAAGTTACACTTACTTTTTGATTTAACAATAAGTTGCTCTAGTTAATAAAACATTAATTCATCTAAGAATGTGTTGGAATATTCAGTATTGGTAGCTAATTTCTAAAGACAGTATCTTAGAAAACAAACCAAGGGCTCTTATTTTTTGACTCCACCCTCCCTTTTCTCCTCCCATTTCCTTGAAACATCATACAATACAAAATACTGAGTTGAGTAGAATCTGAGTCTCTTGCACAAAAACATTTCACTTAAAATGTTTACTAACACAGTACATGTCACAATCTTTTATTATATTTTATATTATTATGTATCTTCCAAAAGACAGTTAAAATTTAAAACATGAACAAATAAAATGTTCCATACTCATACAATGAAATATTATTTTATTCTGGAGAGGAGCAAAATACCAATTCTATAAATATATAAATTTTGAAAGTATTATGCTGAATGAAAGAAGCCAATCACAAAATATTACACATTATATAATTCCACTTATTACTAAAACCTAATGATAGGGAAATTTTATTTTTATAAAATTTATTATAAAACAACTTTACAAATGAGCAAAAACATCAAACACCCAAATTAACAAGAAACCAAGGATATACAATTTCAGAAACTTACATAAACAGTTAGAATTGGCATGGAAACAGAAGCTGTGAATTTTTTCAAGTCTGAGTATCAGATGTATTTTATGCACGTAGCCAACATCAAAGCCAAAAAAAAAAAAAAAGGGAAATCTATGATTGAATCAGAACTAGAAAAACAATTATCTCTATATCTCTTCTATAACTTGTGTCTATTCCTTTCATTCAGTTACTAACATAGTACAATATAGCATGAAGTTAAAGTTTTTAAAAATTAGAATAGCTTTGTTTAGAGTTGAGTGGGAACTGGGGCGAGAAAGAATGTTTATGAGGTCATGGTTTCAAGGTTTCTTTTGTGGTTCATGTACTAATGTTAAACTGCGACAATATTCATGGAGCTGTGAATGTACTGAAACATTGAGTTATATACTTTAAAGGAATGTATTACATGGTAAGTGAATTGCATCTTAGGAAAGATCCTACAGGTACAGGTTACACTTTAATCTGGCAGCTATTGTCACATAATGCTGCACACCAGACCATTCCAAAGTCTGTAATTCCAAACAGCATTTGTTTCTTGACACTATGTGGACAGTTTGCTGGGGCATTTTTTTTTAAAGTTTTAGGTCAAGTTTAAGTGTGTGCCCTATTTCAGGGGACACACTGGATGATGCTACAAAGAATATGTATTTCTCTATGAAGAAGTTCAAAGTTCCTAGGAGGCCAAAAGAAGCAGAATGTGTCTTAAGGGTCATCCCAAAACCAGTGACTGTCATTTCCATTCACATTTTGTTAGCAGTGAAAATAGCTTTAATGGAATGCTTGACGTTAATGAAATGAAAATATATTCTTTCATAAATGTAAGAAAAAGAATGAAAATTTATTGAATATTAATCAAATCTATCACATCCCATTATTTAACCATATGTTAGCAATGAAATTGACTGTTCCAACTACATTACAGATAGATACATAGATGATAGATAATAGAGAGATAGAGACACAGAGAGATAGGAAGATTGCTTGCTTGCATGACTTCCTGGAAGTAAAAGAGTGAAATTTATTTGGTTAAAACTAAACAGTAATGAGGACACTAGATTCATTGTCCTTTGCTGCTGTAGAAAAGAGACTAACTTGCCAAAACAAATGTCCAGAAAATGTCCTCTCATCATTGCAGTACTGTACAGTTTAACTATGGCTCATCGGCAGCTACAGCAGCAAAATGGGACCAATCTGCCTAGCAGTGCTGCAGGTGGTCCTACATGTAGGAAATTAGCAGAATTCTCCACAGTGGTGTGGCCCTAAGGCCTAACAGAGGGGCAGGTGGCATGTTGGGGCTGGCTCAGCAGGATGCCAAACAGGATATTGTTATGATTTGTAAAACAAGCTCTGTGGCACTACAAATGTACTTGTCTTATGATTTTGATGTCATTTCCTGGGGTCAGAAAAAGCCAGAACTTTGAGATTCCCAAGCTAAATGGTTTATCAAAATCTGATCCCTATTTCCACTTCTGAATCAATACCTAAAATGAATCACAGAGACTTCCATATTATCACTGAAAAATGGTGCATATCTGAGACTAGAACAATCCAGTACAGTGCTCAAAAGCTCAGAGGGTTAAGTGTTTCTGATCACTTTGATCATGACACTTCCGTGAATAGTGTCAAAGAAGCTGTACCTGTTCAATTCCAGCCCTCCTTCATTTAACACTAATTTACAGAGAACAAACATTGCCTGAGTGCCAACAGTCCAGACATTATGCAAAAGGGGCCCTAAACTAGCCAAGTTCAGAAGCTTAAAAAAAAAAAGCGCTCTCTTCAGCCATGTGACACTAGGCAGGATATAGATTTTTGAATAGTTAGCTGTCCAAAGGCTAAGTGGTGATATGTTGTCCAATCCTACAGCTGGGTGCCTTACAGAATAAGGAACTGTCCTTTATGCTCCAGTACCATGGTAGAAATGCATCTTTCTTTACTACTGCCGAGGCCCAAGAGGACACTTGTCTACATGTAATTATACCCAATTGGGTACAGTCATTGGCTGCATTTGGAAGAGACCCTGCTCTATTTTATACTAGCTCTTCAATGACTCCTGAACCATGAAGGAAGTGGTCATGTCAGGTCAGGGTTTATTATGGAAACAGAGAGTTTGAAGGGATTGACATTGAAGCTGACAGCAAGTTGGCTGGCTGACTTGTTAAGGAAGCCTGCTCCTGCAGAAGTCTTAATGTCTGGGCAGCAGAGAACATCTTGGATTGATTTCTTAACATTTTTCAGAGGGAAGGAGAACAACAAGAAAGAATTTCTTGGCTTTGCTAGAGACTTTCCTTTGATATTCCCTGTGAGTTGTTCACACTTACTACTCTGTTCTTTCTAGGGATATAGTGAAAAAAATATCATGGATTTTAATCAAATCCTGGGGAGATACTTGAGCTATTCCAAAGCAGTATTCCTTTCCTAGGCTGAATTTTTCTATAATTCACTGTAGACTTAGGCAACATAGACTGCTAATGTTTTATACTGGCAGACTGTGTTCAGTCATAAAGGTAACATCTGTGGCATCATCTTGTTCCTAGTAGGAAGCATTATTATATAGCAAGGCACTAAGATAACATAACTGGAACTGGTGGAGGTTTTCTTCATACATAAAACTGGAAGGAATTAAAGTAAGTGCATTGGGATAATGGATGAGCGTGTAAGACACAAATTAAAAATTACACACTCAGGTTATCAATTTATATCCACCAGTAGGTTGCAAACAATGTTTAGGGAGAGGTTTAAATTCTAAAATGTATTCCCAAAAGGCAAGTGTTAGATGTTTTTAACCAGAAATCCAGAAATTGGAAACACATTATTTTTTAAAAGGAACAAAACATGTGTAAAACTTTCCATCTGTGAAAGAAAATTAGAAAGCATGCCAAATCTTGGGAGAAAATATTTGCAACAAATATACATAATAAAGAATGGTGACCTAAAAATACAAAAAAAAAAAACTTTTATAACTCAACAAAAAACAAATTCAGAATCCAATTAAAATGGATGTTAATTGTCAACAGTCATTTCACTTTAGGAAAGCAATGAGTGGCAGGGAAGTATAAAAAATTTGGTAATTGTTGTTTTCATAAATGGAGAATAATTAAAATTACCATTGCAAACCTATTAGTTCATGAAAGTAAGTTCTGGGGAAAATGTAAGATGATGGGGATTTACATTCCCTACTGTTGTGGATACACTTTGGTATAATACCTTTGCAAGACAGTTCAATGATTTCTTTCAAAACCACACATTTTTACTCTCCAATCCATAAGTCATACTCTTTGGGTTTTACTCATATGAATTGTAAATATATAGCTAATTTAAACCTATATATAGTAGTTTATAGTGACTTTTTCCCTAATTGTCAAATCTTGGAAAAAATTTTTATGCTTTCCCTTTTCAGTAAATGGATGGCCATATAAACTGATGCATTCATACAATGTAAAATGAATCCGATGGAAACAGAAATGAGCCAGTAACACCTCCATGAGAAAACCATGGTGAAAACACAAATGTATATCCCTAAGTGATAGAAGCCAATTTGAAAAGGTTCCATACCATACAATTCTCACTTTATGAAATTCTGGTAAAGAAAAAAACTTAAGAGACACTGAAAACATTAATGGTTTTAAGGGACTAGGTGGGTAAGTGGACACAGAGCATTTGAGAGCTTTGTATGGTTTTATAATGGTGGGCACATTTATACATTTGTCCAAATCAACAGAATGAACAATAGTAGTAATAAACTCTAATTTCCCATGACACTATTCCTGGGCAGATGTGAACAAATGTCTATGTGCTATGTGCCCCGGATAGGGAAACAACTACAAGTGAAAGCTTTCTAAGATGCTAACAGGAAACATCTATAACAAGATGATGAGCATTCTTGTGGGATCTAAATGTATCTCATATACTGCCCAATTCCTCCCTCTCCACTCTTTCCTCTCTCCTATCACCACTCGCCTCTCCCCTCTTCTTTCTCTGCTCTCTCTTCTCCCCTCTGTATTATAAATGTTTTGTGGAAAATACTGCTGCTTGAGGAAAATTTTTTTCTTGATCAATTTAACAAACAGGTTTAAAGGTTTAAATTATGTATTAGTCTCCATCAAAATATTTGATTATATATGGGGATGGGGAGCAAGTATCATATAAAATTAATTTGGGGATAAGACTGGGGCTCAGCTTTTATTGACACTTACTGAACATGTGTGTGTTGATTCTACAAATTAAACTTTATCTTGTTGTCATGGCTATTGTTGGTTGTCAACACGGCTATATCTGGAATGAACTACAGTCCAGAACTAGAGGGCACACCTATGATCTGGATCTTCAGGCAGGAAGACAACATACTTTTAGTGGGGATCATGAGGTTGGAAAACATGGGCTTTTGATCCAGATCTTGAAAGGTGAAGACACACCTTTAATTGGAGCCATACCTTCTACTGGAAGCTCATGTAAGGACAGAGGAAGAAAGAAGGTTTTGGTTTCCGCCTTCTTGTACTTGCCTTCTTAGCATATCCATTCCTTCACTGGCTTTGGAACCTACTTCTTTGATATTTCAGCATATACAGAAGACCAGCTAAGAGACCCAACCTTGTAGAGCTGAGGAGAGACTACTAGATTCTTGGACTATGTTCACAGATAGGCATTGCTGGATTAGTTGGACTATAAGTAATTCTAGTAAATTCCCTTTTGTTGAGACAGGGAGAAAGGAGAGAGAGAGAGAGAGAGAGAGAGAGAGAGAGAGAGAGAGAGAGAG
>JANHMN010000005.1:46831354-46856102 GCA_030674055.1 Rhabdomys pumilio
GAGAGAGAGAGAGAGAGAGAGAGAGAGAGAGAGAGAGAGAGAGAGAGAGAGAGAGAGAGATTCATTTATTCCATAAGTTCTGTGATTCTAGAGAACCCTGGCTAATACATTGGCTAACAGCTTGGATGTTCTTTCTCTTGGTTTGTATAGTGTAATGATAGATCTAAAACATAGATACCACTAAAGTCTGGCTTGGTAAACTATTGAGTTTATTGGGTTTAATTAATAGGAGTAGAAATAATTCAACTATAGTTTCATTACCAAAGTCTATGCCAGCATAGATGAAGGCTTAAGAAATATAGAAACCCAAAACACAATGCACTGTTTTTAGGCAGTTCAACAGGTTAAAGAGTGTTCCTTCCAGGTAGCTCAGTTCATCTGAGCCTTTTCTAGACAGCTCTGCTGGTTTCTGTCTCTTCAGGGTAGCATGGCTTGTTTGAGAATGTTTCTCAGAAACCCTTAAGGCTTGTGTAATTTTGGAGATGGGGGGGACCTAGTGCATCTGGTCAGTTTCAGGGAATTCCTAAAGCCCTTGATTTGTTTACATCCTAAACTTAAGAGATCATCCCTAAATGATAGGATATTTCTCTTCTCTTTAGGACAGTGGTTCTGAACCTATGGATCATTACTCCTTTGAGGGTTACACAAGAAAATATATATTTACATTATTATGAATAAGAGTAGCAAAATAAAAATTATGAAGTAGAAACGAAAATAATTTTGTGGTTACATGCCACCACAACATAAGAAACTATATTAAAGCGTCACAGCCTTAGAAAGGTTAAGAACCACTGCTTTAGAATGTGCAAAGTCTAATGAGCTTGCCTCCAAGATAGTCTTTTTATCTTGGAGTAAATTGATACACAACTGTAGATCATGACTTTTATATAATAATGATGGTCTAATGTAGCTTGTTTGCAGCAAATGTGCCACAGAAATGGGACACATAGAGTGTGGGAATTTGTACACGTGAGGGGACATAAGTGAAGAAACTCTGTACTTTTTTTTACCAGTTTTAATTTAAACTTCTCTAGAAATTCTAGAAATAGAATTCACTGATTACAAATAAATGATCCAGGAGTATATATAGTATATAAGATAACTTCTTATGTAGCATATAGCTATAGAAAACAATACACACTAGGGCAGGCTGTATCAGCATCTGTGGTCTCAACCCCCTTGGATCCTGAAGCTTTATGGCTGCTGAGCCGCCCCAATTTTCCCAAGCCAATGGCCCTTATGGCTAGCCAGCAGAAAGCTGACTGCCACTCACATACAATCTTGTAACCACATAAAATGAAAACTCCAGAGGCTTTTAATTTATCAGCCAGATTTATAATCCTCAACCCCCAAAATGCCCACACAAAGAACTCAAAACTCAATTGATATAAATAAAAGCTTCACACCTAGATTTGACAAATGTGCCCTACATTACATGATCGTCTATCTATGACGTCCCCAGTTCCTTATGGCTCCTAGGACCACATGGTTCTGGCTCATCATCCTCTCCTATAGGTTCCATCTTGTCTCTCCCATCTCAGTCTCCTTCTCTCTCTGTCTCTCCCTCTTTCTGTCTCCATCTCTAAAACTTTCAGCTTCCCCTTCCCTTCCAGTGCCCAATCACAGGCTCTAGCTTTATCTAACTAATTAAGATTTCAACTGACCTCACCTGAGTACAGGCACAGAGTACAGAACAGAAAGAACAGATAGCAATCCACAGCAATATTAACTCATGACCATTAATGTTGCCCAAATATTAGCATGTGCTACTGTGTTTCTCCTCACCCTCATTCTTTTATTTTTAATTTGGATCTGAATTAAGTCCCTATTTTATTGGATATTTCTTTACATTTTAAATTTTATACCCTCATCTCATCCCCTGTCCCCCTGCTTCTATAAGGGTGCCCCCCACTCACCCACTCCCACATCACTGCCCAAGCATTCCCCTACACTGGGGCACCTGAGCCTTCACAGGACCAAAGGTCTCCCCTCTCATTGATGCCCAACAAGGCCATCCTCTGCTACATATGCAGCTGGACCATGGGTCCCTCCATGTGTACTTTTTGGTTGGTGGTTTAGTCCCTGGGAACTCTGGGGGGTCTGGTTGGTTGATATTACTGTTCTTCCTATGGGTTTCAAACCCCTTCAGTCCTTTCCCTAGCTTCTCCATTGAGGTCCTCATGCTCAGTCCAGTGGTTGGCTTTGAGCAATCACATCTGTATTTGTCAGGCTGTGTCAAAGCCTCTCAGGAGACAGCTCTATCAGGCTGTCAGCCAGCACTTCTTGGCAGCTACAATAGGGTCTGGGTTTGGTGTCTGAATATAGGATAAATCCCCAATGTGGGGCTGTCTCTGAATGGCCTTTCCTTAATTCTTGGCTCTGCACTTTGTCCCCATATTTTCTTTACACAGGAGCAATTCTGGATTAAAAATTTATAGATGAGTGGGTAGCCCATCCCTTAACCAGGAGCTTTACCTAATCTCTGGATATGGTCTCTACAGGTTCTCCCTCCCATTTGTTGGACAGTTCAGCTAGCTAATGTTATCCCTCCTGGGAACCTCTTGCTTTTCTGTTATCTGGGACCTGGTGGCTACATCCAGTTCCCCATTCCCCATTGCTACATACATCTGTTCAATTTCCTGACCCTCTGTATATAATTCCCGACTTCTCCCATATCTGATCATGCCCCCTTTCCCCCCTCTCCCTCCTCTCTTCCTCCCAAGTCCTTTCTTGCCTCTACCTCCTATGAGTACTTTGTTCCCCCTTCTAAGAAGGACTGAAGCATCCACACATTGGTCTTCATTCTTCTTGAGCTTCATGTGGTCTGTGAGTTGTAGCATGGGTATTCCAAGCTTTTAGTGAGTATATACCATGTGTGTTCTGTTGTGACTGGGTTACCTCACTCAAGATAATATTTTTTACTTTCATCCATTTGCCTAAGAATTTCATAAATTTATTGTTTTTAATAGCTGAGTCATAATTGTGTAAATGTACCACATTTTCTGCTCCATTCTTCTGTTGAAGGACATCTGGGTTCTTTCCAGCTTCTAGCTATTATAAATAAGGCTGCTATGAACACAGTGGATCATGTGTCCTTGTTATACTAAACCTCATTCTTAATCTCTACAATTTCACCCGACTATTAAGCAGATCCTGCTGATTCCATGTTTGTTCTACTCTTATCTTTAATACTGTAGATGTAATATACTGCATGTATTGTTCTCTACCCATTTTAAACATTCAATTTCTTTCCTTCTTATTTTACTGTTACAAACATTGTTCCATCTATCTCTTATGAGTTCTAATAAGGGACTTCTCTAAGAAGGATTTATGATCCTGTGATAAATCTTTAATTGTTTTATCAAAGTGTGTATTGGTCTTTTCTGTTCTTCTATGAAATTAACTTTTTGTTGTTGTTATAAGATTGTTACTGCTTCTTTTATGAGTTTGTGGCTTTTTATTTCACTGTTGTTCTAATATATTCATTTAAGTGTGTGCAATATTGAGAGTTTGAATGCAGCCCCTGATCATTCTTGGCATACATTTCACCATAGAGTTATGTCCCAGCTCATGGTATTTAAATTTTGATAATAGCAATTTTTTACTAATTTCAGCAGTAATAGCCAACCTATTTGTTTTTCCTTGTTATTTTCATGTTTGCTGTCATATTTGTGAAAGAGTTTAGTGATAAAAAGATTATAAACACAGGCCTATATTGTTCTCTTCAACAACCTGGAGATTCCTGCTGACTTTGAGTCATGCCAAACTGGGATTTATGGTTTTGACACCAAAAAAAGAACTTCAAGACTGACTATTACCACCATGAAGCAGGTTTGAGTTTCTAGTAAAAGTATTTTGGTACAGACTTTAAGCTCATAGTTAGGAGAATGGTACTCAAAAAGACATACCTAAGTATAGATGTGGGTTATTTATTTATTTATTTATTTATTTATTTATTTATTGATAATTCAGATTTTATTTCTCCTCTCCATCCTCCCTCCGACTGTTCTACATCCCATACCTTCAACCCACCCCCTCTCTCCATGAGGCTATTCCCATCTGTCCAACCCCCACCCCAACTGACCTCTAAATTCCCTGGGGCATCCAGTCTCTGAGGGTTAGGTGCATCATCTCTGATTGAACACAGACCCAGAAGTCTTCTGCTGTATATATGTTGGGGGCCTCATATCAGCTGGTATATGCTACCTTTCTGGTGGTCTAGTGTTTCAGAGATCTCGGGGGTCCAGATTAATTAAGACTGCTGTTTCTCCTACAAGGTCACACTCCTCCTCAGCTTCTTCCAGCCTTTCCCTAATTCAACCACAGACTTTAGCAGCTTCTGTCCATTGTTTGGGTGCAAATACCTGCATCTGACTCTTTCAGCTACTTGTTTGGTCTTCCCGAGGGCAGTCACAATAGGTCCCTTTTTGTGACCACTCCATAGCCTCAGTAGTAGTGTCAGGCCTCGAGACCTCCCCTTAAGCTGGATCCCACTTTGGGCCTGTCACTGGACCTTGTTTTCTTCAGGCTCCACTCCATTTCCATCCCTGTGGTTCTTTCAAACAGGATCAATAATGGATCAGAGTTTTGACTGTGGGATGGCAACCCTATCCCTCACTTGATGCCCTGTCTTTCTGCTGGAGGTGGGCTCTATAAGTTCCCTCTCCCTACTGTTGTGCATTTCATCTAAGGTCCCTACCTTTGAGTCCTGAGAGTCTCTCACCTCTCAGGTCTCTGTTACATTCTGGAGGGTCCTCTCTACCTCCTATCTCCATAGGTTGCCTGTCTCCATTCTTTCTGCTGACTGTCAGCACTTCAGTCCTTTTCCCTCACCCAATACCAGATCAGATTCCCCTCTGTCCCTTAACCCCTGTCCACTTTCCCTCCCAGGTTCCTCCCTCCCTACCCACTTCTGATTGCTTTCTTCTCCCTCCTTAGTGGTAGACTTTTAACCAAAAGTTATCAAGCATGATGAGGAAGGACACTTCATATTCATCAAGGGGAAAATTCACCAAGATAAAGTCTCAATTCTGAACATCTCTGCCCCAAATGCAAGAGCACCCACATTCATAAAAGAAACTTTACTAAAGCTATAAACACACATTGAACCCCACATAATAATAGTGGGAGACTTCAACACCCCATTCTCACCAATGGACAGGACATTGAAACAGAAACTGAACAGAGACACAGTGAAACTAATAGAGGTTATGAACCAAATGGATTTAACAGATATCTACAGAACAATTCAACCTAAAACAAAAGAATACACTTCCTTTTCAGTATCTCATGGTACCCTCTCCAAAATAGACCATATAATCAGTCATCACAAAACAAGCTTCAACCGATATAAGAAGCTTGAAATAATTCCATGCATTCCATATCACCATGGCCTAAGGCCTGTCTTCAATAACAGCAAAAACGATATAAATGGGCTTCTGAAGGACAATCACAACTAAGGGTCTTAGCCTTACATATATACTGTTTTGGTAGCTTTCAAGTTAGACCTGCAAAGGTCTACTCTTCCTTTTGATAAGTGATGTCTTAAACTTAGGATGGTTTTGGAGATGCCTTAGATGGAATGGTGATCTGAGAAAGGAAGATTTAGGAGCCACAAGACTATACAGAGTACATGTCCTTCCCCTGTAGATGGGCTCCTGGTGAAAGTCCTAGAAAGTTGTAGGCTGTGAAGGGAGAAAGGCCTTAAGCAGTTGTTAATTGTACTAGAATTTTCAGTTCTCATCAGACAACACACTTCACACAGACTCTAGCATGAAGGTGTCCTTTACCTTCTCAGGTCACCATAACTTTCCTTATTTTTTTATCCTGCCTCATGGTCTTGTATGGATACCAGACATGCATCCTTTTAAGTTATTTTACATAAGTATTTTTCTTTTCATATTTTGCTTTAATCAATTTGAAAGTGATTTTTTCCATGATACATTTGCTATTTTCATGTATTCTTAATTGTTTAAGCATACTTTGTTAAATATTCAATACTCATTAATTTGTATGCTCAACCTTTTTATATACTACATAGCTATGATCCAGGTCATTTTACTGTTAATGTTTGCTATTTCATAGGACTATTTATCTTTCCTTAAATGCTACATTATTTTACTGATTAATAATTGACTATGATTTTCATATTTGCTAGTGCATGACCACTTGTTCTTGCCATAAGTATTCGATTAAGGATGTTCTTTCACCCTTCTATGCAAATCTTACAATTAAATCCTGTTTGATTTGCTGTTTCTCACAGATTTGTAATCTGGTTTTTAAAAGCATCAAATCTAAAAGTTTATTCAGGAAGAAATGGCACATTAAATATTTCCATTCATACCCATTTGTTGGACTTCAATGCCTTTCGACTTTTAATTTAATTTTATTTGTTGGAGAATGTGATATACATGATATCTCTTAAAAAAATTTCAACTTCTTTTTGTCTTAGTGTATGGTACATTTTTGTAACTTTATCTGAATGATTAAAAATCTATATTTTGTAACTGGTGACATGGTTATATCAAGATTTTTAATTGTACTTTCTAATACTTATATACTTACTGATATTTTTGCCAATTTAGATATACTTTCCTTGGATTAGCATTTGCAAATATGCTTTTTTTCATTTATTAATCTGAAATGTAAAAAAATAAAATATCCAGTTAAAAATCCTCATCTTTTTGTGGAGTCAAGTTTCCCATATGCCTTTTTGAGGAGCATAGAGCTACATCTTATTTTTTATTTAGATCAAAGACTATTCTTTTATCAGGATTGTTTAATTTATTTAAATTTATAGTAACCATAGGTATAATTAGGATTTATTTGTTCCACCTTAGGTATTGGTTTCTATTTGCCCTTCTTTTTTATATTGATGCTTTATTATCCTTCTTTATTGCCTTATTTCAGATTGATTGTGGCATTAGGGGACTCATTTCATATTTTCCCAAATGTTATCATGCATATTTAACAAAGTCTAAAGTTAATCAACTTCTTCACACTCCTTCAAATACTGCAGGGCATTTATCACACCACCCTCTACTAAAGGATCTGCTCTATTTAGAGGTTTTTAGCTCTATTTTGAGTTTGTCTTTTAACCATTTCTCCAGTCAACATTTGTTTAGGCATCTAGACAAATGAAGTGGTTTCCAGGTTTACCTTTTTTACTGACATTGCAACACTTATTCAGGGATGATTTGCCACGGGTCTAAAGCACATACTTTAAGATTTTCACTGACACGTATTGCTAGATAAGCTTACATTTTGCTAGCTGACTACCATTTTTGGAAGTCTAATTTCCGCACAATGCTCTCTGTTTCATATGCTTCCCACAATCCTAATTCTAAGTGCTTGCATCTCATGATTGATAATTACAACATTTAGAGTCTGTATCAAGACACATTATTTTTGGTAGCTAGAACTATGATTCCTGTCCTAGCTTATGGAGGTAATCCTCTTGCACATCTCCACAGGAAAACATGACTCCATAATGTCTACAGCCCAGTTCAGAAAATGTGTAAAGGTAGAAAGATATCAGAAACTTAACAGTGCCAAAGGCTTCTTTATTGAAAACACAGCATCAAGAGTAGAGAAATTATGTAGACTTTAAGTGTGATTACTGAGACAATATTTGATTGTTAGGGCTACCATAAAGAAATACTGTATACTTAGTCAACATAAATACATAGCTAGAATTTCTAGTCCTGGAGTCTAAGGGTTTGAGGTAAAAGTGTTTGCAGGATTGGCTTCTGCTCTGTACTTTGAAGGATAACCTGTCCCATGCTGTTATCATTGCTCCTGGTGGTTTGCTGGTCATTGTCATTATTAACTTACAACTGGCATTCTTCCTATCTTTCTATCATCTTCCTCTTTTGTTGTCATATCTTCTTTTCCTCCTTTTTTTTTTCCACAAAGAGTCCTATTTCATGAGAAGAAAGTCATGCTGGGTTAGGAATCCATCTGCTTTTTATGATGTCATCTATACTGTAACTGCAAGGACCAGGATTCGAAAACTGGAGATACAATTCAATTCAGCCTTGGATAGTTTATGGCTTTACACACATGGTCTTTAACTATGGAAAATCTTTGAGATTTATGTTGAAGCATTCCTCCAGTGGGGATTAGAGTTTGATTATGCTGAGTGCCTGCATCATGTCTAATCTGGAGCTATTATGAAATCAATTCTCACCAGGAGATTTCTTTGGACTACATAGTAAATGTGAACTGAGATTTCAAATTTGTCTCAAGGCCCAGTCCCAACTTTTGTTTAGCAATTCTAAAAGAAAGGTTTTCCAGGTAACCTCATCTTTAAATTAAGACTTATTTATTGTCTGTTTATATTGTGAGGTGGATTTGTTTGTTTGTCTTTTCTGCTAATGTGACTTTGTATAATAAAGCTCTTAAATACAAAATGATGTTTAAAGATTTTGCCAGGGCCTTCTGACAGATTTCTGTCTCAGGCTTACAGACCAACTAACTATTCTCAAATATTAATGCTCAAAATAACTAAGATGTACAGATGTTTCTAGAATAAATACTAGCTTTAAAAAAGAGATTTGTTTTTACTATTTTTAAATTATGTGTGTGTGTAAATAAGACCATGTTGTGCATGGATAGAGTTGGGCCTGGGGTCCAGAAGAGGGTGACACACCCTAGAGCTTGAGATCCAAACAGTTGTTATTCACTGATGTAGATGCTGAGAACCAAACTTGGGTCTCCTTCAAGAGTAGTACATGCTCCTTACCACTGAGTCATCTCTCTACACCTTAAATATTAGCTTTTGCACTTACTCGTTTTTCTGGATCTTCCATTTAACCTCAATTTTTAGCTTTTAATGATTTCCTCCTTCTTTCTAGCTTAAGGAGTTGTCAAGTGAAAATGATGAAACATATACTGACCAGCATTTTTGATGTTTGGCCCTAAAAGAATTAGTTCATTTCTCTATATTTCTGGTAGTGCCCACTGATATGTCCAGGTGGAGTTGTTATATTTTTAAAGAAGGAAAGCAGGCAGGTAGGGAGATTAATATTTAAGGTTTGTAGCCAGAGTGGAGATATGAAAGCTGAGAGTTTGGAGCCAGAGAGACCAAGAAAGCTGTCTCCTTAAAATAAATTTAGTTATGTTTTATATATGTTACATATGTAGATAGTGGTGGTTCTTGTTGTTGCTGTTGTTGTTGTTATTGTTATTGTTGTTGTTAACGGTGGTGGTAGTGGTGTGTGTGTGTGTGTGTGTGTATGTGTGTTTATATGTGCCCTGGTATACACATAGAGGTCAGAGAACAACTGTGGGAGTCAGATTTGTCCTTCTACCATGTAATTTCTCGAGACTCAATTCAGATCTTCATCCTTGCCTACAATTTCATTTCACTAACCTGTCCAAGGTATCTTCATTTTTGAGGTCTTTTTAGGAGGAAAGAGGGGTGAGATAGGACTACATCATGCAGAACCAGACAAGTAACATGAAGCCTATGGTATAGAATATCTGTGACTTAGACCAGTGGCAAAAGTCACACAAACCCTAAATAAGGGAGCGAGATTGATTAATATGTGAGTCAAGTCAAGCAATCTTTAATTGTAGGCCTTAGTTAGCTGTGGTTGGGTTTGCTGCCCTCTTTGCTTGTAGTGGCAGGGGCCTGGGGTTTGCTTGAAACTTTTTTTGGTTAGAACCTGTTGAGCCTGGATGCTCTAACAGAAGTCTAGAGAAAAAGAGTTATATCTAAAACCAATAGTTAATATTTAGACAATGCATATTGCATGTATGTTGAATTATGTTACATGTGTCACAATAATTCATTTAATCCTTGCAAAATGCATGAGGTGATTATTCGGTTTTTTAAATGCAGAAATGAAGTCTTAGAATACAAAATGTGCTAGCCCAAGATCACACAACCAAAAAAAGTGAGGAATATAGAATTCAAACACTTTGAAGTCAGTGCTCCAAAACATTATTTTATATGATATCTTAAACTGAATGTGTTAGGAAATGGAGGTGCATTGATTATGTGCAGGAGTTTAATGAAAACACTGTGATAGCAAGTTCGGTTTTCTTTGATTGACTATGGGGGTCTAAGTATTTAAATCCTCTTGGTATCCAATAAATGTGTTGAATAACTTAAAGTGCAAAAGCATGCAGGGGCTGTTACCCATGTACATATAGACATCAAACCAGACTACCCTACTATTAGGATGTTGATTTGATAATCCTAAGCAGTTGGGAAGATTCTAGGGTTCCCTGTTCCAAATGCTTTTATTTCAAGTGCTTCTGTCTATAATAATTAGATTCATCCTATTTCTGGAACCTATAACATGCCACTAGTTCTTAACCTGTATTCCTTGTTTTCAAACTAGAATCTCAAGGGTAGAACCAGTGATTCTTAACTGTTTATTTTTCTTCTCATCTGAGAAATATTGGATGAAAATTCAATCATTATTAATTAGAATGTTGAATTCATACTATTGCTCTTAGTAATCTCTGCATGCTGGCTCTTATATTATGTTTACTGCCCTTATGGCATTTCTGTAACTTATTCTTACAGCTTCCAGTTAGCACATAAAGAAACTAGGAGTCTCATACAGTTATTCATTAGAAGATCTACCCATAAAACCCCTATAGGCATAGAATTCCTCATGTGTTGTCTACCCACTCAGATTACTTCTTATGTTTCCAAACACTCTGCAGTTTAATCCTGGAGACCTTTTCCTATACCATCTCCTTTTCTGAAAAGCCTATTTTCCCTTACAAGGGTAGTGAATGTTCACACATTCTTCATGATAAAAATAAGCACCCGTCTTCATCAAAAACATTCATGAATGAGAAAACTACTGTTCCTGAGAAAAAACATTTCTGTACTAATTTGCTTCTTAGTAGTTTTGTGTGTGTGTGTGTGTGTGTGTGTGTGTGTGTGTGTGTGTGTGTGTATACATGGGCTTGTGCATACACATGCACTATTATTAATTACATTCTTTAATTAATCATTTCCACATTTCTGCAGGGCAGTTAGAGATAGATAATATCATTTATATTATAGAGATAGTATCATTGACCTCACTGGGTCTGTAGATGCCATCAAAGCATCAAGTACACATAGCATGCCTGAATTAGTGATAACATGCTACAGTTTTAACATGATTTTTAGGTAATCTAAAACTCTTACTACATGCAATCCCTAATGTGAATATGGAAATTTAACCAACAACAGCATATAGAATTATACTTCATAGGTATATGAAGGTGAAATAAGATCATGAGAATAGAGTCTATATGATCAAATACTTACGGTTTGGTAATATGGAGACTAAGGAGACTGGAAGATTCCCATGCATCCTCCTTGTCTATAGGCATGGGAAGCCATGTACTGCCTCAGACTTTGCCAACAAGAAGAGAATCACCAGATGAACATCTCAACATTAATTCTTTAGAAATGTCCATCTAAACACAGACCTCTTTTCTTTATAACTTATATTTGTCAAGACACTGTGCTACTGTCAAGAGAAAATGCACCAAGACACTGGACTTATTGGAGCTAATTAGAAACCTCCTGGGAAAACTGCACAAATAATTATTTGCATGTCTTATACACATGCATGCATGCATGCAAGCACAAATACTCACAAATGAAATTAAATGTGTTAAATCACTTTTTGCTTCATCCTGTTTTCTCACCTAGACATCTAACCTGATATAAGCAGGTAGACTAGTCATATGTGGGATTCACACATTGGATGGCAGCTCAGCAAATACTAGAATGGGTTTCTTTCTTGTGTTCTAACATTTGGCCCATTTCTTCCACTCTCTTAACATTGTATTATTTGGAAGAGAGAAACCACAGTAAATTGAGTCATCTTTAGTTTAAATAAATGAACATTGGATGACGTGGCTCTCCAGTCTGTGTCTAACTACAAAGAAAATGTTGTGTGATTTACAGACTGTTAAACCAGCCTTCATAGATTGATACGATGGGTTTAGGGTAGAACCGGAGAGGTACCAAGTACTTGAAGTAATGAGGTGATTTTGTTGCATATATTTTAGGCTACGATTTGTGAAACACAGGGGAAAATGGCTAGGCTAAATGTAGCTATTTTATGGTACATTTGGAGGAAAACATGGCCTTTTACTTAAAATATGTATCTGTTAACGGATGCAGGGTAAGTGTCGTAGTGAGAAAGCCAAGGGAAGTAGTAGGTGGGGTTGATGGGAAGAGAAGGAAATGTCAACAGCAAATGGACTGCTGAGAGACAGGGAAGTCAAAGCTCAAGTGTATCCTGTGTCCACTTGACTTTTTATAAGGTACAGAAAGGCAATTAGAATATGTGTTCTGTGCAGTGTGCAGTGTTCGCCTCAGGTTTTCAGGGCATTTGTATCGGAAAAAAAGAAGTCTGTTGATGTAACTCCGTATCTAGCATTGCCATTTGTTCCTTCTCTTCTACAGAAGGTGTTACTTTCTATTTTTTCCCCATCTCTGCTCTCTAAACTAGGTAACCATTTGGTTGTTTTAAATTGTCACATTTGTTCTTATCCCAACATGTTAAATGGAACTTGAGCAAAAGCCACACTTTTGCTTTTTCTCAAATCTATACAATAGGGGTTAGAAATGTTTTTTCTCTTTCTTTTCTTCTTCTTTTTTTTTTAAAAAAAAAAAAAAAAAAACCTTTATTTTATGTTCATTGTTGTTTTGCCAGCATGTACATCTATCTCTGTGAGGTGTCAGAAGCCCTGGAACTGAAGATCCAGACAGGATTGAGCTGCCACCTGGGTACTGCGAATTGAACCTGGGTCCTCTGGAAGAGGAGCCTGTGCTCTTAAGCAAGTCTTTCATTATATTTCTAAGGTTGTACTGTTGATTAGTACCCAAGAGTCGGGGCAATCCAGAATCCTTGTCAACTACTCATCTTATTCTGAACATCTCGACACAATGTAGATAGAAAGCAAAATTCTAGTACTGTAACACCCAAGTCTACCCATGAAGAAGTGTCAATTGCATATCCATTTGCTTTCTTATTGTCTTCAAAATGAAATGAACAATTTCTTTTTTAAAACAAGATGCTGTTTTCAGGCTCTGATAATATTATGGGAAAAATGCAACAAACACTTTGAAATTACACTCTAGAAAGAACAACTATTTGCTAGGCTAATGTAGTTAAAATAAGATACAAATGCAAAGCAGCCAAGTTAATTTTTTCCTTTATGCAATAAACTTAAGGCTCCAAAAGGAATAAAAACATATGAGTTTGAGATCACAAAACACTCCAAGCTAGAATGTACAAGAGTTCACTTTCGCTCTCCACTTAAAAATATATTTTTTATTTTAAAGTATTTATTTGTATTTTTCATATATAAGTGTTTGCTTGAATGTATGTTTGTGTATCATGTGTGCCTGGTACCTGCTGAGGGCATGAGTGAGATTCAGATACATTCAAACTGCAATTATAAAACCTTATGAGGAGCCATGTGGATGTTGAGAGCTTAACTCTAGTCTTCTGAAAGAGAAGCACTTGCCCATAACCACTGAGATATCACTCCAGACCCACCCTTCATTTTCATATGATGATGTTTACTCATACCCTGTGACAAAAGAATATTCTTTTTGATGAGGTTTGAGAGAAAAAATATTTCAAGTTTCCTATAGACACGCACTAAGCTCACAATATATTATTTCTTTTTAATAAAGTCCTATAACATCATCTCAAATTAAGAAGAGTCTCAGAAGTTAAGCAACTCATCTAGAGTTACATAGCTAGTAAATGGCACACTAAAACCAAGTGCATCTGATTCTCAAGTTTATACCATTCATTCTAAATTATAATGTTACTGTTTTTCATTATAATTTATATTCTCAAATAATAATTTATTACATCATAAGAATAGGGGTGATTTATAATAATAACATGTTATATTGTCCTGTTTTTTGTGGTCTTATATTGAAAATTATGTTTTGTAGCGGGGATGCCTTTTGTTTCAAAGGCAAAAATGTATTTGAAACAACTGATATTCAATAAAGATTTCAGATAATGGTTTCAGATGCCATATCCTAGAAAAACAAAAAAAAATAACTTTACAATCATGTTCATTTATGTACCAGAATAACGTGCAAAGGGAAAAATTGAAAGGTAATAATAGACAGAGAAAACTATAGTCAGGGAAAAAGCCTATATTCATAGGGTAGGCATGAGCCTAACAAAAAGACTTGTGCTTTGGATACTTGCTGTTGAACAGGCTGAGAGGCATCCTGGCATGTGTAGAGACCAGAGCTAGAGTCATGCATGGAATAAAAATTTGATCATAGCACATAGATAGTATTTCAAGCCCTAAGACTCTGAATTGCTCAAGAAGAAGCTACTAAAAGAGAAGTGAACATAAGATTAAGACACAAAGTACAAACTAAATGACTCACCTGATTCACACACACACACACACACACTTGGACACATACACACTATTAATATTCACAAGATCTTATGAGAGTTTCTTTGAAGATGTTTATGAACAAATAGAACCAATGAATGACTTTGTGATAGTTCTGTAACAGATTAGTTGACCAATGTAGCAGCTACTGCATGAAATTATTGGGATTTAAATTCCAAACCCTTTTTGTGAGCACTCCATAACCTCAGTAATAGTGTCAGGCCTTGTGACGTCCCCTTGAGCTGGATTCCACTTTGGGCCTGTTGCTGGACCTTCTTTTCCTCGGGCTCCTCTCCATTTCCATCCCTGTAGTTCTTTCAAACAGGAACAATTCTGGGTCAGAGTTTTTGACTGTGGTATGGAAACCTCCTCTCTCACTTGATAGCCTTTCTGCTGGAGGTGGACTCTATAAGTTCCCTCTCCCCACTATAGGGCATTTCACCTAAGGTCCCTGCCCTGAGTCCTGAGAGTCTCTCACCCCTTAGGTCTCCATTCCAAACCCATTATTCTTATTAAGTGTTCTTGAGTAAATTATACATATAATTAGATTAGATTGCCCCTCATTTCCCTTGTTTATGCAATTGTAGTGTGCACTTTCTGAGGTTCTTGTGAGGATAAAACCAGCTAAAATAGGTAAAACATATGGCAGCACAACAAATGTTCACAATTCTTCTCCAAGAATTGTGTAACTCTCAGTTTGAAAGGATCATAAGCAGCTTTCTTTTCTAAGCATCTCACCCCCCAGGAATCTCTCAAGGAGTTCGCTGCATGATGAAGTGGCCTTTTCTACACATTTGAGCTCTTGGTGTTACGTAGTTACTTTCTACATGGAAATGAAATCTGTCTCCTGACACCAGTCCACTTGCGTTGTACTTTTGCTTCGCTTTTCATGTTTGCATTCCAGAAAGCTTCAGAGTCAGTTACCTCTTCTACTGATACATCTTCAAATCCCTGGGGCAGTTCTCATGGACTCTTGTCCTTCTATAATAATAAGACATATTCTGCTCCTTCAATGATTCTGTACAGAAAATCAATTCCAGACTTATTCACACTCCTGGGAATCCTCATCTATAGAGACTACCATTTATTCAATGGTATTTCAAATTTGTCCACGAAATATGGATCAAGACATGCAAGAGCTTGTGATAGTATATGCAAAGTCACATTTTATTTGAGCTTAAAGTAGTAGCCAAGCAATGAGTCTATTTGGTATTTGGGAAGCTTTTAGTCTTGACAACTTTAAGAGGAAGAGAGCAAAAGCAGTTTAATTATTCTGCTGAGTACAAAGCTAAAGTGGTTTTTTTTTTTGTAAGTTGGGTACAACTCACCTAACATTTTGGTGATAAGCATTACTATTTATAAATGGGTGATCTCAATATGTGAGTCATAACATTGACATGAGAAAGAGCCTTTCAGATTTAGAGTGTCTTTTCACTAAAGGTATCTAAGTTGGACACCTGTGAAGATTCATAATCCATTATTTATCGTAGGCATTTCTATAGTGCCCATTTCCATAGTAACGCACTGAATCTGAGAAACAAGACAATAAACAAATATACTTGGAAGACCACTGTAGTCACAAATAACATGAATTTTGATCATTGTGCAGTGATGAATAGAACAGTTGATGATGTTCTATTGAAACAGGGTGAATCAAGATTTAAATGGCCCCTGAAAGCACATACTGAAAGAAAAGATTGTTGAGATGCACAGGAAATGTTCTGCGTCCACTCTTGACTCCATCGTTCATCAGCTGTGTATTTTGTCAGATTCTTTGAACTGAAATTTGTTAGATTCTTTGAACTGAAATTTAGCTCTCATTTTAGATTACACTATCTTCTTTGTGGCCAGTATCTTCATGAAAAGCAAATGAGAGGGCTGTGTAAACAATTTTTTTTATTGTTGTCTTTGTATAGCTGGGCAAAGTGAGATAATACTCACTTTAAGTAAAGTTACCTGTATTGTCATGCTGCTTTTTCAGATCAGTTGCACAAAAAATGAAACGAGAATAACCTCCAAAGTTTTAAAAATTCACAAATGATGACATGATCATTACCCTTTTACAGTGCTAGCTGAAGATAACTAACTAGTTCATTTTGCATGTTAATGGTCTTCATGAGCTAATTCAATTATATGAAAACTTGCATTTCACTGCTAGCTCCTAGGATTTTCTTATAATAAGCAATTTTTAACAATTATTTTTTACAACAAGTAATTCTTTTAAAAAATTTTTATTTTTAATTTGGTGTGTCTGTGTGTGTGTCTCTGTTTATGTGTCTGTGTGTGTGTCCGTGTGTGTGTGTCGGTGTGTGTGTGTGTGTGTGTGTGTGTGTGTGTGTGTGTGTTTGAGTGTACACATACATGTGTAAGCAACATTCACTTATGGAGGCCACAGTGGAGCTAGAATCAGTGGTGCTTGTGGGCTGCCTACTGTGGGTTCTGGGAATTGAACTTGGGTCCTCTGAAAATACATTGCAGATTCTTAATCATTGTAACCACCAAGTTAACTCTATATACCCAACAAAAAACTTCTGAAATGTCTTACCATTTTTGTGGTAGTAGGAAGACAACTAGATTGCTTAAGTAAACACGTCAAACATGTCTTGAGATGATCTAACACTGTCAACCTCATTTCTGTTGCTCATATAGAAAATGTCAGATCTTTTAAGCCAACTGATTCACTGTTAATTGTTTAGAATTCCCTTTTAGGCAGTGCATAATTGAAAACTCAAGTTCTGCCAAATAAATGTGTGGTCTTGGGTGAATCATTCAACGTCTTTTAAAGAGAATTTCATTTATAAATGGAAGTAAAAATATTGCTTTTGTAAAGGGTTTGGGGTTTAGCAATAATGTATATAAAGCAGTGGGCACCCCATAAGTGGTCATTGTGATGACTAATCTTTTTTTATTTTTTAATTAATTTTTTTATTGGATATTTAATTTACATTTCAGATGTTATCCCCTTTCCCCATTCCCCCCATGAAGACACCCTCATCGCATCCCCCCTCCTCCTGCTTCTATGAGGATGTGTCCCCACTCACACACCCACTCTCACTTCCCCACCCTCAAATTCCCCCACACTGCTACATCCAGCCTTCACAGGACCAAGGACTTTCTCACCCACCTATGCCCCACAAGGCCATCCTCCCCTACATATACAGCTGGAGCCATGGGTTTCTCTCTCCCTACGTGCTCCCAGGCTGGTGGTTTAGACCCTGGGAGTTCTGATTGCTTGGTATTGTTGCTCTCCCCACGGGGCCACAACCTACTGATAAATATGTAGCTTCCAGTGAACAAAAGCTTTAAATTTATTCTAGGCTTATAATTATTTTGTAAAAATTAGGCAAAAGTCAAGATAACTTACCAAAGTAAGATGTACCCTTTGAACATGTAGGCAACACATTGAATTTAGAACAGCAAACCACATTTCTGTATGGTCATTTGCAGTATATTCACACCAGAGGGTTCATCTTCCCTAAAATAGATTTTTGGAGTCGTCACTGACACATAATTTAGAAATCTGCCACAGAGCTTCTTGCTTGCTATATAGCTGAGCAGGCACACATGGCAGTAATAAACAAGAAAGTCACTACTTTCAAAATTAAGAAGATGGTTATAGGTTATATGGTTGACAACTGTTCCATGAAGCCTTCCAATAAGAATGATTCTTATTCTATGCCAATATAATTTTTTTTGAATTTTTATCACAGATTTTACAAAATTCTGCCACATATTATATTTAGTCATATGTTTTGTTTGTTTTTAATTCATAGGACTATGCCAGGCAGGTTCTCCCTCCCTAGACTTTCATCTTGGGGGAAAGAGGAGAGCACCAGAGTTCTGCAGTGTCTAGATAGACACTTCTTTTCTATATCCCACATTGTCTTATCTCTGCAAGAAATGGGAAAGGGAGTTTTGTTTAGTACTGTAGAGACCCTTCCTGATATTGCCAATGATCATACCTTTGTCATTCTGATTCCACTTAAGAGTACCCAGATTTATATTATACATTCAGTTAACTCAAGGTTACTTAGGAGGCTCTAAGTTTACTACCTTCAACTCTTCTCATGCCCATGTGACACCCCTCTTTTCTGTTTATTTTTACACATAGCACTTATCAACTTCTGGATCTTTCTTATTTTTCTTCACTCTTCAACTTTTTCCACTCGAAGACACATTATCTGGAGGCAAGAATCTTTCTTGTTTTGTTTACCAGATTGTAAAGATCTGGAACAATAAATGACAAATAGAAGGTGCTAAAAGTTGGAAATTGTGTCACATTTTGTATTTCTATGTGACTGTATTGAATTGGGTAAAATAATCAGTTTCTACTAACCAAAACCTTGGATTCATCCCATTTTGGTGACTTTGTTGAATGGGAAATTGAGACTAATTGTGCTTCTGTGGTTGATATCAGCCAAGCGTAGAGGACAAATATAGATGTAGACCTCAAATAATTTCATAATAAAAAGTTGAAAATAGAAATAATATTCATATTATTCATTATTATATTCATACTATAAAATAAGTGTGGAGTGTTGATTATTTTTTAGAACTCTACAATAAAATTGCCACACCAGAACCACTTCCCAGTACTAATAAAAATATAATACACCATAGTTCTGCCTCATGAATAATAAGAAGTGAAGAAAAATCAATATGAATAGGATCCTTCATCTACAAGCTATATATTAGCTACAAGCCAACATTTACTTAAAGAGCAGAGCATAGACTGTTAAGCGAATAGGAGCCTAACCAACCTTCATAGAAATTTTTGCCCCAGAACATGACTGCCTGACTTAGAAAATGTAAAATACATTTATAGGAGGCCCTGCTGCAAGTGCTATGGGTAAGACATGAGTGTTTTCAAAACAGAATACTACTCAGCCTTTATTTTTAAACCTTTAGTTATTCTGAGTAAAATAGTATAGGCCCAGAAAGTATTCTTGCCAGAAAAATGATAAACATTTGAGGTTATGCATATGGTATCAAGATATAATGTTATGTATAAAAATTATCTATAACTTTGTAAATTTAAAGATATACAAATACAAAACTAAAGTAACATTATTTACTTTGGACAATCTTCCCAATAAGGACCATTTTGAGAAGAAAATGATAACATAAAAATGATTAAATAAAGGTACAACATGCTTCTGATTGAAATAAAATTACTCTAATACATTAATAAAAGGAAACCCATTTAGACCCTTGGGAGTACATTGGAAAATGAAAGGGGAGTATTTACAAAACATTCTAAGGTATATAGAGTAGTAAAATCAACCTCTATTTGAGCTAAACTATAAAAAAATGTGTTTTTCCTCTGATGACTAAAAATTTGAATATATGAGCCTGTGGGGGTCATTCTTACCCAAGCCATCAACTTTCTTTTTTAATATTTCTAACTTAATTCCACTTTATTGTAGCTTCTTTGGTCCAAGATGTCTAACAAAAACATTGCTTTACATGTTAGCAGTCCCTAGATTTATGTGCCTTTGCTGTCCGTGGGCATTTAAAGATAAATTACAAAGCTAAAAAGGTAGAAATAATTTTAGAATGGTGCTTAACGTGATGGATTTAAAACTTTCTCTGTTATATAGAAAATTGCTCTTAGGAAGCAGTCACACTATTAGAAGCTAAAATTAATACAATCCCCAAAACTCATGTGATGTGGGAGTACTGCTCATTGGTCTGAGCCCAGAATTGGGTCTCTTCTCCTGGGCTTTAACCCCAGCACTGTGACTATGAGTAAGTCATTTCCATTTTAACCCCATGATGCCTCAGTTTCTGAATTGTTAAAGAGAAAAAAATACTGACCTAACTTGCAGAGCCTTAGAGATTTCGAGATGAAATATTACTGCTCTTCGAAAATATGAACCGCAATAATGCTAATTATTATTACAAAAATAAATGCATGTTCATCATATGGTAATTTAGGCAGAATGAGGTTGGGGAAAGGAGACTCTCAGAGCTCTTTTGTGTCAGTTAAATGAGCCCTCTCCATTTAGCTGGTTCCCAAATAGGAGTTAGCTAAATGTAGGATCTATGAACTGTACAGTGATGATGGAGGACTGAGAAATTTTAAAGATTCTGTTACATGGATACTTCAGATTATGAGGTAATAGTCCAGTTCACTGTAGCATCTTGCTTCCCAGATCAACCCATGTGAGTTTAGAAGGCTCATGTGAAAAGCAAATTAAAAACTTGGAGGCAATCTTTCCAAATATGTCAATCCATAGCCAGTTAGTCACATTGACATGGCCTCTAAGCATCCCACAAAATTTAGAATATAAAGGAGGCCAAGTAAGTCTGTTTAAATTTTATAATATTCATCCTTTCTTTCACAACTGCCTTTTGCTAATTAAAATTAATATGTCAGTTATTTTAGTGATACACAGCCTTCTCAGCATGACAGTGACCCATGATAGACAGAAGCAGCATATCAAATTGTCACATGAGACTTCCATGAGTTCTGCCTCACTTATCTTCAATGCTTCAGCTAAATAAATATTTATACCACCATCATTATTGTCTTGCATAATAGATGTACATAGGATTTTATAGACACTGAAACACAGATGATAGTGTTTTCTGGCAAGATCACAGAAGAGGTTGGTCCTGGAACAGGAAAGAATGTAAGTGGACTTGAGCTTCAGAGTGCAAAGTGAAGCTGCTAGACAAAGCTGGGTGAATGAGAAGGTGACTCAGGAAGCAGGAACACAAGAAATTTCACAGAACACAAATAATCAAAACCGGATTGTACTAAAGAGGCGCAGGGACAATTGTGGGGAAATATTTGTTGGATATGTAACAACAGACAAAGACAAAGATAAAAGGTCTTTAGCTCCTATTTCGAAGAGAAACATTGAAGTTATCATTTAAAACTCTCCAGTCGAACATGGTTATTTTTGTTTTACTTGTCCTTTAAATCATGCTGCAATCACGTTGATTGCTTTGCCTCCAGCCTTGTTCTTCGCTGTCTATCACTCGGGTCCTAGAATGCTCATCTACCTAACACGCAGATTTATTATGTTCTTACCTAGCTTCAAACCCTTCAATGACTTCACTTTTCCTAGCTCATAAAGCCTCAATTAAGTAGGTGTAATTCTAAAACAATAGTGTAAGATATGCTTCCTGCCTCCCCTCTGTCCTGTATTTTCTGTTAAATATAACTGCAGTTCAAATTCTAAAGCATGGCATTGGCTTCCACCTACTAGTCACTGTCTGTCCCTCTTCATTCTGCTTCAGCAGGGTTTATCCTCTCTAGGTTTTTTTCCAAGTGTTGTTCTCTCTGTTCCTACAAATCTCTCTTATGAAAACCCATCCACAGTTTCATTTGCAAGTATACCTTTTTTTTTCACTAACTGACTATTCTATGAGTAATACTCCATCACCACCACAATAAGACTATAAAAAGTGACTTATCTTTCCCATTGAAATTTTTTGTTTTATACAGAAAAAGAGTTAGATATATGAATTTTGAGGTTAGTGAGAAAGAAAAAGTAAACTTATGTACTTGAACATTTGTTCCACAGTTGCCAGTGCTATTTGGGAAGGTATAAGGTGTTGTCTTGCTTAAAGAAGTGGATCACTGGGGGAAATCTTTGAAATTTCAAAGCTTCACACCATTCTCAGTATTCACCGCTGTCCCCACAACACTCACTTCTTACTTACAGTCCCAGATGTAAGCTCTCAGCTTCTTGCTCTTACCATGGTACTTGCTGCTTGATGCTATGCTTTCTGTGCCCTTATAGAGTGTAACTTTCTGGAATTAGAAGCAAAATAAAAACTCCTTTCTTCTATAAGTTGCTTTGTTCAAGCTATTTTGTCACAGCAACATAAAAGTAAATAACACAATGTATCACTTTTCTCTAGTGCCACTCTGCTATACCATAAGTAAATAAACCTTAAATGTTTGCCAAACAAATATTAAATTTGATAGTTTGTGGCTGTGTTTCTATGGAACACAAAGCCTCAGGAATGTTTTTGTATTTACTTATTCTTTTTCACTAACATTAATATTTATATATTTAATTCTTTTTGTATTAAACAGAAGTCTTCATAATAGTGTTATAAGAAGTCTTTATAATAGTTTAATAGGTGCAGGTGACCCTGCTGTAGTTGTCCATGACCCCAGTACACAGGTCATGGAGATGTAATAGTTGATATTATTCCATTTATTACTTTGCTATCTACTTTGCATTTCTAACTTTGTTCTTTCTTGTCCTGTATTTTTGGTAGCAGATGATCCAGTGTATTTCACCATGAAGTGAGAATGTAAATCAATGACAAATATCTCTAAATATTTACAGTAACCAGTGCCCTAATTGTTCTTTTTTTGGATAGGAGTTGCAACTTCTCTAAATGTACACTACAACTGTGCCTGTACTGATCTTTTTCAATAATCTCATTTCATAAAATATGAGGAAGTTATTGCCTCCAAAAAGTGAGTGCAACAGAATTATACATAGCATCATGATTCAAAAGTATAACTTTCAAATAGTAATATGGATCCACTGTGATGCATTAAAGTCTTCATTTTTTAATCAAAGTTTCTGCAAAATAGTAGAGTTGGATAGAGTTGCAAAACTAATATTGAGGACTTCTGTAGTCTTTTGCATAGTTTCTCCTAACATTGCATTTTCTGACATTGATATACATTAAATTAAACTGTTGTTTAGGGGTTGGTGAGATGGCTCAGTGGGTAAAGGAACTGGCAGGTCATGATAGATGATCTGACTTCTATCTTCAGAACCCACATGGTGGAAAGATATAAATACTCCCACAAGTTATCTGCTTACTACTACATTTGTATTGCATATTCATGCATATATATATATCACTATAGCAAAAACAGAATAAAAATATTAAATCTTTAATAAAATTTCAGAGGATTTTATTATACCTGATAATTTATGTTTAGTGCATTGTGAGTTTTTTAGTAACAACAGTGAAAGAAAATGCTTTCTGGAGAAGCATAAGCTCAGTGACTTGCTGGACTTCCATGAGTAGACTCGTCGTGCTCAGCTGCTCAGGCCAGGGTTAGCCTAGATATTGTGTTTCTTATGTTTAGGTACAATTCTATATTCCCTATTTGTTCAGCTTTTGTATCTATTGAAGTGATTATATTTGTCCTTCACAATATACATGGATTTACATCTTATGAAATATGCTTTCAACCCTGGAATTACATAGATTATAAAGAATAATATTTGAAAGGTACTGTTGCATTCATTTAGTGTTTTCTATCTAAATTTATAGAGGATACTGGCTTGTAGTTTCCTTTTTTGCTATATCTCTATCTGGTTTTATTATTGGGATAGTGCTGGTTTCACAGAATGTATTTGCAAGAATTTGTTCCTATTCTATTTTTTTTAATAACATGAGGACAATTGGTATCTGTTTTTTAAATGTTTGTTAAAATTCAGCATGAAGCCATCTGCTTCTGGACTATTCTTTGTTTGGAGATTTTTTAATAACTGATTCAATCTCATTATTTGTTATTGGTTTGTTCAGATGTGCTGTATCTTTATTATTCAGTCTTGGTAAGGTGTAGGCTCACACCTATTACAAATACTAAATTTTCTTCAGAATCAAGAGTAATTTTTATTTCCCTGACTCAACAGAACTTACTAATTACAGCCTTGTTTTGGTCTATGCGAATCTTTAGGAGCACACGTAAAATAAAACTCAGGAATGACTAAACCATGTGTCTTAGCCTTCTCTGACTCCTGTAGCAAAATACAGTACAGATGGCTCAGAAAACACAACTGTGTTTTCACACTTCTGGAGGCTGGGTGTCAGAGGTAAGCTTAGGAATGTGGATTCTGGTGAGGTCCCTTTTCCAGCCCATAGACAGTCACTTTCTCATTGTGTGCTCACACAGACTTTTCTTCATCTGTGTGCATGGATAGAGTGAGCATTCCACTCCACCTCTTCTCCTAAGGGCATCATTCAGATCATTCAATACTTTTGTGTGTCATTCTCTCTATAACAAACATCACTAAATGCTAGTTTAAGAATGTTAGAGATATGGCTGACATTTATAATCAATTGATTATAAGTAAAGGAGGTGGTCATTGAAGAAAATGAAGCTTCAAAATTAAGAAATGCCTCACTAATACAGTGTCAACTTCTGCCTGACTTTCTACCCTGAGAGAAAGTACCCTGTACATTTCAGACTTTCTACTCTTCTCTCAAATATGTAGTCTATTTCTTTAAAACAAAACAAAACAAAACAAAACAAAACAAAACAAAAACAAAAAACTCATTGAAAAAGCCTCACTTCTTATGAGTGCGTGTGTGTGTGTGTGTGTGTGTGTGTGTGTGTGTGTGTGTGTGTGTG
>JANHMN010000005.1:46856112-46866854 GCA_030674055.1 Rhabdomys pumilio
GTGTGTGTGTGTGTGTGTGTGTGTGTGTGTGTGTGTGTGTGTGTGTGAATATATGCTTCCGCTACACCTATTGATGATGCTGTTTCTTTCTCTGGCATTTGGTCTACCTACCAGGTGTAAGAATAAAAAACACACACTCTCTCTCTTCCAGCAGCTATCAAATGCCAATGACTCCTTCACCAATGGTAGAACTTTATGCCTACCATTCTCACTGTGCTGAGATTTTGTATGGTCAGAGTTTGTATCGTCTTGTACACGCTGTTATAGTCACTGTGATTTCATATGTGCAGCTATACTGCTGTGTAGTGGGAAATATAAAAAAGCAATCCACACTATGCTGGCAGCGCACTGGTGGGCTGTTCTCATCTTCTGAGACTCTCTGACCTGGAGCTCCAAAATCTCTCCACCCAGGTCACTAAGTTCCCATGGTGGTTTGCTGCCCCCGTTTAGATGGTGGATCCATTAGGATTTGCCACTGGAGGCTTTAACTTAGAATGGCTCATAAATTAGGATGCTACTTGCTGCTCCTAACGATTGAGTTACCTATTAATTCTGAACTAAGTTTGTTTGATGTTTTCCTTCATGTGGCGACTCAACTGGGTTCTAGAGTGAAATGTATGGCTGCAAAGAGTGGGCTTGCTAGAAGTGTACCCCTAAAGGCCATGGGAATTTGGAAGCATGAGGCTGGTGTGGCAGCAACCCACCAGTGGGAACTTAGCTAGCTAGGTGGATAGATTTTGGAGCTCAAGGTCAGAGAGTCTGCCAAGATGAAAACAAGGCCTGCCAGTGCTATCGTGGATTGTATTGTTGTAATATTTCACACTGTGTCTGCAAAATACTGCTTCCTTAAGGTTATTCTACCCTCCTCTTCTACAAGATCGCTGTTTCCAGGGGGATTTGCATATTCCATTTCCACATGAGCAGCACTCTATAGTCTCATATTTTCTGCATGTGTACCAGTTGGAGGGGGTCTGTGTTAATTACCATCTACTATAAGACAGAGCTTTTCTGATGAGGTTTGAACAATTCAATGATCTATGATTATAACAATAAGCCAGTAGGAATCATTTTAGTACCATATTTATTTATAAATGCTTACTTATGGGAGATAATAAATGTATGGTATTCTAAAAGAGATACACTACTTAAAATTTAAAAAGTGTGTGTGTGTATGTGAGTGTGTGTGTGTATATGTGTGTGTGTGTGTGTGTGTGTGTGTGTGTGTGTGTGTGTGTGCTTATGTGTGTATAGTTGCATTCTTCATTCTTTACAAGACTGGCCAAAGTGAGATAGAGGCAAAGACACAGACAGGATTCTAATATATAAACATTGTAGATTTATTTGTTACATTTATGATGTTGAAAATAAGTTTAGCTCTGAGGACTGATGTCAAAGTGACAAGTCTAGACACTGTAATTCTTATCAATGGCTGTCTCACTAGGTATAGCAAAGAGTGCACATTTTTCATGCAAGGCACTGCACAATTATAGATCTCTAATACTTTAACCACTTCTGAAAATGATGGATTAGTCATTGTTTGGTACAGAAAGTCTGATTCAATATTAATATACTGATAATATTATTGAGTTTGGTCAAACTCACATTCTCATAAAAGGCATATTAACCAAGTTAATTTGAATTATGGGAAGAAATATGTAATCACCAATTTATAGCAAGAGCATCATCAGCACCATGTAATAATATGATTAGTAGTCAACAAAGGAGTACAAGATGTCCTTAGATAGCAGATATCCATCCTCTGTATGATACCTGTACATAGTAGTAGAGAATGCTTAGAAACTTCCTTTCTGTGATCTTATAGGCAAAAGCTTTGGAGACAGCTAGCAAGAGACTCCAAGGAACACAACTGTGATCATAGTTAGACTTAACAGCATACCATAGCAGGAAGGAATGTGGATGAAGCAAAAGAAAAAAAAAAGGGCTCTTTTTCCAGGAAACAGTGCAGGAAAAAAGCTTGAAAATATTTGGAGACTACAGTTAATAATAAAATCACGTGAGCAGGAACTAGACCAGATCTTACAAAGTAGGAACTATCAGTGAATGTACATTCAGAATGTATATGCCTATGTAACTACTGTTGTTATTATAGGTGGTTTGACTATGCTCTTCAGAAAATATGGTCTGGAGGAGCAGATGATGTGTGATCTTTAAAAAAACCTTTGATGTGGTTAGTTTGGTATAGTTTGTTTATCAGGATGGTTACTCTTGCTTTACAGTATACTTCTCATAGGCATGCCACCAACAAGGTCACTTTTACTTTAATGACTTCTATTTCTGGTCAGTCTTGAATGGAAATTAAAAGATGACCAATTGTCTTCTGGGAACTTGAATAATCTGTCATTCAGCACTATTTCATGTGCCATGATCATGTAATACAGTTTTGATGGCAGCCACTTTGATCTCCCCAGGCATCAGCCCCCTTATGCTGTGAGAGAGGTGACCAATTTCTGTATCATAAAGTTTAAGAATGAAGGCACAATGGCATTTAAAACTCTGGAGCTGGCATATTTACCCAAAGCCACACAGGCAAACAGTGAGACAAAGGATTATTATTCAGGTTTGTTCAAAAGGCACCTCAAAACCTAGACTTCTTAATCCAGATCATGAAAATAGGATTAGAACCTATTTAAATTTTCTTTGGATGAACAAAAGGATTATTTCTCCTTGAATTTGAATAATTATTTTCAACTTTTTGGTTTAAGTCTTCAGAATTCCTATGTCTGAACAAAATCTATGACACCAAAATCAGAAATGTTGTATTTGAAACAAGAACCAATGATAGAACTTAATGAAAAAGTCTTTTGATTAAATATTTTGCAAGGAAAAAATGTCCAGTATTATTTGAATCTCAGTTTCAAAATGTTGTTTTTATCAGTCTGCTTCATTTGGTAATTTACTCTAGTTGACAGTGGAGCAATTATGATGTTTCAAACAATTGCTGAAAGATGAAATAAATGCAGGTCTTGGAGATATCTAGCCTTGGTTTACTAGCCAGGTGAACATGGGCCACTTTCTTTTTGTTTCTGTTTTCTTTTTCACAGATGCCATTGTGCATATGTGACAGAAAAAACAATGACTTAAAAGATTGTTTTATTTTTAAATATGTGTGTATGTGTGTTCTGTGTGTAGCTATATTCATGCAAGAACAGATGGCCTAAGAGGCCAGAAGAGGGGATTGTATCTCCTGGAGTCACAGGCAATTGTGATGCACACAATGTGGGTAGTGGGAAACAAATGTGGGTCCTCTGCAATATCACACTTGCTCTTAACTGCTGAACCATATTAATAGCTATTCCAATATATTTATGAGACATATCTAGATACACCATTGCTACAGTGAAACTACTTAATATACTCATGAGTTTATATAGTTGCAAAAATATGTAGCAAAAAACAACTAAAATCCATCCAGGTAAAACAACAACAAAACAATTCAGTATACAATTATCAGCTGTAGTCTTGATTTGAACATCATGTTCTAGATTTTCTGTTCTATATATGTCACTTCATACCTTTTGACGTACATCTTAAGTTCCCCCCTTCCTCTATATCTAAGCCTGACCATCACCATTTTATTCTATGTGTATTTGGGTTCTTCTCTCTTCTCCCATTCCCTGCCCCTCACTCTTGGGGATAGAATTATCAAGTAACTGTTAAATTTTTCACTTTTTCCTCATAGCCTTCAATAGATGTTACATACACATTTCTGTGTATGTATTTCTGTGCTTCTTGGTAATTCTTCTATTTAGTCTTGGCAGATCTGAATATTTTCTGTTTGTGTCATACTACCCAATATATGAGTGCATAATCATTTTTTAGATTATTTTATCCTCAAAACTATTTTGTTTATTTCAAATTCTTTGTTATTATAGATACTGATAGAATGAAAATTTTAGTATAAGTATGTACAAATATGAATTAAGAATAAATTATTCAATGTACAATTGCTAGGTCAAATCATATCTGCATTTAGAATTTGGATTTAAATTGTCAAATGACATTTTTAAAATCATGGAAATTTACCTTCCTATTCAGTATACAAGTGTCATAGACTGTTACTATACCAGTCTAAAGGAGAGAATTTCTATCTCCTTGAAGTTTGAATTTTCATTTATTTATAAAGAGTAAGATAGCAGATATTTTCACATATCTAAAAGACAATTTCGCTTCTTCTACTGTGAAGTGTACTTCCATGCTCCTACTCCTTGATTATTTTCTATTTTAATTTTGTTCTTTTTACTGTTGGTTTATTCTTCATTATTACCAAATATTATTTATTCTTATATCACAAATACTTTATCCAAAGCACATCTCTTGTTTGTGTTGCTTATGGCTGCTTATCATGAAGAAACAGTTCATTGTATCCATTAAAATTTGTATTTCATTTCCTGTGCCTCATATTCATTATGCCATTTTTTATTATTGTTATTGAAGCTATACTTTCTCTTAGTATTATTTTTCTTTTTGAATATGGTTACATGTGTGGTATGTGTGCTTGACTGTGTGCAGGGACATATGTGAAGGCATATAAATAATGTCAGGAATCTTTCTTGATCATTCTCCCACTTTATTGTATGACTTTCTTAGTTAGGGTTTTTCTGCTGTGAACAGACACCATGACCAAAGCAACTCTTATAAAGACAACATTTAATTGGGGCTGACTTACAGGTTCAGAAGTTCAGTCTATTATTGTCAAGGCAAGAGCATGGCAGCATCTAGGCAGGCATGATGCAGGCAGAGTTAAGAATTCAACATCTTTATCTGAAGGCTGCTAGTGGAAGACTGACTTCCAGGCTGCTAGGGTAAGAGTCTTAAGCCAACACCCACCGTGGCATACCTACTCCAATAAGGTCACACCTTCTAATAGTGCTATTCCCTGGGCCAAGCATATACAAACCATTACAATGAGGCAGCATATTTCAGTTATTCCTAGGCATACCAAGAAGGATAGTCTTCCTAACCAAGTTGCTTTAAGGAACATCTGTCTTCACTCTCCAAGGCTAGAAGTAGAGGTGAACTGCCATGCTTATACTGAATTTTTAGTGTGTTTTGAGGATTTGAACCCTGGTCCTCATATTTGTGTGATAAGCATTTGAACCACTAAGTCACTCTCATAGTTCTTTTCTAGTATTTTATGGCTTCATTATTTTTAAGTAGATAGCAGAAAGGGGAGATATATTTAGTGTGTCTAGCATTGAGAAATGGAATAAAGATATCCAACAAATCAAAAAATTCATTTTTTTGCATCCTGAGATGATATTAAAGATTAAATAGAGGGTCAACAATAAGCACATTTAAGTAGGCTCAAACAAGGCAGAGGTCCTTCCCAACGTTGACCCATCATTGACTGTTCCTATAAGTTAATCTGAGACATTGTTAGAACCATGTGAAATCTCCTTCTGCATGACAAGCTCTTGCTCTGACTTGGGCCTTTTTCTTCTTTCAGCATGAGATTTTTTGGAGAAAAATTTTCATTTCTTGTGGCCTATTGTTTGAATCATCTGACAACCAGACTATGAGTTATGAGTTTATCATTTGAGTATATTCATGCCAGGATGAGTATAATTCCCTGTCTTTGCAAAAGCACCTTAATCTGGAGACTGAGCATGTCTATAACTGAATCAAATATAATAAAAGAAAGCAAGTATGGATCAAGGAAAGAATATATTTATGGACAGGTAGCCATATACAAGAACTTTTTTTCTCTTCTTTTTTATAATCTCTAGGTGTTTGGTCTTTCTGGAAGGGCTAGCACAAGAAACTTTATGCTATTGGTTTGAGATCAGGGCATACCATGAAAACTAGACTGGCCTCAAATTCATGTTTGTATTTCAACATTTGAAGTAGTGGAATTGCAGGAAAGTCCTATCATGCCCAATATAAAAATACATGGCAACACCATGCATGAAAAGAGAAACAACTCATGGAGAGTCTTAATATTGGGTTAACAAGAAAAAATGTTCTATTCATAAAGCTGTACCTAACTTTGCTCTTTTAAATTAAAATAAAGGAATCATTTCAAGTTGTATTAGGCTTTGTTAGAAAACAATCATTTTAAGTCCCTCTAGCTACTGACTCCTAAAACCTGCTTAAAATTGATAATGATGGACCCTCAGAGACTCTCCTACCCTCTGGGAAAAAGTGTGGTATAATGCTAATCTTTTAGTGTCTTTTGGACTTAAAAGGCATCCAAATTTCCCATGCTGTACAATCTTGTTAATTAATATCTGGGTATACATTTGTTTACTCTGACAAAATAAATATTTTTCATTTGTAAATATGAGATACAGTTGTAGATAATTTGTTTTCGGGAACCACAACTGTTTCCTAAATTTCTAGGTGTTATACTAAGTACTTTTGATTGTTAGTACTGTAAACTTACTCTATTAAGCAAAACAAACTTGAAATTCTGCTTTAAAGGTAAAAAATTTGCAGGCAAATGGATGGAACTTGAAAATATCATCCTGAGTGAGGTAATTCAGTCACAAAAATACACACATGGTATGTACTCACTGATAAGTGGATATTAGTCCAAAAGCTCAGAATATCCAAGATACAATTCACAGACCATATAAAGCCCAAGAAGAAGGAAGACCAAAGTTTGTATACTTCAGTGATTCTTAGAAGAGGGAGCAACATACTCACAGGAAGAAATTTGGAAACAAAGTACGGAGCAGAGACTAAAGGAATGGCCATCCAGAGACTGCCCCACCCGGGGATCCATGCAGCCACCAAACCTAGACGCTATTGTGGATGCCAAGAAGTACTTGCTGATAGGAACCAGATATAGCTGTCTCTTGAGAGGCTCTATCAGAGCTTGAAGAATACAGAGGTGGGTGCTCTTAGCCAACCATTGGACTGAGTTCAGGGTCCCAGATGGATAAGTTAGAGAAGGGACTGAAGGGCCTGAAAGGGTTTGCAGCCCCATAGGGGAGGGTGGCAACAGTGTCAACTGGTGAGACTCCTGGGAGCTCCCAGGAACTGGACTACCTACCAAAGAGTACGCATGGAAGGACCCATGGCTCTGGTTGTATATGTGGCAGGGGATGACCTTATTGAACATCAGTGGGAGGAGCAGCCCTTGGTCCTGTAGGGGTTCCATGCCCCAGTGTAGGGGAATGCCAGGGCTGAAGGCAGGAGTGGGTAGTTAAGAGGGGGAGCACCCTCATAGAGGCAGGGGAGGGGATGGGATAGGGGTTTTCCAGAGAGGAGACCTGGGGAAGGCTTAGCCTTTGAAATGTAAATAAAGAAAATACCCAATAAAAGAAAAGAAAAGGTAATTTCTATTTAGTGTTTCTGTGTCAAAATGCCAGTGTTAGTGACTCTGAGTATAGACTCCTTTTAAACTGGTCAAGCCTTCTAAAGATTGGTACACATTAGACATTTGTTAATCTTTAAACAATTACATAATACTCAAAGTAGTTTTACTTCTGTTGATGGTATTTTTGTAAAGCCTTATAGCTATTGTCTGTTACTTGATAGTTGTGTTTCTACACAGCTACATTCTCTTTTGGCTTCATTTTTTAATATTTAACCACTTTAGTCTATAAAGTTGCAGTGTCATCTTTATGTGGAGTATATTTCTATTTGTATGTGGGTATATTTTGGTTTCTGCATTCTACTCCAGTAATCTGTTTGTTGAGTTATGTCTATGTCAGCCTTTAATCAGTACAACTATAAAATTTATTGCAGTATCTGATGGGTCTCGGCTCCTCTCATTCATTCTATTTTCTAAATATCTTACTAGCTCTTACATGTTTCACATTTCCATATGTAATTTGAGTAACCACATCCAGTCTCCTCAATTTTTCTTAAAATAATATTAAGATCATTTTTGATTTTAGGCTCATCTGCTAAAGCACTGGCATCTTTAAATATTGAATCTTTGATTTATTCAATTCATTTATTGTCTGTCATTGTCAACATAAGGACATGAGTGCCCTACTAAGGTACAGGTGCAGATAGTTTGAATAGATTCACTAGTAAATATCTGAATTCAATGTACATTCATAGTTGGGCATTGACTGATTTGTAATAAACTGAATGGGTAAGTCCTCAAGGCCTGCTGTAAAATGATTTATACATTACTGGTTTTGTCCAAATCAGCTGCTGAATAATAAATATATACAGTATAATAATCACATTGCTTGTAATGTGAACATTATTTTAAATTTCATTGTCATATACCACTATGAAAAGCCCACCAAATTAGCTGTGTATGTGTCTCTGCCAGTTAATTAGTTAATGTTAATGAATTATATTGTAGATAATGAATTATATTCATAGTAAGTGAATGCATAATCTGTTGGCTGGCTTTCTTTGGGGCCTTAATGCTCAAATTGACATTGTGGTCAATTCAACACATGACTTCTATTTATGGCTATTGTCTTACAGGTGACAGCAGATGAAACATTTGCCGTAATCTATTTTACTTTCCTTGCCCATCTGTTAGATCATACACTATCACAATATGCCACAGGAGTAAATCTACCTCCAATGCCTCTTCCTGCCTTTCCCAAATTACTTGCCGTCCTTCAACTTCTTTCTGAGAAAGTACACAAGGCATTTGTGTAGGTTATCTGCACTGTTGTTGCATTTTGCATTTCAATATGCAAACAGAATGCAGATTGACATTTTTAAAAGCTCTTCCTTGCTTACCCTTCATCCTACTGACAGCCTCCAAGTCCAACAGGTTTTATATCTCTTTCCAGCCTCGTTGTTCTACCACCTCACTCAAAGCAACCTGCTTTGAATTCCACATTAGTCCACTTTTGTAGACTACTGCTAAGCTTGTTATGGGTGAGAAAAGAGACATTAGAAAATAGAGTAGAAAGAATAATAACTACAAACTCATATCTGAGACTGACTGCTGTGAAAAACTGATTAACAAGAAAAAGAATAAACAAGTTTATTTACAGTTATATGTCATATGAATTTAGTAGACGTGAAAGGAATGTACAGTTTGCAAAGTCACTATGAATTCCAGCTAGCATACTTTCCCTCAACCAACAACATATCTGCTGAATTTGAGGATGTTCATAGTGTGACAGAGGAAAGACCATTGAGAGCCTATGGACAGCAACCTGTGGAAAGGCAATCTAGCTAATAAAGCTTGCTGCTATACATTCCTCTGGTATCATCTCCAGGCTGATGAGAGTATAAAGTTGGCTTCAGTATATAACCTTTGTTCTCCCGGGAAGAGAGAAAACAGCATACTTTTTCTCTTTGTAAATCTATTTCTTTGTTTAGGCAAATAGAGGAAGAGCAGAGAACTCTTCTATATCCATTTTTTTCTTAATTACCTTCAGCTCAAGAATCCTTCATATTTTAAGAAGGCACATGGTGGCCTCCAACAAGGCAAAGGACCATTTGCCGATTTCTGCAGTAGCTAACTTCTAATAGGGCTTGTTTCAAGCTACAAATGCTTTAACAATATATGTCCAGAACTCTTCCAGTTTAATATTGTTAAATGTCTAGACTATTCCTTTCAGCTTCTCATCTAGGCATCACTGTGCCAATCTTAGTTTTAGTGTTATCAAGATTGTTGTAGGACATTATCTCTGCTGTTAGTATGGGTGCTAGAAAGCCCATACTGTATTTTCTACAGGCACACTGACTTTTTGTTGCCTTCGTGTTACATAAGTATATCACTTTTCAGTATTTTCTAATGGCTTAAAATTTAATGAAAGAAAATATTGCTATATCCTTTATGTCTTACAGAAATCCTGGCCCATAGAAGGTCAATAAATATTTGTTAAATTAATAAATGAATTTATTGTGTTTCATTATCTTCAATTTATATCATTTCATTGCACTATGACAGCAATCAGTAGCAGTAATAAACTAAAATTTAATATCTTAATAGTGGAGAGCAGGAAAACAATCATATTACTAAATACTAGTGCTTTTTATTACCAATAAAATATGATCATATAAGTGCTATTTAAAACGTGTTTTAAGAACATTCTAGAATGAGTGTTCCCCATGTACTGAGTAAACATTAAAGTGAACATGTTATTCTGATGTTTCTCTTCAACATAAGCACATAGTTGGTACTTTCAGAATATGTAGAGAATTGAATTATAAAACTATAACATTGGAAATAGGGATTCCAGTGCTTAAAGGCACTTACTGTTCTTCCAGGGGACCTGAATTCAGTTAGCAGCACCCTTGATGGACAGCTCCAACCACGTGTAAATCCAACTCAAAGGGATCTTACATCCTATTTCTTTTTAGCATTCCGTCTAGGGTCAGTCCAGCAGTTACCTAGCAACAGCCAGGTAGCAGCGTGTCTTGCTCTAAAAGGACTGTTTGGTCTTTCTCCCTTTTCTCTTTCTCTGACACTATCCTCCTTCTCCTCCTCCTCTTCCTCCTCCTCCTCCTCTTCCTCCTCTTCCTCCTCCTTCATCCTCCCTCCCGCTCCTCTCTCTGTGTCCTTCTCTTTTGCTCCTTCTCTGTCTCTGTCTCTACATTCTTCCCAAACCCACATCCCATGACCCCAAATAAAACTTCATTTTATATTAGACTCATCATATGACTGGTACCTGGGGAGAAGATGACTCAGCATGGGTCCACTTAGGCACCCCCTCCCACCACCACACCATACCATGTTTTACAAAACAACTGCCCTCCACTAGAATCTCTCCACTACAGACAGAGGAGCTTTCACACTTTCACACACACACACACACACACACACACACACACACACACACACACAC
>JANHMN010000005.1:46868222-46908585 GCA_030674055.1 Rhabdomys pumilio
ATATGTATATGTATATGTATATGTATATGTATATGTATATGTATATGCATATGCATATGTATATATATGTATGTGTGTGTGTGTGTACATGTATATGTATTTGTGTGTGTGTGTGTGTGTGTGTGTGTGTGTATCACATAGAAGAATTTTGAAGGGTAAGCATGAAAGTACTATCATCTTCAAAAAGGTAAAATTTACTTTTAGGAACTGACATCACATCTTGACTTTACAGAAATACTTCCTTTCTAATCTCAAGCACAACTTGCTTGATTTTTTTCCCTTTGAAGTGGTTTATGATTGCTGACTTTGAGCTACCATACTGTTAAAAAGAAGTCAGATTTCCCAAACTATTAGGGAAAGTTCTATGACTAAAGTTTCTTAAGTACGATAGCTGATAGGTAGCATGAGTTCATGTGTGAATTCAATGTTTAAGTAAATATATTATCCCATTCTGTGTTCAGGTAATCACCTGGAAGCTTACAACAGCCAGCTGTAATTTCTTGGTCAGAAAAAATAAAGGCCTACTGGAGGAGGTAATTTCTCCCTCCTCCTGCTAGTGGAGGAGGGAGAGATAGTTTAATCACTGGGTGAATGAACAATACAATTTTATGTTGCCAATACAAAAAAATACATTATTGCAAGTAAAATATGTAAAGGATAGTTGGCTGGTGGCTTATTCTGTCCAAGCTGGCATAACAAACTGTCATAAACTACATAGCTCAAAGAACAGAAAATTATCTTTTTAAATTATCTTTATTTGAGAATTGCATGCAATAACTTTTTATTGTATCTATCCTCTATGACCCCTCACACTCTTGCACACCCACTGCTGTGATCCCTCCCAATTCCATATCCTCTTTTTATAACCCAGTAAGTCCAATCAATGATGCCTCTAAGTCCATGAGGGTAGTGGGCCATCCACTGAAGAATGGACCACATCTCTGAAGAACACCTACTCTCTGCACTCCAAGAATCTTTAAGTGTCAAAGCTCTTCAGCTAATCATGGGCCCTCTCCCATCTATGTTGAAATGGAAATTTATTGTTTATAGTTCTGGATACTGGGAAGTCTAAAAAGCCAAGGCAAATCTGTGTCAAGTAAGAAAAATAAAATAAAATAAAATGAAATGAAATACAATACAATACAATACAATACAATACAATACAATACAATACACTATAGTATAGCACAACACAATACAGCACAGTATAGCAAAGCATAGCACAGCATAGTATAGCATAGTATGTTTGGTTTCAGGAATCTACAGAGACTCCATCTGTCTTCCTAATATCATGACTCATGGCTAGTGTTTCAACATAAAATCTGGGAAGATGAAAGCATTCAGACCATAAAAAGTAGAAAATAGTAGCTCTTTGAAATCCCTCCAGTCCCCAGAATACAGTATTGGTGGGGTGTGTGATGTAGTATCTGAAATAGAATGGTGGACAGATAACGCACTTTGACCTGTATGTTAAAGACACTACCAGATAGAAAAGGGTAAAGGTGAACAAAACATTACATTTCCCAAAACCACCTCTTCAAAAAAGTTTAGACTCAGTTTCCACATCTCCTTACCAAAACTGAGCAATTTCAGTGACATGAAAATTTTAGAAAAATAGTCCCTTTGTCTAGATATCTTACAAGACACAGAATGTAGCAGTGAATTTTAAAAGACTAGATTACATATGGGAATTGCAAATGTGATTTTGCCATTAGTTCAGTCCAATAAACATGGTCTGTTTGCCATCATTTGATAGATGTGCAATGAAGATTCAGAATGAATCCCCGGTTTCAAGTCTAGAACCTAATGGACAGGTGTTCATCTCAGTATAATAGAAGTGAATTAGAGTTTCAATTCAAATTCTAACAGATGGCATTGTCACAGATACTAAATTATACTATCAATGGTAGATATAATTCTTACAGTAAACCAGAGATTGGCATTAGGGGAAAATGTACTAGGGCATGCTGAGAACATATGCACTGAGGAGGAGAAATTCTAATTTTAAAATATGATTGGGGAATAAAGAAAAGACCATGCATGTTTTTCAGAATAACTAGAAGAGAATTACTTCACAAATTCATGTGAGCTGGAGCAAGATAATTATCCTAATATTCTAAAAAATTACATTAGGCTCACCTATATGTTGCATAAGAAAATTAATATCCTGTTTTTATAAGAAAATGCATATTAAATGTTGAGACAAATTTATATACATACTCAATAAGCAGAAAATGGCTCACCCATTAAATTAATATGCTAGATTTTACCACTTAATAGATTGCCAAATCTTTTGTTGTTTAGGATCTCAGCAGTAATTTTTTTCCCAAAGGTGCTATTCTATCATGGATGGCATTGGGTAGTTTGTCTTTTTAAATCATAGCCCATCATTTCAATCATGAATTTATATGCCAAACTTTTTAACTTCCTATATAATTTTCAGCTATTAAGCACATAAAAACTTGTCACTGATTTGGGTCCCAACAAAAAATATATATGCCATTTTCATTCACAGCAAGTTTCACATTATAAACAAATTTCAGCTCTTTTTAAAAACCACTTATGTTACCAAATTGAGTTTCTCTTGATGACCTGCTATTTAACCCGAAGCATCAGAGCTTCCTAAGTAACAGCAAGATTGACTCTTCAAGAAACAATGCCAGCTAAAAGTGAGGAAATCGGAGGACTTCCACACTTGGCTCCAGATAACTGTGTTCACAGCACAGACAGAACATCCTGTGATAGCTGCGTGGGGGGAGTGGAGACAGTCCCTTGTCAAGATACACTGAAGTACTCTGTTCTCAAGGCTACCATAAATAATTTGCAGATATTTTGTCATTGCCTTTCCTGTTATTTCAATGTGTTCATATGCAGAAGCCCACAGAGTAACAAACATTGTTTAGCTATCAGCCTCTGATGAATTGTTATGCCAACCTCATCCCTGCTAAGGCTGAACTGCTGCAAGGATCTAGATGCACCCTTCAGTGTTTGGGTCAACAATCCCAGATCCTGTTCTCCCAGGAAGGGAGTTTAACTCATCTGCATAGTGTGAGAGCATGGGGACTAATTCATAGATTTTAATGGTCTTTTCATTTACTGCACTGCATGAGGTGACAATCAGAGTTTGTTTTGTTCTGACTAAATTTGATTTTATATCATCTTCACATATGGCTCTTCACTATTATCACCATCGGGCTTTCCCCACAGGAGCCATGGACTTGTGTTCAGCAGCTCCTGATATGACAGGCTGCACAGAGAGTGGCACTGGAAAGCCGAGCCTATTAAGTGTGGATGGAGAAGGAGTAAACTGAGTATACTGTTTCATTGTCATTCACCAGCACCACAAAGTGGCTGATGGAACGGCAAATAAGTTATAAATCTGCACAAATGAAACAAATACATCTCGACTTTATAAAAATATGGGTGTGCCTCAGTTCCTAGTAACATGCCCATTGGCTCATATGCAGGTACATGTCTTGTTTTTAGGCTACAAGTAATTGCTTGATGAAACAAAAAGGTCAAAGCTGACCTTGGAGCGGTGGAATACATTCAAAGAACCTTCTCCATTCTAATAATGTCACAAACATTTATTATTTCTGATGATGGTTACTGGTAGCTCTGCTTTTATTGGGCACAAAACTAAGCCCCATTCCCAATGTAATATCTTTTAATCTTTATGACAGCTCTATGTAGCATAGTCTATTATTATTCTCATTTTTCCTGATGAAGAACATGAGGGTCAGGGAAGATAAGTAACCTTTGCCAGGTAAACTATTAAATGACAGAGCCAAAATTTGTACATTAGTACCAGACCGCAGATTCTGCAGGGCTACTATGAATGGGTTTGTGTTTTATTTCTCAGGTATCTTTTATCATATTTCAAAGACAGAAAGAAATTATTGCTTCAGATTATCTTCATGCCCTTTATCCATTCTTTCCATAAGCATAACTATTTCAAGAGTTGACTTTGTCTAGAAGACTGTATGTCAAATTTTATTCTCAGATAAAGGTCGCTGAAGTAGTGAGCATGTGCCTATGGGATGAATTTGTCCACTGTGAATTGTATTTCAACCCAACACTGCGGTTAGCATGACTATATTTATTATGTGGACTGGGATGGCAACAAAGAATGGGTAACTTCACTGCAGCTCTAAAAATCCATCACAAAAACTCTCCTGAAAATTCAGAATGAGGTTTCCAAAATGTATCTACATTGCTAGATTCTTCATTAAATTAAGAATCTCATCTTAAAGCCATGTAAAATGTTTCATGCTCTATCTATCTTTTGACATATAGCCAATTGTGTTTAATACTCTCAAATATGCCAGCTGTGTTTAAGGAACAAAAATACTTTGTTTTCAGACAGCATGTTAGAAATCCTGATGTTTATGAAAAAGCAGACTTCTTTAAAATGTGATTGTTTTGAACCATCAGAAGCCCTGAAAGTATTACACAAAAGACAAGTCCTCGTTTTTTTTTTGTAAATGGAAGCCTTTACTTTTAAAATAATAATATGTTACCAAATCACATTGAGATTATTTTTCCAGACTCATAGCTAGTCCCTTTACTTTGGGATTTTGGATCTGATGGAATAAAGAGTACCTTGTACAAGACTGTCTTTGCTTTGTATCTTAGTTAGGGTTTTACTGCTGAGAATAGACATTATGACCAAGGCAAGTCTTAGAAAGGACATCATTTAATTGGGGCTGGGTTAAAGGTCCAGAGATTCAGTCCAAGTATCATCAATGGGGAAACATGGCAGCCTCCAGGTAGGCATGGTACAGGAGGAGCTGAGAGTTCTTCATCTTCATCTGAAGGCTGGTAGCAGAATACTGACTTCCAGGCAGCTAGAACAAGGGTATTAAAACCTGCACCCACAGTGACACACCTCCTCCAACAAGGCCACACCTCCTAACAGTGCCACTCCTGAACCAAGCAAATATAAACAAACCATCACACTTTGGATTAATCACAACACAATTTCAGGGCCTGCTGATAAGAGCAAAAGCCTATATAACCTCCAAAAAATGTAAACTGGAACACAAATTTAGATTCTCTTTTCTGTGTGTGGGTTTTTTTTAAACTTTGTTTTAAGAATAGAATTTTCACTCAGGAAATTTGCCTATGAATTGAAGACTGGACTTGAATTGTGTGGTATAGAATGACTATTGCCCTTATTCTGGATTCTGTAGCTCATTCTGCCTTTTTGTCTCCCTATATAGATGAACAGGATGCTCTGAGTCATTTATTAGCTCTATGCTCTATGAAGCAAGAAGAAAGTAACCTGTAATAGGATATACTTCAAATACTACTATACAAGTGTTTTGAAAAAAAAACTTGGATTGCAATCCATTAATAGAAGAAAAAACAATGACAGACATTTTTTTTTAAGAAAAGAAAATAGAATTTACTGCCTATTTGTGTATGGGGGGCGCTGGATCACAATATATGATTATTTTTTTACTGTTTATTTTAAAATATAAAACTAAAATCTACTACACTGGACTTTTGCCCTTGACATGTCAATTTTTGTGCTTTGTTTCTGAAGTAATGGGTCTGCTTCTTGCTCTGAGTAAATCTTGTCATTCTACAAATTAAAAAGATGGCTAAACAAAAGCTTTTAAGTAGAAAATTGTATGTATTGCTCATTCCCTTTTATTTCAGTATTCGTTTTCTTTTTTTTTATTCTTCTCTCATACAATACATCCTGACCATAACGTCTCCTCCCTCCAGCTCTCTGAACACCCCCTACTTCCTCTCTCCCCTAGATCCACTGCTTCTTCATTTCCCTTCAGAAAAGAGCAGGCTTTTTAGTGATATCAGCTAAACATAATGTAACAATTACAATAAGACCAGACACAAACACCTCATACTGGGTGAAGCAACCCAGTAAAAGGAAAAAGTTCCGAGGAGCAGGCAAGAGTCAGAGATACCTCCAGCTCCCAGTTAGGAGTCCTACCAAAGCCCCAAGCTAAATAACCACAGCATGTATGCAGCAAACCTAGTGCAGACCCATGCAGGCTCCATGTGTTGGTGTAAGGCTTGACACTTAGGGAGTGGTACTCTTAGGAGATATAACCTTGTTGGAGGAAGAGTGTCATTATGGGCTGGGCTTTGTAGGTCTCCTCATATCTTCAAGTTACACCCATTGTGGAAGAGAGCTTCCTCCTAACTGCCTGAGGATGCCAGTTTCTCCTGATTGCCTTAGAACCAAGATGCAGAATTCTCAACTCCTTCTCCAGCAGCAAGTCAGCTTGCATGTTGCCTTGCTTCTTGCTATGATAATCATGGACTAAACCTCTGAAACTGTAAGCCAGCCATACTTCATGTTTACCTTTATAATATGGAGTTGCCTTGATCATGATATTTGTTCATAGCAATGGAAACCATAACTAAGACACTCCATGACTGCCACTTCAGTCTCTGTGAGCCCCACAGCTCTATTAGCATGCAGTTACCATTACATCTTAGTAGAAAAGCCTATTTTGTGTGAGAATAGATGTAGTGTATTAATATCACTGCTCACATAGAGAACAAAGTGTATTCTAAAATCCAAGAGGCTCAGACATGTAAAAGCTTTTCACCAATCCTCACAACTGAACATCTATAATGCTCAAAGGACAGTATTGACAGAATACGGTGTTCAGTAATATAGAAACAGTTGATGCATAGGCTCTCTTGTCGAGGAAATTTACAGTCTACCGAGAAAGAGACATGTAAAGCAATAATTGAAGACAGTAAACTAAGTGAGGTTATATAAATCACTCATCAGTATTCTGGTTTTCAAAGCCTTTATTCTGGCTACCCTCACTTTGTTCTCTATGATAAGAAGACTAACCCCTACAATATAGTCATTCCAAAGTTTCTTTATCAGATGGTATCTTCAACGGGTTGAGTAGTACAAATATAGATATTGAGAGACAAAAAAAAAAATGAGATTACTGTAGTAATTTCCTCTCTTCATCTCCACATCTCCAGCTAACTACTTGGAATCTTGTCATGAGTCCATGTTGCTCTATATGACCCTGTCCCTTAGAGGTCTCACTCAGGTTACATGCATTTCTCCATGATTATTTCTGTTTTTGCTTTCAATTTTTGACCATTTCTGTTGACCTTATAGGGTATAGTTTATCTATTAAATTCTCTTCACTTTAAGATTTGATTCTGTCTTTTCTGGCTTGACCATGATTAATATAGGAATTCAAAATAAGAATCCTTGTCACATTGATTGCTGGTGTTAATTTATCCCTTGTAGATCTCAGGTATTATTCTAAAAGGTTTTCTTATATTACCAGCCTTATTTTAGAGATGGAGAAGGTGAGGCACAGAATTTGATTTGTCCAAGGACATGCTTTGATTTTTAATTTGGACTTTTTATTTTAAATCAGTAATTTTTCTGTAGAAATCTTTTATTGAGAATGCTCTTTCTCACACCTCCTATGTATTTAAATTTTTAAATTCTCCTTGGATGTTAATTTATTATTTGGTTGATATTAGTGAACATTTTGTATGTTATGATATGATTGATAAAGGCATGATGACTGTTTCTGATCAGGAAACCGTCCTCTTAGACATATTTTTATGGGTGGTGTGCTGGTGTTTCCAAAATCAAGGACATTTCAAGTAGACTAAACTTCCAAATCTTCTGGTCATGTGAGATTGAGATGACAGTGCCCCTCCCGCAAATGATTGGTTTATCTTTAAAATAAAGCTGCACTTGGAAATACTCCTGTCTGGTCTTCAGTGAAATTTGCAACTTTGTCCTAAAACCACTACTTTTCAATTTGTCCATTTGAAGTCAACATACATTTTATTATGGTGGTAAATCAGATCTGGGAAGTAATCTTGTCTGTGTAGCTAAATAATCATTGACACACAACATTATGGTTGTTTCTCATTACTGTAGTTTTGGGAGCTACTTTTCTCAAACTTTCTCAATCAATACAATATAAATCTATCAGCTACCATCTAAACAACCCTCTGGGTATGGATTATTCAGTATGCATACAAGGCTACTCGTATTATGGACTGAAATGTACAATCAGGCAGAATGATGTGCACACAGCTGTTTTATATTTAGTTGGTTTTCTAATGTGAGCTAATTTGTTGTAGGGACTGAGGGCATTACTAAGATTTATTTCAAGTTTGGAACAAGATAAAATTATTGTTTGAAGATGAAACTTAGTCTCTACTCAACTTGATCAGCCATTGCTTTTGTATTTTCCTAATGTCAGATGGAGGAAAGTGCTTGACTTATTAGCACAGAGGAAGAAATTAGACTTAATAGAATCATCCCCTCCCAGAGACAAATGTCTTAAAATTTCTACTTTCCTTTTTTAATGACAAGTGTAAAAAAAACAAAGGTGACACGAATACTCCTTAAACTGGAAATGCAGGTGGCAAAAAATAAAGCAATATAGAATTCACCTTATTTTTATATTTGGATCTCATATGCGTTTCTGGAGGTAAATTCCATTTCTACAAACTTTCTCCTCAGACAAAAATGAAGCAAAAAAGAGGTAGGTTTGGAGGAAAGTTAAATGTCACCCCACTCTTTTAGAATTAACTGTTCTTGTTGTCTGAACTTATACCATAATAGAAACCCCAAAAGGAGAAAATCATCAGTAATGGACTGATAAAAATTTTAAAAATACATGGTAAGTGATCCTGAATTGGAGAGTATCATGCCTGTTTTGAAAATTAAATCTATATTGACCGGCAATTAGCAAGGCGTAGAATATAAATTTTAGAAACCATGGAGCAGAAACAATTGTATCAGTGAATATTGTTAGCTGATTGAGAAATTAAAACTCTAGAAGGTTAACAATTGTTCTTGTTGACTTAAAAATGTGATTGTTCAACTCAAAATGCTGGTAATCATCTTATATCAGGCTCCCAGAACTTAGCACTATATGTTAGAAGCACCAAAGCATCATTCTGACCTAGGAACACTGCAAGCAGACCCTAAAACCTGCCAAAAAAGAGAAAGAACAAAGACCTAATCCATCACTTTCCATACTTTTGGGAAAGTCCCTAAATGTATTCATCTTGTTTTTTGCTTCTGTAACTCCACTGATTGCTAACTGTTCTTGCTAATTGAAGTTTGTCAACCAGGATATGGGTTTTGTTCATAAAAAGCGAAGATCAGTGAAGCTCATGACTGCACTCTTTGGACAAGATCTTTGTGGAACCTGCCAGCTGGCAAATAAAAACTTCCTATTGACTTTAAAAGTCCATGTGTTGTCTGAATGAGTTACTTAAAATCAAACTATTTTCAGCTTCTCCACAGGTACTGTGATAGGTTTGTAGGTTGTTCATTTGACAGGATCTGGAATCAACTAGGAGACAAGTCTTCAGAAATACCTACGAGGGATTATTTTAATTAAAGTAACTGAGGTAACAAATATATCCTAAAGAAAGACAGCAAAATTCCCTGGATTGTGTCCTAAACTACATAAAAAAAAAAGAGGATGCTAAATCAACAGAGGCATCTACTGCTGTCTTCTTGGATGTAGATAGAAGATACCTGGCTGTTTAAAGTCCCTGCTCCCTTTTACATTGCTGCTATGATTATATGTACCCTTGAATGGTGAGCAAAAATAAAATCTTCCTTTCTTAAGTAGTTTTTGCTAGAGTATTTTTGCTACAGCACAAAGTAACAAAAACACGTGACTATGGATTTAGAATAAGAATTTATTGAGGGGCCTGCTGACACACTAGTGACACACTAACTATACAATTATGTAAAATTATCATTGAATAACTTTGGAAGAAATGTTGCTTAAAACAGATAATTGATGGCACTGTTCAAATGATAGTTCAGAGCCTGAAAGTAACTGGAAGACAAATAGTCTGCAATTATAATCAAAACTTAATTTAAGGTCTATTAGAGTTCATGATTTTATATTCATGTATATTCTCTACCAACTACATAAGTCTTCTAATAGAATCCTGTCTTCTCCATTTCCTCATCCCTTTTTGTCCTCACAACCACTACAGTTGATGAGGCCATTATTTGTCAAATTAAATGTATCATTTCTAAATAATGCTATTCCCTTTATACATGCTCTTTTGTAATCAATTCTAATTCATTTTCCATTAATTATCCAGTGTGGTATTTCTAGAACATGTACCCAATCCCGGTCAATTTCTCACTAAAATAATTTCAGTATTTACCTTTGTCTTTCAATATATTCCGGACTTACCTAACTTTGGCTTATTGTTAAAGCTTAGGCAGGACTCATGATGGTTTCTGGAATAAACTACAATGGCCAAGAAATAGATTCTTCCATTAAAACTGAAATCTGTTTCTTTATTTCTTAACTATAGGCTGTCTTTGTGTCATTTTGTTTATCATCAAAATATCATGAAAATTCCAGGTTCAGTTTTTAGTGTACTTTTGCTCCCTGGAAACCTTGCATTACTATGTATAGAATTCCAGGCTAGGTACTTGGAGAACAAATGGCCATATGAGCAAAACCAGTACTGGTGATCAAACCCTACTAAGTTCAGCTGATATTTTTCCCCACTGAAGTTTGAGTCAATAGGTAATTATTACCTAAGGTACCAAGTTTCATGATGGCTTGATAGGTATCAAAGAGTAAAACATGTTTCATTTTCATTGTTTTCCTTTGCTACATTAATGAAAAGATTATTTTATCATGTCATAAAGCAAATAGAATTATGATCCATGTTTCACAAATTATAGCTCTCTGGGTAACTATTCATGTATTCTTAAGAGTTCTAGCTGTGTCTTACAGCATTCACTTATTTTGCTTCAGGCAGTTGGTGGGAATGATGGTGAGGTAGTAGTGTGAGGGATGGAAAAGAATGTTCCAAGGTAAAAAATTAAGGCAATGAGATTTTCAGTGCATGAAAATCCTTAAATCGAAATCTCATTGAGTAGAATAATGCCAGTACTGTAATGTAACTGACTGGACCCTGTCCTTTGAGGTCAGTTTTAACATTAAGTCCCAAAGTAACTGAGTAGACAGTCAGAAATACATCTGTTTTCATAGGAAAATATTTGGACTAGCTTTCCAAACTAAAGATTCTTGAGAGAAACTTAAATTATACTATAAATGTGGTAAGTCTGCCCTTCCTAGGTGCAAGATAAATCTTAGCATAGTATTCTTTTTATTAAAAAAATATGATTTTAATTGAAATGTACCCACAGAATTTCCTTCTTTCCTTTTCCTTGCTCTGGCCCCTCCCATGTACCCTCCCTCCAACCCCCTCCCTGGTCTGCCTTACTCTCAAACTGAGAGTCTTATTTCTTTCATAATTGTTGTTACACACACACACACACACACACACACACACACACACACAAACACCATGTACTGAGTCTCTCCCAAGAATGAGGTCCTTAAATTGTTACCCAATACAAAGCAGGTAGCATTGAAACTGTATAAACACAAACAAAAATGGCATGTCACTCATGTTCTGAGATCTTCTTGAAACTGAAGGAGTATATTTGGGAAAGCATATCAACTTTTACTCTCTCTGAAGAATTTTCTCAATGCAGAACTTATTCTTGGGTGAGACTCATTACAACGGTGTGTGTGTGTGTGTGTGTGTGTGTGTGTGTGTGTGTGTGTGAGTGTATAACATCAATAATGAAAGAAATAAGGCTCTCAATTTGAGAGTAGGGTGGACCAGGGAGGGGGTTGGAGGGAGGGCACATGGGAGGGGCCAGAGCAAGGAAAAGGAAAGAAGGAAGTGCTGTGGCTACATTGAATTAGAAGTGAATAGGTTCAGAATATAATTTTCAAAACAAAATCTTTCTTTGCTTATACATCAGTGTTTATTGCAGAACCATTCACAGTACCTAAGTAATAGAACCAACCTAGGTATGCAATGGCAAAAAGGAAATGTGATATTTATATATTATATAACATTTTCAACAAAAAAAAATGAAGATATATCATTTACAAGAATATGAGTTTGGAGGAAATTGCAACTGAAGATCATCTTATTAATTGAATTAAGCCAGTCCCCAAACGATCATTATCATGTTTTCTCTCATGTGGTTCCCTTTATAAAGATACATAAAATCATGTATGGATGTTTGTCATGAAAGCAGAAGCGATGCTTCCAAGAGAACAAAGAGGGCTAACAATAGGGTCAGATTGAGAACACAGATACAGGCTATGGGGGTTACATGTATGATAATACCCTCAGGCAACACAACACTGTTTATTGTAAATACAATGGAACCCAGGGGGAATTCTCTGTTTCACATGATAGTTGTATGCATTCATTTTGTATTTTAGATCTTAACCACTTGTCATCTGAGGAGTTCACAAACATTTCTAGTAGTTCTACATTTTTTCCTTAGCACATATCACACTGAAACACAATTTCTTCTATTTTAAGGATCTAATTTTAGTTTTAGTTACATGTATTTGTATGTGTGTGTGTGTATCTGTATGTGTCTATGTTTACGTGTGTGTGTGTGTGTATGCATGTGTGAGGGCAGTCGCTTGCTGGGCAGAAAAAGGTGTTGAATCTCCTAGAACTGGAGTTCCAGGCAGATGTGAGTCATGCAACATGGATTCTTGGAGTTGAACTCAACTCCTCTGCAAGAGCAGTGCAAACATTTAATGAACAATCCCCCCAGCAATCAATTACTTACATTTTAAAGGAAAACATAAGAAAAATATGGAAGTTTTCATCCAAGACTATATCATGACAAGAGTAGCATACATATTTTTGAAAACACAAAACCCAGATATCTTTATGATAGCCACATTGGCTTAATAGTTTTAAACAGATGAATTATGTTTTAGACATAGGTCAAAATCTTGAAACCTATAAATACACATAACTGTGGAGGTTGATTGTGTATAGTCAGCTTTACAACTAGTGTTATGTATGCTATTGTAATGCATCCTAGACAACCCAAGCCTTTCAAAATATTAATCATAAGCCACACTATCACCACCACATACACAGCCACTCAAAGCTGAGATTTTGAGTTTTTTAATCTTTTACAATTAAAGACGTACAAATGAACACTTCTTCAATTATTGGAGTTCTAATATTTATAGACACCAAAGCCTACACCTGAATTCAACATTGAGATAACGAGTGTTACAGCAGCAAATTTAGGACAAAGGCATAAAGCAAATTAGAGCTTCCAAAAGGCTTTAGACAGCTTAAAACTTCTTCTTTGAAAATGATTCAAGGTAACATATTAGTTTTTTTTAAGTGTTGACAATTTAAAGTAGCAGGAAGAGAAAAAAAAAGAAGAACAACAACAGGCAAACCTAAAAATAAAACTCAATATATGAAAATGTGTATTTGGGGGTAGATTAAAGGCAATTTACCTAATAAAGTTCATAACAATATCCATGATAATTAACTAAATTTTTAAGTCCTGAATGATTTCCCCCACCCCAACTTATGGCATTCATTGTCTACATGGTCTTTTTCACCTTGTCTGCTCAGAATTACATATTAACGTCCTCTAGAAGCAACTCTATAGATACTTCCAAAATAATACTTCAGCATATTTCTAAGTAGTCCTTCTGCTTGTTATAATAGAACCATCCTGGATTCAACAACAAAAAAAAAATTCATTGAATATAAGAGCAATAGAAAGCCAGATTACCAGAATCTGGCTTTCTATTGCTCTTATATAACTTTATTTTAATCAGTGATAACTGCAGTTGGGAGATTTTCAATGTTAGGTTTTGAACATGTGGGAAGTTCTACATTAAGGACATAAACCGTTAGAGTTTTAAGTTTTATGGATCTTTTTAACTGGAGGAATTTTGATGTTCCAGGATTCCAATACCCATTATTTTGTCATTGAGGACTGTGATTATGATCAACATAAGAAATAAAGCTCTTCTTCAGAGACTCTTGAGGCATTACCCCATGCCCTCTAGATCGGCTAGGATTGGAACCAGACACCACAGAAGCTAAATTACTTGGAGTTACATTCACAACCTTGGAATAAATGTATCTTTCAGGAAAACAAAAGAAGCAAGGATCCTCCTGAAAGGGAAGTTTTGGTAGATGGTGAAGTTCAGCACCAGGCAGGTAGTGGTGGATGTGGCAAGAGCTCACATAACAAGGATATTTTGCATGTAGTACAATATTTCCTGATTAGTTATAGATGGCATATGAAAGAGACAGAAAGAAAGAAAAATCACGGAGATGAAGAAAAGTCAGTGGAGAAGAATTTTTACCGTACTGTCATGAGAACTTTAATCTGAAGCTTCATCACTAATGAACAATCTGGGCATGACAATAAGTCTTGGTGTTTGGTGGGCATTGAGAAGCAGTTCCTAGTAGCTTACTGGTCAGATAGCCTAGCCAAAGCAGTAAGATTCTGTTTCCTTAAAACCTTGTTTCAAGGCAATAAGAAGTGAGTGACAGAACTGGACACATTGCCTCCTTTTGTCCTTAATATGCACACAGGCAGGCACACAAATATGCATACACCAAACACACACAAACACACACACACACACACACACACACACACACACACACACACAGACACAAATAGAAAAACATCAAGGCCTTTTCTAAAGATTCTGTTCTATTTCTTAATAAATTTACCTGGCATCTGCTCATCACAGTGTATTGCATATATTTAATCAAAACTTCACCCATGTCAAATAACAGGCTGATTAATGAGTCAGTTATTTTTTTTGCTAGTTTTTTAAAACCTTAGTTATTATTTTAGACTGTCTCTAAAGCAGTCAAAAGGTGAAGAGATGTTTGATTTCCTAAGATGAGTTTCAGTGAAGAGTTAGGACCTAGTAAGTCACTTCCAAAGAATATCTGTGGATGTTTTCAGCCCTTGTGACAAGCCTAGTTCCATGCTCCACCATGGAAACTTAATCTTTATATGATTCTGAATTGCATTGGCTATGAATTCTTCTGTAAAATTAAAGATGAATTCTGTATTTGAAAGGATGTAGTGTATTTCTAGAGTGTTTGTCCAGCATGGTCAAGACCCTAGACTCCATTCTCAGAACCACATACACACACAAATAGAAAAGAATGTAACTCTATTTTCAAAGAGGTCAAGATGACCTATTTCAAGCCATAGAGACATTTCTTCCTCCTTCACCTCTGAACATCTTATTGTCCTTCCAAGGCAAGCAATTTAAACCTAGCTATTGAAATAGAAATTTCCCAGTTCCCTCAGTTCTTTCCCCAATAAAAAGGGAGCATATCTGAAGAAGTACAAGCTTGGAGGATGACTAAGAATGAAAACAAAATGCTTTATATCAAATATGGGGTCAAATTAGTCTTTGCTAGATCAATCCGAGAAGCACCAGCCACCAATTTAGTTGTCAAAATCTCTACTTGAGGAATTGCATGGAGGAATCAGGGTAAAGAAGCATTCATCATAATATACTCATTACCTGAGTTAGCATGGGAGATTTGCTTTTAAATTTTTATTAGGGTATTTTAATTGTGTGATGTAAGGGGTTTCATTATGGCATATGCATCATGTACTTTCATCTTATTCACTCCAGGTCTTCTTTCAGAAAAGAATAGCTGAGTATTTGCTTAGGTTTTCCTGAGGAGTATGCTAAGGATTTAGCCACTGACCACTTTGTTTCCTTCATAATCTTAAAAGGTAAACAATGAGAAACTTTTTAGAAATGTTTTCTGAGTTACTATTTTAGTATCTTCAATTTCAGAAAACCTTAAGAAAACAAAACAAACAAAAAACAAAAGCAAGAAGAAAAACTATCTAAAGTCACTTTAGGGACAGTGCTAATTACCAACAATATACTTTTGCCTTTCACCATCAGATGAAGATGCAGTGTCCATTTCATCATTTGTCTGCGCTTTACCTTCCCAACTCATTTAGTATTTGTCTGCCCAGAAGTTTCTTCAGCCCAACCACCTTTCTATTGAGAAATCTTAAATGTACAGAAAACTGTCAAATAAAAGCTCTGTTATATTATATAGCATAATCAAATTAGGAACATGTTTTCTTATAACTGAGATAATTAAACTGAGTATCTAAAGTATTCAACATTACTCTTAACTAATTTGAACACACAAGCAGTGTTCTTGGCTTCTACTGTTTGCATAAATCAGGAAAGTTTGACCTGTCTCAGTCTGTATGAGTTACATTTATGACTTAGTTAACTCATCTACTACACTGTCAATGCTATACAGCTCTGCAATGAAGTTTGCTATATAGTTCATGGTTGTCAACTTTGTGGTATTCAGAATCACCATGGACACAACTTTCTGCACATGTCTGAGGAATTATTTAATTTAATTTAACTGTGGTAAGAAGAACTATCCTAATTTGGGGAGGTACTTTTTCCTGAACTGGGGACCAGAACTGAATAAAATAAAAAATGGGAGCTCAGTTTAAGCATTCATTCTCTACTTCTTAACTGTAGATACAATGAGACCAGCCTCCTCAAACCTTTGCCACTGTGACTTTCTTGCCATGATCGACTGTAGTCTCAGACTCTGAGCCATAATAAGACCTTCCTTTCTTAAGTTGGCTTTGGTAGGTATTTTTTTTTCACAGCAACAAGACAACTAATAAAGGTTTCCTTTAGTATGTGAAATTCAGGAACAAATACTCCAGGGGGATAGAATAGATCCCCTTAATTCCTTTAAAATCAGAGTTTCCAGTATATTAACCATCTGCTAGAATAATTATTGTAGCTATAACTCCATGGGAATATACAACTTAATAGACTTGTTTTGGTTAAGAAGAAATAAATTGATAATATGTTGCAGAAATATTAAATTTTCTAGACACTTGTAGCCCTTATTAAGAAACTATGGACTGAAAACTTAAACAAATGAAAACAACAGCAAAATCAACAAAAGTGACAATGAAATCAACAAAAGACAGCCCAGAAAATGCTCTCCAATGTCTATGATGAATGCATGTTTTCTTTAACTTCACCCAGCTCTTTATAGGTAAAGTTTACACTATTGTGACATCTTTTGTTATCTTTCTGTTCATCTGTATGGCATTAAGCATTAGCTCAATTATGTATTCATTAAACTATATTTTATGATTATATTTCTGTTATTCACTTGTCATATAGATGTACTTGGTTGTGTGGGTTATATGAGGCCATAGACTGTATAGTGAGCCCACGATTCCTGTTTCAAGGAAATATTGCTACTATCTCTTAAAACGAGGCTAGGCTACAGACACAGGTTGGAGATTCTGGGAAAACAAAGGACAAATATATCCATATATAAGCAAGGGAGAGAGGTAAAAGGGTCAGAAGACAGTGAAGCTACTGAAACCTGGACCTTGAGTTGCTAGCCTCTACAGTTATACAGAAATAAATTTCTGATTTTTATGCTGCTGAGTCTGCGGTACTTTGTTGCAGCGGCAGTAGTGAACTAACGCCTACAGTTAACTATCTTTTTAGTGACTTATGTATGAAATAAAAGTAGCCTATAAATGTGCAGTTACAAATACAGTTATTCATAAAGTGTTTTGAAACCATGAGGCTTCTCATTTAGTGTTATTGTGAGAATCTCTGTTCATACTGACCTCTTGTAGAGCTGAGTCATAAGAGGCCATTGATGACTTGCTTGTCAAGTCTACACCTGTTTCATTCAACCCATGCTTATGTGCCTGTTATGTTCCAGGCTCTAATCTAGATATTGGGTATGAAGTGCCTAATAGCAACCTTGGCTGATTCATGAAGCCATCACTTCAGTAATGGTTGCAGTGAATTGTAATTTGTTTCTTGCTTTTACAAGAGCAGATTTGCTACCTTAATGGCTTTAAGATAATAGTCAACCATTTTATAATTGGTTTTTATTGTTATTTTAATGCGGCTTTTTTAAGTTGGGGGTTTTTCAAAGGCCCAAATATTTTGAACTGCTCCATTTTAATGACATTTAACAGTGCATAGCATATTGTATGTAGCTGCTCAGCAAATGCTTGATAAATTGCTATAATTGCTGCTGAAATTTTCTATGGTAGAAAGTGTTAGTTAGCACCACATACTCAATTTTCCACAGTGTTAGCTGTAATAATTGCAACTGTTATCCTTTACCATGCTGAGATGTTGCTTCATTTCAATATTAATTGTTCAAGCCTATAATGCTGGTCTCATGTTTTAATATTTATTTTAGGAGATGGAAGAATAGAGAGTTGATTTTTAAAAAGTATTTAAAATTACTTCAGACTCTGTTGTTAGCCTTCCTTCTCTGTGTACCAGTTGTTAGCTAGAGTCTGATAACATATTGTTGAAAAGGATGTTTACTGATGAACTAACACATGGTAAGGAAACTGTTTTCTGAATTGCTGCCAAAACATGATAAAGTATCTTGGCTACTGTTATGAGGAAATTTTGACATTTTTAAACTGATATAATTTTCATATATTAGTTTTATTTGAAACTAAATCAATTTTAATTTTCCTATGTTTAATATTATTATTTTATTTATTTTTTTTGATATTATTATTTTACATTTGAATCCTTTTGGAGAGGAATGGAGTTTTACTTTTGCTAAATTCATTTCTATCTGAACTCTAAACTACCAAGTTCTGTTGTTTCTTTCTTTGTATTAATTCCTATCATATTGGTTCTGAAGTGGATTTGAGCACGATTCAGTATATACATTTTGAAAGAGAGATAATGAAGATTAAATATGCATTCATTGCTTTACAACTGTGTTTTAGCGCTGGGGATTTTTGAAGATGATACAGATGCATGGGAAAATTTCAACAGATGACCTTAAAGTGCACTAACATTTCAACTGACATTTTCCTACATGATTTATTCTTTGCCCAGTGGTCAGGCAGTGAATCAGTCAAAGTGACTTATCCTGACTCATGAAAAGGTGAAAAGGTATGTTCTCTGTGACTCAACACCTTCCCTGGGGTGATTCAGGAAACACTTTTCAAAGACTTATTCTAACTTTTTAGCTGGTCTATACTTCAAATCCTTGAAAACAAAGAAATCAAAACAACAAAATAAATAATGTTTGGTTATTATAGTTGTAAAACATAACTCCTTCAAGACTTGATGGTATGCTTAAAATTCATTACCTCTTTCTCTCCAACAACTATGTGTATGTTTTATTTATTGTAAGACTGAGTCCAATGACATTTTCCCTCATATTTTAGATTATGGGTAAAAAAATTATGCACATATTTGAAAATCAGGCAATGTTTAAAATTCTATGAAGATTGCACAAAAGACAAAAAAAAAAAGCACCCCAGGTCCAGACAAATTTGACATTAGAACAAAAAAGCAATTTATTTTCCTCAAAATGGTAGCTAGCACTAGGAAGGTGACAACTTACATAGGTTTAACTGTAAAGAATATATTTTCTTTTTGCTAAAAGAAGTATATCCAGACAGTGTCTATAAATATCAAGATCATTTGCTTTATTGAGAAAAGCCAATTTGTTTTCTCCAAATAAGCACATGCACACAGCTGCTCTTACAAAGTGCCAAAACTTTGGTAAGTGTAAGTTAGAGAGAAGACAAAAGCTGCCTACCAGGACCCCTCTATTCCAGAGTTAGAATTCCACAGGTTTCAAGAGTCATACAAAATATATTTCCTGTTTTAAAGGGTGTGCAAGTTCAGTCTAGGAGTTCATTATTCAAGAATGTGAAAAATCCTCCCAAATAAATGTAAAAGAAGGCAGAGCATACAATGTCAAATAACAATGGAAGAGCAAGGAAAGAACTGGGCAGTCCATTAACCTCTTTGTCTTATGTCAAAGCCAAATGGGAAGTGAAAGGAAAAGGTAACACTGAGAAAGGAAAAGAAAATATCTGACTCCACAAACAAGGAAGGCACCTAGTAGAACTGTTGACAGCATTAAAAAAAATCAATTCTTTTTCCTCATCATAAAAATCTAGGTCTGAAAAGTCAAGAAATATATGTATATGTAATGATGTATATGTATATGATGTATATGATGTATATGATGTATATGATTGTATATGTATATGTGTATGTGTATGTGTATGTGTATGTGTATGTGTATATATGTATATGATGTATATGTATATGATGTATATGTATATGTATATGTATATGTATATGTATATGTACATGTACATGTATATGTACATGTACATGTATATGTATATATATCCTTTGCTTACTAGAATGTGTTATAGTGCAACTTGCATACATACACAGACACAGTCACTCACACACACACACACACACACACACACACAGAGAGAGAGAGAGAGAGAGAGAGAGAGAGAGAGAGAGAGAGAGAGAGCCTCTTCTTTGAAATGAATGAAAAGGAGATGAGAAGGTAGCCACATCGTATCAGTAGAGTTGAGTAACTACAAGTAGATGTTGCTATCTACAACCATATCGGTTCTTCAGAGTTTAAAATTATAGTCATTTAAATCAGGAATCCCATAGAATTTAAAATAACACAGATTTGGCCTGTTACATATACATATAATTGCAACAGTAAAATAATATTAACATTCATTTTTCAGCATATAAAGCCTAGAACTTTGGGGTTCTGGCTATAAAATGCAGTCCTGTAAGTACAAAAAAGGGGAGCTAGAGCAATATTGCACAAAAGAATAGGTTGGTGTCCTTTTCCACACTGACGCAACTTAATAATTTCTGAAATGTAGAGTATATTCTTGCTTGTTGATACAATTTTTTTCTAGATAATTGCTTTGAGCTCTGGGCAGCTTGTGGTATGGAAAGACTTGCAGAAATAATCAAACAATGTGCAAGTAACTAGAAACTTTCAAGACCTGTCATTGACCATAATGTTAATGCCTATCTAAAAGAAAGAAATTACAAATCTTAGAATCTGTGTCTATTTTGTGAAACCATATTGTGTTTGGGGGCATGAGAAAACAATTTTAAGTGGTACTTTTGAAAACTCAAATTATCTGAGTATTGAGTATCTACACTTGTCCTCAATCTTGCTGTTAACTCTTCATCATCCTCAATTCATTATAGAATGAATGTTTGTATTCCTCCATTAATTCATAGACTGAAGTCCCAACTCTCAATGTGATGGTATTTAGAGATGATAGTTTTAGGGAAATGATAAGGTTTATATAAGTCCAGAGAACAGCAATTACACAGTACAGTAAATGGCCTTATAAAAAGAAGACAGTGGTTATATTCCAGGTGTACCCAAAGCAAGAGTCTTATGAGCTCAGAAAGATTGAAGGTAACTACAGACTGACAGAATATACCTTTGAATAAAACCTAAATTTGTCTCTCAAATCTTCAGAATTCTGAGATATAATTTCTGTCACTTCAATCAGCCAGCCAATCTCTTTCAATAATAACAATCTAAGCTATCTAACATAAGACTCTAAAAGATATGGGACCAAAAGAAAGATTGGAATAATTTCTGAGTTTAGAATAAGGATAGAAGGAGCAAACATTAACTTAACTACTGCTAATTTCAAGTGGGGCATTTTGTTCTATGCCTTTGATCTCAGCACTTGGAATGTAGAGGCAGGACTCTTCTAAATAACAAGTTCCAGGCCAGCCAGGGCTATATATTGAAACTCTGTCTTTAAAAGAAAAATGTAAATTTTGTTCTAGAAAATCATAAAAGCTGTGCATTTTGAATTTTCAATGCTGTTTCCTGATAATTAACCTTGTTTATATATATAAAATGGTAAATGCAATGAAAATATGTAGGAAAGATTTGAGAGAATTGAAGAAACTAACACTAGAATAACAACATAAGTTGATGAGGTCAAGGCTAATTTTTACATTGAACTTTGCTCTCTATATGTCCCTATCAGTATTACAAAGATTTTTTTAAAATGTATTTTGAGTTGTCAAGGACTTTGGAAAAACTATCTGGTTTTAAATTTCCAAAGTGACTATTTATTGGCTATTATGATCATAGACAAGTCATATGAACTGTGCATGACATAGTTTCTGAAAAAGAGGTATGCTTGGTATGCTATGAAAATTAAATGAGTGAATTGAATGAACTAAAAATTCCCATCATATCTTAGGCATAGTGTTATAATTCAATTAATTATCCATGTGCTTATTTTGAAGTAAATATAAATCAACTCACCTGACCAGCTTTCTAAAGATTAGCATATATAATTCTGCACTGTACATACTACTCGGTAATAAGCACTATGCTAATTTTACTATATTTTATGATTATTTTGGGATAGCATTTATTTCAATTATAAAAAGACTTATAACATAAAATAGTATAATTTTAAAATGGAAGCAGCCTCATATGCATTATAGCTTTATCATATCTTGACTAAATTACAAGGCCAGGTTAAGTAGCTGATGTATATGATCTAGTTTGGGTAATTATACTCTGTGAATTGCATAAAGTAACAATTGCTCGATGACACCTTCCTTCAAATATACGTCTATCATTAAATAATACATGACTCTGTACATGTAAGTAAGCTATAATCAGTCATGTCATTATTGCTGGTAACAACAATTAATATGTTAATGGTAAAAGTAAAAAGGCATTAAAATATAGATCTTTTCAGTCTTTTGATATTTACTAATCTTTTAGTATTGTTAAATATTTTATTAAATGATGAGGTGTGGGGTTGATAGCTCCAGCATGGGCATGGGTCTTGTTGGGTGGAGTTGTTATTCCTGCCTGTCTGTGGCCCCAGGCCTGGACACAGACTGGAACGGAAGCCGGGAGATCTCAGTTGAAATTTCTGCCAGGGCAGGGCTTTTGTGTGGTCGTCTCTGGGCCAAGGCGGCCTGATCCGGGAGACCGGTGATCGGTCCTTGGGCTCCCAGACACCACTGGAGGGCTGCAAAAGAAAAGACAAGCAGGGACATACAGAGCTGGCCTACAGATGAGAGAAATGAGGGAGGAGGAAGCCCCAACAGCGCCCCATGGGAAAGAGACTTTTTGTTACTTGAATTCACTTGGCTGTATTATTGCTGACTCCGCATTCACTTGGCTGGGTCATTGGAACTGCCAGGTTGCTTGAGTTGGTTGGTTCTGCAGAGGGAACATAGAGAAATCCTTAGGCGGGAGATTAGGCACAGAAATGGCTCATTATTTAAAGGCCTTCTCCATGGTTCCCTACGGTGGGCCCCAAAGATATGAGGAAGTCCATGGTTTTAAAGGATTTATTGTCATGGAGGATGGTGAATCTAGCTGCATCTCACCCTTTGTCGGGGCGGGCCTGACTTAAATAGGTAGGGAGGAGGAAGGAGGGTCTGGGAAGGAATACTTAATTGGCTACACCCTCTGGCCTTCACTAATATGTAGATCTCTCAAGGCCCTGAGGCCTGTAGTCTTGCCCTCTACCTATGGAGGGGCAGTAGGGGCATTGCACTATGTGACTGAAAGGCTTGGGTCAATTGAGGTCTTGTGGGGGAGGGAGGCCTCATGTCAGGAACCTGAAGTCTGGGGGCATGGTCAAACACCTACCATCATCCCATTAGGGTATGGGGTTCGAGGCCTGTGCTTGACCAGAAACCAAACTATCCTTTCACAGACCTTTGCCCCACAATGAGGGTTTATAGTTTGGTACAAATATGTTTAGTACTGCAATATTCCCTTGATGGATTATTTCTCTGACAAGTATTAAGTGACATTCTATATTTCATTACTCATTTTACTTTGAAGTCATTTTGTCAGATAGTAAATTAACCATTATTGTTCGTGTCCTGGTTTTATTAGAGTTCTTTCCACAGTCTTCATAAAGATAGCATCTGGTGAAGTATGTTCCTTGGAGGCAGCAAAAAAATCCTGCTTTTAAATAATCCTGTCTATTAACATGTGTATTTTGATGAGGAAGTTGAAACTTTCTCGATTCAGTGTTACTATCAACAGATGTGAAGTGATTACTATCATTGAGTTTGTTTTATTGTGTTTGTTTTCTTAGTCCTTTTTTATTTAGCCACTGTGATAACATTGCTTGCCCCCACCCTGATACAAACATAAGGACCAAGAAGCAACTTGGGGGGAAAAGAATTTTTTCAGCTTATACTTCCACATTGCTGTTCATCACCAAAGGAAGTCAAGACTGGAAATCAAGCACAACAGGAAGCAGGAACTGATGCAGAGACCATGGAGGGATGTTACTTACTGCCTTGCTTCCCCTGGCTTGCTCAGATTGCTTTTATATAGAAGCCAGGACTACTTGCCCAGGGATGGCACCACCCACAATGGGCCCTCCCACCCTTGATCACTAATTGAAAAAAATGCCTTACAGCTGGATCTCATGGAGGCATTTCCTCAAGGAAGGCTTCTTTCTCTGTGATAGCTCCAGCTTGTGTCAAGTTGACACACAAAACCAGCCAGTATATATAGTGCTTTAAAGATCCTTCATTTTGTATTTACTGAGGCTTTGTCTTCCATTTGATCCATTGCACTGATGATTCTCCACAGAGACTTTTACTTGATTTACTCAAATTTTCATTCCAAAAGTTACTTCAGCTTTAGTTCCCTTCAATATTTCTATTTCTTTATTGAATTCTATTTTTACATCTTGAATTGTCTTCCTTATTTTATTCAACTATTTGGTTCTGTTTTTCTTGGTTTCATTCTGGCAATAATTTATATATTTTCTGATTATTGAACATATTGATAATTGTTATTTGAAGTTCATTGTCTGGGGATATTACCATGAATTATACAATATTATAAATTAAAATATACATACAATAAAATATACCAGGAGGTATATTGCTTTGTTTATATTGTAGTGTTTGCTTATGGTACTGGGACATATTGGGTTATATCATTGGTTTGACTTTTGGTATCAATGTTTGTCCCACCTTTGTTGGGAGGATATTTGATTTCCTATTTGCCATTTTTCCAACTTGGAATGTTGGTGCCTCTTCTGGGTAGTGTTTTAGGTCCAAACCTGGGGCTGACCTTTGATTAGGGCATCAGAAGTAGCTGTAGCTTAGCTACAGAAAGGTGCAGTTTCTGCCTCATGAACAAGCCCTCTGTCTGCACACCTAGCAGTCCTTTGAAAATTTAAGCTGAAGTGCTGGAGGGAAGTAGATTGAAATTCCCAGGGCAATGCTGGGAAATTGAACTTGACAAGGATCTCCTGCTAACAGTGTTTGTGTACCGGATGGAAGGGAAAAGGGAGCTCTAATTTGGAATGTGTCAGGAGCTCAGTGCATGTCTAGCTTGGGTTACAGTGGGAGGAAGAAGAAAGTGCTACCTGGCCAGCACCTGCACAGGGGCTAATTTCATCTTTAAATAATAGCAGTTTGCAGTCTGAGGGTTAGATCCACCTATGGAAACTAAGTAGGGAGGTTTTCAGATAGCAGTGTGTAGCATTTCAAGAGATATTAAAGAGAGCACACTTAGGAAGCCAGAACGGGGCATGGCACAGGTTCATCATGTATGTATGTTTGTTTGTTTGTTTTGGGCTTTGGTTTTTGTTTTGGAGCCAGAGATCAAACCTGGGGCTTTGTGTATGTTATCAAATGCTCTGCCACTGAGCTACATACTCAGATTCTTTTTATGATATTTTAGCTTTTTTTGAAAGATATTACTAGGAAAAATTGCAGCAGAGTACATGTAGTATTCTGACATTTATTCTTACTATTGTACATGAATCTCTAATTATTCCCAAAATGTAAATGAATTAATTAGTGGATTTGTATAAACTAATAAGAAAATAAAGACAATTACCTAAGAAAAAGGCCTATTAATCTCCAAACATGAATATTAAAAAGATAAGAGAATGAATCACAGAAAAAAATCAATCAGTATAATAGAATGGGAAAAACCAAAATGACAAAAGAATTCAAATCGAAATATTTTAAAAAACAACAACATTGTAAGTTGTCATATTCGTATGTTAGAGAAATTCCAAATGACAAAGTTTGAATATGTAAAGTAATAAGTGAAATACTTTCAAGGAGAAGCAAACATACCTACTACTTTCTGTCAGGTTCAAAAGAAACCAGGACAAATGGCATCTCTGGTATCTATTATAGTACCAAAGCACATGCTGCCCTCCTTGTGATACTGTGATTTTACTGGTATGCTGGCTCTTCTCAGTTCTTCTCACCCTACTCCTTACCCTAAACTTCTTCAGTTCATGGGCTTCTCTCACACAGCTTCTCACTCCCTTATAACCCTACTATTTTGGATACATGTTCTCCCTTGTCTTTCTTTCTTGACCACCTCTCTCTCTCTTTTTTAAAATTTATTTTATTTTATTTTTTTATCGGATATTATATCTACATTTCAGATTTTATTCCCTTACCACATTCCTCCGCACCACTCAGGAACATCCTATCCCATCCCCCCCTTCTCACACTTCTATGAGGATGTGCCCCCACCTATCCCCCCACTCCCACCTCCCCACCCTCGAATTTCCCCACACTGGGCATCCAGCCTTCATGGGACCAAGGATCTCCTCTCCCACCTATACCCGACAAGGCCATCCTCCCCTAAATGTACAGATGGAGTCATGGGTCCCTCTCAATGTGCTCCCAGGCTGGTGGTTTAGACCCTGGAGAGCTCTGGTTTGTTGGTATTGTTACTCTCCTTATGGGGCCACAAACCCTTTCAGCTCCTTCAGTCTTCTCTCTAACTTCTCCATTGGGGAACCCTTGATCAGATCAGTGGTTAGCTGTGAGCATCTGCTTCTGAATGTGTCAGATTGTGGCAGACCTCTAAGGAGACAGCTATATCAGGCTCTTGTCAGCATGCACTTCCTGCCATCCACATCAGTGTCTACCTTTGGTGATTGCAGATGGGATGGATACCCAAATGGAATGGTCTCCAGACGGTCCCTCCTTCAGTTTCTGTTCCACACTTTGTCTCCATATTTGTTCCCTTGAGTATTTTTGTTATTCCTTCTAAATAGGACCGAGGCATCCACACTTGGTCTTCCTTCTTCATGAGCTTCATGTGGTCTGTGAGTTGAGTCTTGGCTATTCTAAGCTTTTGGGCTAGTATCAATGAGAAAATACCATGTGTGTTCTTTTGTGATTGGGTTATCTCACTCAGGGTGATATTTTCTAGTTCCATCCATTTACCCAAGAATTTCTCAAATTCATTATTTTTAATAGCTGAGTAATACTTCATTGTGTAAATGTACCACATTTTTTTTCTATCCCTTCTTCTGTTGAAGGACTTCTGTTTTTTTTTTCCAGCTTCTGGCTATTATGAATAAGGCTGCTATGAACATAGTGGAGCATAAGTCCTTGTTATATGTTGGAGCATCTTCTGGGTATATGCCCAGGAGTGGTATAGCTGGATCCTTAGATAATGTTATGTCCAATTTTCTGAGGAACTGCCAGACTGATTTCCAGAGTGCTTGTACCAGCTTGCAATCCCACCAACAATGGAGGACTGTTCCTCTTTCTTCACATCCTCTCCAGCATCTACTATCACCTGAGTTTTTGATCTTAGTCATTCTGACTGGTGTGATGTAGAATCTCAGGGTTGTTTTGATTTGCATTTCCCTGATGACTAAGAATGTTGAGCATTTCTTAAGGTGCTTCTTGGCCATGTGAGTTTCCTCAGTTGAGAATTCTTTGTTTAGCTCTGTACCCCATTTTTAATAGGGTTATTTGGTTGTCTGGAGTCTAATTTCTTGAGTTCTTTATATATATTGGATATTAGCTCTGTATTGGATATAGAATTGGTAATGATCTTTTCCCAATCTGTTGGTTGCCATTTTGTCTTATTGACAATGTCCTTTGCCTTACAGAAGCTTTGCAATTTTATGAGATCCCGTTTGTCAATTCTTGATCTTAGGGCATAAGCCATTGGTGTTCTGTTCAGGAACTTTTCCCCTGTGCCTAAGTATTTGAGGGTCTTCCCCACCTTCTCTTCTATTAGTTTTAGTGCTCCACTACTTTGTCTCTCTACTCTGTGCTCCTCCAGATGCTTCTGACTGTTCTCTCATAAGTACATCCCCTCTGGCTGGAGACTTAGCTCAGTGGTTAATAACATTTGTTGTTGCAAAGTACCTGGGTTCAATTCTGAGCATCCACATGTAGACTCACCACCTCTTCAAGCACCAGCATGTGTGGTTCACAGACACACATGAAGGCAAACAGATTCATACACATAAAATAGTAAAAATAAATAAATAAAAAATAAAACCTTCTTCTCAACCATAACTTGAATAGGTCATATACTTAGTTTATACATCTGGTGTGGCAACCCTCAGTTTATACATGTGGTGGCAAAACGTTCAGTGTATACACAATCAAAAAACAGACTTTAAAATAACTAAATAAGGTTATATAGATTTGGAGATCACAGTTATACTAACTTTGGTCAAGTGGACAGAAATAGAACTCATGCAGCTAACATTTGGAAAACATACATTTTAGTCCAAACACACATAAGATACTCACAAAGAGGTTTCAAACATAGTCCAAACAATTAGTAAACTATCCATAGTTTAGCAATGACAAAGAGGAAAGACTGAGAATTCATAAAAAAAAACTAAAAAAAATTAAAACAGAATTTTAAAAAATCCCTAGGTGAAAAAAGGCACATGCAAATTGGAAAAATTTTTTCAATTAATTAAAATGGAAATATTACAAAATAAAATTCTCATTTTGAAACCAGAGCAGTACTGACAAAAAATGCCATTTTTAATAAACATTGATGGAATTTGAAATAGTAGATTAAACTTTAAGTACTTAAAGAGGAAATAACAAAAATACCAAATTAATGTAATGATAATTAGAAAATACTGAATGAAATTAAAAATGTCAAAAGCAAGTTCCTCAAATAGGCCAATAAAATATATAATACTACAGTAACCTTGATAAAAGAAAAAAGTACAAAAAAGTGATCATAAAAACACCAGCACACAGAATGTTATAAATACACTTTAAATGGGAGATGAAATAGAAAAGAATTTCTTGACATTATTTCAATTAAAAGATTATTGCAGAGAATAAAATGGGAAGTCAAAATCTACCATTATGGTCAGTGCATGTGCTAAGTAAATACCAACTCTCACATGACATAAGATTATCCATTAAGAAAACTTTTTATAATTTTAAGGTTTTTTTTAATCAAAATAGACATTTATACAATATATTAGATTATAGTTTCCCATCTCCCAAAGCATCTCAGATCCTCTCTGCTCCCCATCTACCTCAGTTCTCATCCTTTCTTTCTCTCAAGATACAGACATCTGAAAACAATAATGGAATACTATATAATAAAATAAGACAAAATAAAAACAAACAAATCAGAACAGGCTAAAGAAAACAAACGACCAGAAGAAAAAGCAGAAGCAACACAAACAGACGGAAAAACACTCATATTGGCACACACAGAAATCTTATACAGCATCAGAAACCATAATATATCCACAAAAGACCTGTAAAGTGTGGAAATAAAAGAGTTTTTATTAATTTCCAGTATTTTCTCTTTGGCATCACTAAGGATAGTTCGCTAATTGTTCTGACTGTGTTTCAAACCTCTCTTTAAGTTTCTTATGTGTGCTTGGAGTGTAAGAAAGAAAGAAAGAAAGAAAGAAAGAAAGAAAGAAAGAAAGAAAGAAACAAGGAGAGAGGGAGGGAGACAGGGAGGGAGAAAGGGAGGTAAGCAGAGAGGGAGAGGGAGAGGGAGAGGGAGAGGGAGAGGGGGAGAGGGAGAGGGAGAGGGAGAGGGAGGGGGAGAGGGAGGGGGAGGGGGAGAGGGAGAGGGAGAGGGAGAGGGAGAGCAGTGTCCAGACAAAGCATTAAGGGAATGGGCAGGCAACTAAAAAAGCACTATTGAGTTTGTTTTGTGTTTGCTTGGCATAGGGCCTACCTTAAGAGTGGTTTGTATCCCCAGTGAGACTCTATTTGAGAAAATTTTTTATTTTGAAATGGCTATCAAGTCCTGCTAGCTTCTGGATTAGGGATGTCGTGCTTGTTTGTACTTCCCTATCTTAGTTCTGGGATCCCATGTTGTTTGGAACTCTTTAAGTTCAGTGCATGCTGCCACAGTCTGTAGGAGTTCATATGTGCATCAGCCCAGCTGTGTTTGGAAAGCCTGTTTTATTGGTCCTCCATGTCCACTGGCTCTTAAAGTCTTTCTACTTCCTTTTCTGAAGGATTCCCTGACTTCTAAGGGAAGGTATTTGACACACATATCCCATCCAAGACTGCGTGCCTAAAGGTATTTTCCTCTCTGTTGTGAATCTCAGTATCTGTTTCCATCTACTGCTATGTATGTTAAGTTTTTAATTCAAAGATCAAGGTGCTTGCTGATGGAATGCTTGATTAAACAGCTCACTCTCTGCTTCATATGCAGTGCCTTGAGGCTATATCTTCACATGGTTACAGGAATAAAGAAACAACCTCAATCACATTTATAAGGAGCTAAAAGGGTTTATAACCCATATGAAGAACAACAATATCAACCAACCAGACCCCCAGAGCTCCCAGGGACTAAACCACCAACCAAAGAGTACACATGGAGGGAGCCATGTCCCCAGCTGCATATATGTACCAGAGGACGGCCTTGTCTGGCATCAATGAGAGGAGAGGCCCTTGGTCTTGTGAAGGCTCAATGCCCCAGTTCAGGAAAATGCCAGGGCAGTGAGGTGGGAGTAGGTGGGTGAGCAGACTCACAGAAACAGGAGGCCTGGGAATAGGATGGGGTGTTGTGAAAGGTAAACTGGGAAAGAGTACATTTGAATGTAAATAAATAAAATATACAATAAAAAATATAAGAGGGATGTTTCTTGATGAGAGTTCCTATCATATCTCAACTACTTTCTAAATTTTCCACCTCTATATAGAATTGAACCACACTAAACCAACATTCAGACCATAATAGACAAGATATGAAGTTCCAGAATCTAGTGCAGTACTTCTTAATCTGTGGGTTGCAACCTCTATCGGGAATCAAATGACCCTTCACAGAGGTGACCTAAGACCATTGAAAAACACAGATATTTACATTATGATTCATAACAGTAGTAATATTACAGTTAAGAAGTAACAATGAAAACAATTATATGCTTGGTTGTCAATATGTGAGGAACTGTCACAGAATTAAGAAGGATGAGAACCACTGCTCTAGAAATTAATCAATCATAAATCACCCTTGCCATCATTGATTGTATTGTAAGTGTCCCTTGCTGCCAAACTGCCTGCACTTACCAAGCCATCTAATGAAGCTAACAATTTATTTACTTCATTTCCCTCATACCTTCTTCTCTGTGTGTAGTTTGATAAACCACACCATAGCTTCTTTAGCTGAATATGGTTCCAAAGTCCTTTCATGTTGTCTTGACAGAGAATGTCACTATTAGTATATTATTCATATTGCTTCTGACTATTCACAGAAAACATTATACCCATGGTAAGAATTGCATGTGACTTACATCAGCACTTTAATAGCTACCCACCTTTATTTTCTGCCTATGCCTAAACTGATTATAAATGAAGAAAACATTCAGAATGCTTGAAAGAAGCATATTGAAGACTGTCAGGGAAGGAATCTAAAAGTTTGTCAATAAAGAGTATAGAATTAAAACATTAAAGACTTCAAAACTGCTGGGCAGTGGTGGCTCACGCCTTTAATCCCAGCACTTTGGAGGCAGAGGCATGTGGATTTCTGAGTTCAAGGCCAGCCTGGGCTACAGAGTGAGTTCCAGGACAGCCAGAGTTATACAAAAAAACCCTGTCTGGAAAAACCAAAAAAAAAAAAAAAAAAAAAAAAGACTTCAAAACTCTGAGCCTTAAGACTAAACAAGAAACATTATAAATATTAACTGAATGAGCATATAAGCCTTTCATTCTTCCTTTTAATGGACAGTTTTGAAAGGTTAAGACTTGGATTCTAGGAATAATATCAATAAAATATACTATAACTGATTGAGGTACTAGGGAGTAAGTGAGTTTCCAAATGTGGGATTACAAAATCCATCCTTATTTCATTTTTCCTAATTGAGGGTACACTGAAGAGTCAAGAGTCCAGACTGTAGAATCCATAATGTTTAAAAAAAAAGTTCTAGTAAGATACTAGATAAATGTATTGCAATGATAATAAGAAAAATGAAAGTTAATTTTATGAATGATCGTAAAGTGAAAGTCTTAAAAATAATCCTGTTGGGTTCCTTCCAGTCTGGGCCCAGGCACTGAGTAGATCCCAGGCAACAGCTCTGCACCCAATCTCACAAAGCCCAGAGGAAGCAGGCCTCCCAGGAGCTCTAACCCAGGCAGTATCTTAGGTAAGGAGACAACAACACCTGCCCCAAACAGGGAGTAACTGGGACCCACTGGGACCCAATGGGACCCTGGAATTCACTCCTGGCCTGAGCCACTGGTTCCTTCTGGACTGCACTAGAGTAATGAGCAGATCTTGAGCCTCAGCTCTAATCCTAGTAGCAATACCCACCTCACACAGTTCTGACACAACCAAGATAATAGGAAAGACAGGCTCTAGTCGGAGAGAGGGCAGGTAGCACTAAGGAGATCCAGATGGCAAAGGGCAAGTACAAGAACATAAGCATCAGCACCCAGGGTACTTGGCATCATCAGAACCTAGTTCTCCCATACTAGTAAGTCCTGAATTCCCCATATCACCAGGAAAACAAGATTCAGGTTTAAAATCACTACTAATGATGATGATAGAGGACTTTAAGAAGGATATAAATAACACTCTCAAAGAAATTGAGGAGAACACAGGTAAGCTGGTAGAAGCCCTTAAAGAGGAAATATAAAAATCCCTTAAAGAATTACAAGAGAACACAACCAAACAGGTGAAGGAATTGAACAAAACCAGCCAGGACATAAAACTGGAAGTATAAATAATAAAGGAATCGCAAAGGGAGACTACTCTGGAGATAGAAATCCTAGGAAAGAAAGCAGGAGTCATAGATGCAAGCATCACCAACAGAATACAAGAGATAGAAGACAGAATCTCAGGTGCAGAAGATTCCATAAAAATATTGACATAACTGTCAAAGAAAACACAAGATGAAAAAAGTTCTTAACACAAAACATCCAGAAAATCCAGGCCACAATGTGAAGACCAAACCTAAGGATAATAGGTATAGAAGAGAGTGAAAGTTCCCAACTTAAAGGGCCAATAAATATCTTCAACACAATTATAGAAGAAAACTTCCCTAACCTAATGAACAAGATTCCCATAAACATACAAGAAGCCTATAGAACGCCAAATAGACTAGACCAAAAAAGAAATACCTCCTGTCACATAATAATCAAAACACCAAATGCACACACACAAAAAAAAGAAAGAATATTAAATGCAGTAAAGGAAAAAAAGCCAAGTAACATATAAAGGCAGACCTATCAGAATTACACCAGACTTCTCACCAGATACTATAAAAGCTAGAAGATCCTGGACAGATGTCATACAGACTCTAAGAGAACACAAATGCCAACCCAGGCTATTATACCCAGCAAAACTCTCAATTAACATAGATGGAGAAACCAAGATATTCCATGACAAAATCAAATTTACACAATATCTTTCCACAAACCCATCACTACAAAGGATAATAGCAGGAAAGCTCCAATGCAAGGAGAGACATTATACCCTAGAAAGAGCAAGAAAGTAATACTCTTCCAACAAATCCAAAAGAAGATAGACACACAAACAATGCCACTGCTAATAAAAAAAAAATAACAGGAAGCAACAATCTCTTCTCCTTAATATCTCTTAACATCAATGGACTCAATTCCACAATAAAAAAAGACATAGGCTAACTGACTGGAATACATAAACAGGACCCAGCATTTTGCTGCATACATGAAACCCACCTAGTGACAAAGACAGACACTACCTTAGAGTAAAAGGCTAAAAAACAATTTTTCAAGCAAATGGTACTAAGAAACAAGCTGGAGTAGCCTTTCTAAAACCTCCAGCCTGAGAACACAAAGGGAGGGACCGGTGACTCTACCTGTACAGGTAGTTGAGGGTGGCCTTGTCAGGCATCAGTGGAATTGGAGGGCCTTGGTGCCTGAAAGTTTGGATTCCCTAGTGTTGGGAAATTTGAGAGCAGGGAGGTGGGATTGGAGCACAACCTCATAGAAAGAGGAGGAGGGGGGATGGGATAAGGGGTTTTGCGGGACAATGGGAGAGACTATAACATTGAAAGGTAAATAAATAAAATATCCAATTAAAAAAACAGATAATGGGTCTGGCAATTGTAGTTGAGCCATTTTGTCAACAATTTAATACAGGGTTTTCATATAATCCTCAAGGACAAGGTATTGTGTAAGAGGCCCATGGAACTTTAAAAAGATTGGTGAGACATACTGTTGCAGAGGCAAAATATGATGCCAACCTGTGACCTTGCTGAGTACCCTTACAAGGGTGACTGGGGAGCTGTATTGGACATATGTTCCTGATCACCTTTGCTTGATTATATCCCAGATGGAACAAGCTGCTATGCCTCAAGTTTTTAGACCTTGTGTGATAGAGAATTGAAAAGAGAAATTATGTCTCTTGTATTCTTCTTAAAGGTGCTCAGGTATTATGACTCAATCATGTACAGGTCTAGAAACAATCCAATATGGGAAATAACAGTCTACTTTTGAACTACTGGATCTGGACATTGTCAGAGACATGTTTGGAAGCTAGCTGTAGCTTGCTATGATCTTAAGATAGCAAGAGATAATGTTGGGAGAGGATATGGATTTCAGACAAGGGTTAGTGCATGTTTTAAGGCTGTTTTAATTGTCAAGCTAAAATTGGGTTTGTCTCTTCTACAGCATTTATTGTAAGTTGCATTGATTGTATAATTTCTAATTATGTTATTGTGTTGAAACCTGGGATGTCTGTTATGGGGGTCTATCAACCAACTTTTATCTCACTGCCCTGAGTATTTGAAAACTTTGATTCTCTGAAAAAAGCTTAAAAGTGCTGAAAGAAGTGGGATAGGCTCTAAGCATAAGCAAAAGGGTAGCAGGCTTAATTATTGGTGGTATAACAGCTTTAATTCCATTAATCACTAGCACCACTGCTTCTGCAATAGCATTGACACAAGGAGTTTTGCTAACCATCTAGGAAAAACATATTACTAATGTATTGAGTATACAAAAGGATTTATATAAGTATCTGGAACAACAAATGATGCTCTATAACTCATTCAAATTATCTGAAGGAGGTTCAAAGTTCAAGAGTTAGGAGCCATCCCAAGTGTCATGACAAATATCATTGGAGTAGTGTTACTTTTGAAAGTCACAATGAATGTCATTATAATTAGAAAAAAGTTTAAAGGCACCTGAAGGATATTTGGCAAAATCCTAACACCTCTCTGGGTGTGTTAACTTTGCATAGTGAGATTATGAATTTAAAGAATGCTGCTCTGGTGATCTATGATGCTGCAGATAATGCTGATAAAATTATCCATGGCCTGAGCTCAGTATTTCCATTTTGGACAATCCTCAGTAATGGCATATATAACTTGATTAGGCTAGCCCTTCTTGTCCTGAGAATACTTTTATTCCTGCCCATCGTGGTAAAGCTTATCTTTAACAACATCAACATATTGGCAGCCAAAATACACGGCTTAAATCTGAATATGGACCCCCCAGACAGAGTTATTAATTTAACAGGCTGACAAGCCAAGGATAAGTAAGATTCTGCACAGAGTCTTACCAACCTAAGACAGAGTGCATTGCCTTTGATAATACATATTCCATGACGGGTAAAGAAGGCATTCTTCTCAGAACAACTTAAAACAGCTTAAGTCTTGTTAATGAAATAAAAAAGTGAGAGAGGTGGAGAGCCTTTGGAGATGCTTGGCAAAAAGATGACATGGGGCAAGGACAAGGAAAGGGGCTGCTTGGCAGGAATATGACTTTGGCCAAGGACAAGGAAGTAGGCTTCAGGCAGGAATCTGACATTAGACTAGAGCAAAGAAGTAATTTTAGGTAGGAGTCTAAATCATAGGCTACAACAAATAAGTAATCTCAGGCAGAAATCTAAATATTAGGCCAGAACAAAGAATTAATCTCAGACAGAAATCTAAATTTTAGGCTAGAACAAGGAAGTAGGCTTCAGACATGAAAATGACCTTGGGCTAGGATAGAGAAGTAGGCTTAGATATTTTTGGTCATTCTGATAAGCCTTTAGAAACAGTGATCATGGGATTGTTCACATAACTGGGTTTAATGCCTTGCTTTTTCTTTGACTATTTATGTTTATTGTATTGTTTGTTCCTCAGCTATTTGCATGTATTGTCTTGCTAGACCCTCAACCTAGAACTGACCTTAATACATATATGTAATCAAAATGATATAAAAGCATAAAAGATGAGGGAGTATAGAATAGGAGGTTCTAGGGAGGGGAAATGGGGAAATGGGATGACATCTGTACTATAAATAAATAAAATATCCAATAAAATATTATCTTGTTTTCCATTCTGTGCAGGGCCTACATATTCTGGCTTGAAAGGAGGATTACAGAATCAAAGTAGCTCTCTTAATAGTTTGGTAGCATCATGTACACTGACACTGGGCTAGTATTCACCTAGCCAATGTATTCCCACTACATTGACTTGTTTAGAATCTCATCTCACAAGCTGAAAACACTGTAAAATCGGACAGAGTTCATCTCAGTGCATGATAAAAAGTTTTCTTCTTGTAAATAGCTTCAAATAATGGTCCCAAATGGAATGGAGAAATTGCCCAAAGTATTATTGGAATATGCAGCAAAGATGGCAACAATAAACTGAGCTGTTCCTTCCACTGTTTAATGAAGGGAATCTTACTGGATGCAGGCATATAGTATGCACTAGATTAAAATCTGAGTTTTGTTAAGATAATATCTGTGAGGTTATGTCAGGTCAGAAACTAGGATTTCAGTATTTTTATACTTTAGAATATACATGCTCTAAAATAATCAGACTCTCTTGTTTCCTCTCTACCTTTTTATCAGATGCCTATGCTTTAGTGTCTTGAATAAAGTTGTACTCTTGTGCCCCAGCAGTTGATAGTAGTACATCCATCTGAGCTAAAGCCACTCATGTTTTGCTCTTTCCCAGTCTTGACAGTGATTATACATAGATAATAGGAAGACTGAGGCTTGGACAACTGGATTTCCAAATAACTTGTATTTAATTCTGTGAGGGTCAATGCTGTATTTAAATTGCGTTTACTTTTGCCAAATGTATACATACCTAAAATATATTAAACTTGATTAGATTATATAAAACATAATATAATATTTTTAATATTGTCTCCTTACTCAGTTACCATCACCAAAAATATAAAGAAATAGATTCAGCTGCTTAAATGTTAAGAGGACTAAAGTCAAGTTTTCTCCCTTAAAGGTGTTCAATAGTTGAACTAAGATTTTCTAATTAATTTTTTTTTATAAAAGCAGAAAAAATAGCCTTTGTAGCAGTTTGGTCTCCAGTGGGGTGTGACACGCCCACCAATCTACAAAATTAAGTGTTTACTGAAAATGCAAAATGCCTTCTCATCCATCATTGTTTTACCTTCCAAAAAAGTTGGATATTGCTGTTTCTTTTTTAATTTGTTAGCAACACTGTCTGGTGTCTCTTATACCTACCATAGTCTTCTCTTTCATTAAAACTATAATTCTTCAGACAGAGAAAAAATTCTCTGGACGATATGCTTATTAAAGACAGTGAGGTTGGCTGGAGAGATGGCTCAGAGGTTAAGAGTATTGACTACTCTTCCGGAGGTCCTGAGTTCAATTCTCAGCAAGCACATGGTGGCTTATAAAAGGCAGTGAGGTAACTATGACTTATTGAAATGTAGGAATTCTGCTGAATCACCTACTCACCTCAGCAAACACACACACACACACACACACACACACACACACACACACACACACATTTTATCTCAGCCAAAGTGTCTGCTATTGTGTTTACAGGTCTCCTGAGAATTACTGAAAATGAATTGGCTATTAGAAGACTACAAAAATGGGGCAGCATGGTATGAATTATCTTATTGCTTCTGACCCTTAGTGTCATTCTCTCTCCTACTCAGCCTCTACCTTTTGATTTCTCTCTCCAGAGGATGGCTGTCCTATCACTATGATCTCTGTATTTCTCACATATTGTACCTGGAAAGTTCACTTTTGAAACAACCCAGAGAATTTATTCCATATTGATGAACTGACCATTCCCAATTTGAAGATGTGAGGGTTAGGGACTATTTAATACATTCATTCCTGCTTGTGATGTAAAGGCCTTTCCCCCCTGTTTTTCTTCCTTTTCTTTCTTTCTTTTTTTCCTGACTGAGTTCCTGCCTTGACTTACCTCAGTGATAGACTGTGGTTAGGCTACATAAGGCAAGCAAATCCTTTCCTCTCCAAATTGCTTTTGGTCAGAATGTATTATCGCAGCAATAGAAATCAAACTAGAACAGAGGCACACATTTTTGCCTTGCAAATTGGATCTAAATACAACTGGGCATATTAGGACGATAATGGCAGACAATTACCATATGAAAGCTGTGAGTCAAGAAAATGGCTTTCCTAATGGTTAACCAATCTAGTTTCGGATATTGGAATAATCATAATGGATAATGATGGTCAGTGCTGTGATTTGAATGAGGATGCTTTCCATATGCTCATATATTTGGAAACTTGGTACCCAGTTGGTGAAACCTATTTAGGAAAGATCAGGAGATATAATTTGGAAGAGGTGTGTCACTGGGATGGGCTTTGAGATTTCAAGGGACTCTTGAGATTCAGTGTTCAATCTCTACCCTGAGGATGTGAATCAAGATGTGAGCTCTCAGTCATTCCTTTGTTCTGCTACCATGGACTTTAATCATCTGAAATTATAAGCCAAATCAAACACATTCTTTTATAAGTTTCTTTGGTCTTGATGTTTTATCACAGGAATAGAAAAGTAACTAAGACAGCCAGCAACAGTGCAGAGATGTCTTATTTATTTCTTGTTATTTATTGGAATTATCATACTATTTTCCTAATTGTTTGGTTCGAAGTGTGACTATACCGTTCCTAGCAACTGTATGCTCTCATATTAAAGTAGAGATGTTTAAATTTATATTGCTCAACATCATGACTAATGTTTCTCATCAACCTATTATCATGCCCTGAATCTATAAAAAGCATGGTTGACATTTGGGGATAAACTTTGAAAATGCCTTTTATCCAAATAAGATGACAGCCTATTAGGTCCTTTGTATCAAGTAATGAAAACACAAGTTCCTTCTTTAGCTTATTTTTCAGTTACTTTTTAGGGAAGTTTATTTATTTATTTATTTATTTATTTATTTATTTATTTATTTATTTATTTATTTATTATGTATTACTTCACATCCCCCTCACTGTCCTGCTTCCAGTCATTTTGTCCCACAATCCCACAGTCCTCCCTCTCTCCTTCTCCTCTGACTGAACAGGTGGAGGCTCCCGGCATATTCCCCTACCCTGGCAGATCAATTCTTTGTGAATCTAGGCACATCCTCTCCCACTGAGGCCAGACAAGGCATCCCAGCTAGAAGAACATATCCCACATACAGGCAATAGAAGTTGTGATAGCTCTGCCACCAGTTGTTTGGGACCCACCTGAAGATCAATCTGTACATCTACTACATATGTGCAGGGAGGCCTAGGTCCAACCCTTGTGTGTTCTTTAGTTCATAGTTCAATCTCTGAGATCCCCAAGGGTCCAGGTTAGTTGACTCTGTTGGTTTTCCTGTGAAATTTCTATCCTTTTCATTGTCTGCAATCCTTCCCCCAACTCTTCCTTAAGAATCTCCAAGCTCCGTTCACTGTTTGGCTGTGGGTCTCTGCATCTTTCTGAATCAGCTTCTACATGGAGCTTCTCAGAGAACAGCCATGCTAGACTCCTGTTTGCAAGCTTAATAGAGTATCATTAATAGTGTCAGGGATTGGTAGTGGCCCATGGGATGAGTCTCAAGTTGGGCTGCTTATTAGTTGGCCATTCCCTCAATCTCTGCTCCATCCCCTGTCCCTGCATTTCTTGTAGACAGAATAAATTTGGGGTCAAAAGTTTTGTGAGTGGTTTTACAAAAAAACATTTTCTATAAAACACATTTTATTTCACATATTCATATTTTCTATATAACTTTGAAGCAGTTGTCTGCATTCAATCATATTCTCTCAATTCTGATTATTTTTCTTTTCAGGTACCTGTCTCCTGCTATACATGATCATTATCCACAACATTAGAGATAAAATTGGGAACCAGTTCATTGTGATGCTTGCTTTTATGAAGCTAAATACTGGCATAAATTACAATGAGTAGGATGGAGAGTTGTCTCAGCAGTTAATAGTTAATAGTGTGTATTCTTCTTCCAGAGAAATCAAGTGCAGTTCCCAGAACCCACACCAGAAGACTCACAACTGCCTGTAATTCAACTCTAAGTGGATATGAGACCTTCTTCAAGCCTCTGCAGATACCTACACTCATACTCATGTGCGCATAGACACACACACACACACACACACACACACACACACACACACACACACA
>JANHMN010000005.1:46911826-46947350 GCA_030674055.1 Rhabdomys pumilio
CTCTCTCTCTCTCTCTCTCTCTCTCTCTCTCCTTCCTGGGGAGAAGAAGAGGATAAAAATGAAAGGGTTGAATGAAACATCAAACCAATTAACAATGGAAAAACTCACATGCTAAAGAATGAAATTAGGCTCAGATATATCACCCTACACAAAAAGGGAACTTCAAATGCATCAAATACCTCAATATCAAACCAAAATTATAGAAAATCCAAAAAGAAAGTAAAGTCTGTACCATACAAGAATGTAGGACTTTCTGAATAAGACTTCTTCATTTGCTCAGAAATCAAAAACAACAATTAATAAATGGGATAACATAAAACTAAAAAGCTTTTTTTATAGCAAAAGAAATAACAATTGAAGAGGAAAGCCACAAAATGGGAGAAAATTTTTGTCAACTACACAACTGATAAAGGATTAATGTATAAAATATATTAAGCATTCAAATACCAAAGAATTAAAAAAACAATAATTAGTTATGGATTTGAACAAAGATTTTTTAAGAAGAAATAAAATGGCTAAGAAACCGTGTTTAAAATATTCAACATATGTGCTAGATAGTCTTATGTCAAGTTGACACAGGCTAGCTTCATCTGAGAGAAAAGAACCTCACTTAGAAAAAAAATGCCTTTATAAGACAAAATAGTCCTTCAAATAATGAATGGATAAGAAAATGTTGTATATCTACGTTATAGAATACTATTTGGCAATAAGGAAAAATTAAATCCTGAGTATTTCAGGTAAATGGTTGGATCTGAAAAGTGTGATATTAAGCAAAGTAACCCAAACTCAAAATACAAACAACCAAACAAGACATACTCTTATTTGTGGATCTTACTTTTGAGTGTTTAGATTTAAGTATATAACCTAAATAACCATAGAAGCCAGAAAGTACAAAGAACTTGGAAGAGAGAGTGGGAGAGACCATATATAAAGAAATAAGACACATGTAATATGAAGGGGAAAATGGGAAAACAGAGACTTTAACTGGAGAGGGAGCATGAGAGCAATACACATGGAGAGAGGAAGTATAGATAACTAACCCTAAGGATATCTGGAAAAGCCATAGGAAAACTATCATTATATAGGCATTCTTAACAGTTAATACAGAGACTGATAGAGTACTCGCTCTGGTGTTAAGAACATAGGTTGCTCTTCCTTTGTTGTTGTTGTTGTTGTTGTTTTGGTTTGGTTTGGTTTTACAATAATTTTATTTTTTTATTGGATATTTTATTTACATTTCAGATTTTATCTCTTTACCCCATTACCCCCCACCCAGAAACCCCCTATCCCATCCCCCCTCCTCCTGCTTCTATGAGGATGTGCCCCCACCACATCCCACTTCCTCCTCCCCACCCTTGAATTCACCCACACTGGGAAATCAAGCCTTCACAGGACAAAGGACTTCCTCTCCCACCTATGCCCAACAAGGCCATCCTTCCCTACATATACAGCCTGAGTCGTGGTCCCTCTCTATGTGCTCCCAGACTGGTGGTTTAGACCCTGAGAGCTCTGGTTGGTTGGTATTGTTGCTCTCCCCATGGAGCTGCAAACCCTTTAAGCTCCTTCAGTCTTCTCTCTCACTCCCTCATTGGGAACCCCATGATCAGTTCAATGGTTAGCTGTGAGCAGCCTTTTCTGTATATGTCAGGCACTGGCAGACAGCTAAGGAGACAGCTATATCAGGCTTCTGTTAGCATGCACTTCCTGACATCCACATCAGTGTCTGCCTTTGGTGACTGCACATAGAATGGATACCCAGGTAGAACAGTCTCTGGATGGCCCCTCCTTCAGTTTCTGTCCCACACTTTGTCTCTATATTTGCTCCCATGAGTATTTTGTTACTCCTTCTAAGAAGGGCCAACGCATTCACACTTTGCTCTTCCTTCTTCATGAACTTCATGTGATCTGTGACTTATATCTTAGGTGTTGTGAGCTTTTGGCTAATATCCACTTATCAGTGCATACCATGTTGGTTCTTTTATGATTAGGTTACCTCACTCAGGATGATATTTTCTAGTTCCATCCATTTGCCTAAGAATTTCATAAATTCATTGTTTTTAATTGCTGAGTAGTACTCCATTGTATAAATGTACCACATTTTCTGTAACCATCCCAAAATATTGAGAAAAGATCTTTACCAATCCTATATCCAATAGAGGGCTAATATCCAATATATACAAAGAACTCAAGAAATTAGACTCCAGACAACCAAATAGCCCTATTAAAAAATGGGGTACAGAGCTAAACAAAGAATTCTCAACAGAGGAAACTCGAATGGCAGAGAAGCACCTTAAGAAATGTTCGACATCTTTAGTCATCAAAGAAATGCAAATCAACACAACCCTGAGATTCCACCTCTCACCAGTCAGAATGGCTAAGATCAAAAACTCAGGTAATAGCAGATGCTGGTGAGGATATGGAGAAAGAGGAACACTCCTCCATTGGTGGAATTCCAAGATGGTACAACTACTCTAGAAATCAGTCTGGTGGTTCCTCAGAAAATTGAACCCAGCTAAAGCATTCCTGGGCATATACCCAGAAGATGCTACAACATATAACAAGGACACAAGTTCCAACTATGTTCATAGCAGCCTTATTCATAATAGCCAGAAGCTGGAAAGAACCCAGATGTCCTTTAACAGAGGAATGGATATAGGTTGCTCTTCCAAAGGATACAGATTTTATTTTGATTCCCAGCAACCACAGCACATACATACTCAGGACTCTCTGTAACTCCAGTTTCAAGGGTTCCAATGTCCTCTTATGGCCTCCTTAGACACCAAGTAAACATAACCATATGTTTGTGTATATAAACATATGTATATAAACATACATGCAAATAAAACCCTCACATGAATAAAATAAAATACATATACTATACATGTGGATATATACAAAGTGATAATGACCACCCCTCTCCTTCCATAAAAGAACCATAGACTATCTAACCAAAAGCCCATTGCCAGCTATGGAGAATTTCTATTTAGGTTGTTGATCAGAAGAGTTCAAGAGATACATAAAACAAATGTATTTTACTACCATTGCCCCTGGTTGCTTCCCAGTACCAAAGCTAAAGATATTACATACTATGGACATAGAATGTGGAGAAATCCAGCTAGAACTTATCTGTAAGCTTTCTTTATGAGCATTAGCTCTCATAGAAGAGGCAAGACGAGGGCATTGGATCCCTGGAAACTAGAATTACAGACAGTTTTTGTGAGCAAGCAATGTGGTATGGATGCTGGAAATTAAATTCAAAGGTGCTTTGCAAGCTACCTAGGGAAAAAAGGCGTCCAGTAGTTCTACTCGTATTTAAACCTGTAAGCAATAATAATGGCTGGTTAGAAACATATTCCAAGTGTTATAATAGTACCACATTTATATTAAAGGTAACCAACAGGTACTTACTTGGACTTAAGGTCTACTTAACAAGAGAAAATTCATGCCTATTACTATAAACCTAACCAACTACTTGTGGTTGTTGAAGTTACAGATGCTGGAGGAAAACCTATTGCTGCCACATTACTAAAGTAGCATAATTACCAATTGCATGTTGCTATTTATCCTTGTATTCACAGGTAAGTGTACCTCCCCTCATCAAAGAAGCTTTTTTTACTTTTTATAGTAGACAAAGACCATCAGAGAAATTGATAAGTGGACAAAATACATAGAATAAGTGACTATAGGATATTCAGACCAACTTAATTAAATCTACAATACAACCTCTACACTCGAGGCTCAGGAAACATCATAGAAAGGGGGTCAGAAAAATTTTTATCAGGCAGATGACCAAGATAGCCAGAGTGAAAGTCTGTCTTTTAGTGATGACAAAATTGATGCAGCCATACAATCTCAACAATATCCAATATGGTGGCCTAAACAAGACCTGCACAATGATATTGACAGTAGGTACACTGTTACATACTGTGAGATCATATGACTGGAATGGTTTTTCTGATATAGGACTATCCTATGGAAGTAAGAAGTTTCCATGTTATTACTTTACACATCCCTTCCTTGACAGTGTCTAGCACTTTAGCACAAAACAATCCAGACTCAAATCTAAAAAATGTTTTTTTCTAAATAAATTTTAGTAACTCTAAACTAACTCTGCGTGTCAGACTTTTTTCTGAGGAGATGCAACAACAACAACAACAACACACACACACAAACCTACTTACCTCCAAGAAAAAACTCATGACAAACAAAAGTAATAATGACACCAAAGTCTATCTTGGTGAACTAATGAGTTTTATGTAGAGTTACTAACATAAGTATGGCTATGAGGTAACTCACAATAGTAGGGATGATTCAAACTCTGCTGCGTCACTGAAAAACCTACTTCAACACCAGGAATGACTCATGAAAAATGAAATGCTAGAGCTCTCTACCCAGCTTGTAGGCAGCTTAGTCATTCAAGTTCTTTATGTAATTCTGAGAGTAGGTCTTCAGGACCTTTCTAGATAAGTGACATTTTGTTTACCTCTAGAATCTACGACCTTCTCCCTTCCAGTAGGGAAGGTTGTAATTTGGAAGAAATCTCCCTATGACATTAACCAAGAGTGACTGCTCACAAAAAGACAGAGCAAGTCATATAGGGGTTTGTATATTTTGTGTTCTTGCTGAAGCTATTTTAGGTTTAAATATAATTTGATTTACTCAATGGAGAATCTCATGGAAACTTATCCAACTCTATTCTAAGAATGAGAGGTTAAGATACTCTAGCTATCTTATCATAGCTTCTGTTAAGCTGTCTGCTTCTGCAGAGCCCTCTCCAGATAACTGTTTATCTTAGCTTCTGTTCAACTGCTTGCTTATATAAAAACTTTCCCTCCAACTAACTGCTTACAGTAGCTTCTGTTAAACTGCCTGCTTGTGGAGAACCCCTTTAGATAACTGTGTATTTTAGCTTCTGCTAAACTGCCTGTTTGTACAAACTTCCACCTCAAGCTAATCAGTTAATTTCTGTTAAACTGCCTGATTGTGCAAAAACTTTGCCTTGAAGTGGAAGAGCAAGATACCAGCATGTAGGTTTGCCTTTAAATGCTTCTTGCTGTTTGGGTACCCAAACACCTGAGTGTTGTGCTAGAGAGCTAGAATAAAGACTTTCAATTGCCTATGAACTGTTACTGAGTGATCATCTCTGGTGGGCACCCCAAATAATAGCATAAGCTAATTTTAATATTATTTTGAAAAATAATGCACCATGCATTTGCAGAGTTAATGTATCCTAGATAAACAAAATTCTAAGAAAATTATGAACATTTGGAAGCATTTGGGTTTCAAATATCTGGTAAAGATATTCAATGGCATGAACTAAGAAACCTGAGAACAGTAGAAATATTTTTAAATGATGAGCAAATCAAAACTGACAGCCATATTCATTTTTGTTCTTTCAGAAAAACAAAAGAAGACATCTTATTAATATTTTTAAGTAAACAAAGACTTTGGTATTTGAATTTTCAAAACACAGCCTATTGTATGAGTTTTTATGCTGAAATGGATTCTGGATCAATTGTCTCTAGCATTTTTCCTTTTCTCTCTTTGAAAACTGCACACCTTCCTCTAAAGATATGCTTTATTCCCCTTATGTGCCAGAGTCTATCTCTAGTTAGAAGGAATATTTAAGCACTGAATTTGTCTCACCGAGCCCATCAGCCCCACGGCTCTGGCCAATGTTAGATAACAACAATGGCATGAACTAAGAGTTGCAAACACATCGAAGCTTCCCCTTGCTATGACTTACTGTCTGTGACATTTTGATGCTGATATGCTAGAGATGAAATTTGTAAATACAATTCTAAACTTCTTGCATTTGAGTTTGTCAGTTTAATTCACTTTAGTTTAAAACTCAACTTACTGTATTTATGCAAAAAGAAATGGGGATGATGGGGCAAAAGACTTTTTCATTCTGTAATAAATATTATCAGAGTTTTGCAATGAGAGAATCTGTGCATACCGAATAGTACATCACCAAACAGTAAGCTGGAGGTGCAGTCGGGCAAAATAAGCCCTTCAAAGCTCATGAGCTTACTGCTATTCACATGGTGGATCTTGCCACAATGAAGCTGAGTGAGTCCATTAAGCTTATGTAGCACAAGCTTAAAGGTGAAATGGAAAGCTCTTAAAAAATAAACTATTTAAGTTTCTAAATCAAGACTGTGCATTATGTGCTGAAACTTAAATATGCCAGTAATGCCAAGTGCATTTGTACAATAATCATAATCACATTCACTTTTCAAAGGAAAACATTTAAAAGTACATTTCCTTCACCAGAACTGAACTGCCCCCCCTCCTCAAAAATCAGTATTCCAGCTTTGCTCTGGATGAAGTGAAGGGATAGTAGCAGTCAGGGAGTGCTCTATGCTTCGCAAGTGCTATCTTCAATTCCTATAAATCCTTAATCCAGCCCTTGATAGGCAGGTGGAGAAGAAATTGATTTTTTCAAATGTTTTGGTCTAATAAAAATACAGAATATAAGAAATGTAAGCATCTTCACTTATTTTTCGGAGATATGGGACCTTATTTATTTCAGTATTCAATTTAGGACAAGAAAAATAGTTACAAACATCCATGGAAAATAATAAGAGGGTATTAAAATGTGTGTACTGATGACAACCTCAAAGTCACTGACAATGCCTAGTTTACTTCATGATCTAAGTCCGGTGAGTTCTTATTTTGCTTTCAGTGAGCATTATTTGTGATGGACACTGAGACATAAATTTCACCTAAGCCACCAAACTTTGAATGCCTGATGTCATGTGTAGTGTAAGAATATTAGTGTGTAGGGCCAAGAATAACTTAGGAACCTTTCTTCCAAATGTCTTTGAAACTCTGCCTAATTACAATCAAATGCTAGTGAGACAACTAAGAGTTGCCAGTTGGAGTGTTCCTAAGAAGCATCTTCATAAATAAATCTTTTCTTAGGCTTCTGTTGCTACACTGTTCCATTTTGAAGGAGGGGGTCTCCCGAGCTTTTGTCTCTTAAAGGGCTATTTACTCTTTGCCTTAGACTACCAGTTCTATGATTGTATATAGGAAAATCAATCATTTACTTCAGAGGAATGAATCTGAATATTGACTTCCACAACCCGGACACCCATGACAAACAGCAGCAGTGACCATTCCATGAGAGATAGGAGAAAATGAAGACATTCAACAGATTGAATTCAGATTTCTGGTGTGGGATTTGTTTTCCAGATATGTTTTAGTATTTCTGCTTCAGGTTTCTGTCTTACAAAATAGAAGATTACAATCTTGACAAAGGCTGCCCGTGGAAAGCACTCTTTCTAGCAGATCAACAGAAATACAAAGACGAATCTGCCCATTGAGACTGGCAGCCAAAAGAGTGACAAAAGATCAGTGTGCGAGGACTTTGGCATCCAACATAGTCCAGGAAATTACTCCAAACCCCACTTTTGTAATGGACTCTAAATTTTCAGCAACTGAAAACCATACTGCAGCAGCCAATTGGTAATAAATTTAAAATACCAGAAGATGATTTCAGAGAAAGAAATTGCAGCCATGGAACAACATATTTCTAAGATCAATGGGATATATCTGTCTTCCTGGAATAGGATACACTTCTGGAAAATAAAGTAATGATCTGAGAAGGTGGAGCAGAAATTCTTTTAAACATCTTCCTCCTAGTCTTTCTTAGAGGCATGGGATGAGAGTTAAGTGTTGTAGATATTGTGGAGGTTTTCAAATGGAAACTAAAAAAAAAAAGTGACATTTATAATTCAAATCTTCTGACTCTCAAATCATTTGAATTTATGAAAAATGCATAGCATTATATCTACTTAATGTACTATATTTATAGTTATGTTGGAGAAATTCCCATTACAATGATTTGTACATCTTTATATTTATATATTCAATAGACACGTGCAAGAAAAAGACATCTTGGGTGCCCAACATAAGTAAAATTGACATTGCCAGACCCTGTCAAAGACCAATACAGCAATGGTATAGCAGTAAGGAAAGCAAGGTGAATGGGAAGTCAGGAAGCCTTTTGGGGAAACACTATGGGTTTCTGCTTTACTCTTAATATTTCAAGCACTTACAAGTGAAAAATTCAGAATTTTCTCATTTGTTCTGTATTTTCCACAACAGAAATTTGAAAAAAAAAAAAAAGGAAAAAGTTGTCGAGCTCTTTTCAGATTAAGCAAACATGTCAATCTTGACTAAAGTTTAAAAGTGTTCATAGATATTACTTACCCTGTTTTAAGCTAATTCTGTACAGTAGAAATCAAGTGTGCTTTTAATGCTAGATACAGTCATTAGTACAGTATGCCATCTATTCATGCTCCAAACATTTAACCAGTGCTTAATGACATCACAAGGCACTACGGTAGATAAGGGCGGCACAATGTAAAGTGAGTCTCTCACCCACAGTCTATTAGGAAGATAGAGACTACAGACAACATTTGCTTTCATGATTCATTCAAAACTGATGAAATTAGGCTTTTGAGGATCAAATTTGGCTCTGGAGAATATAAAGTAGAATCATGGATCAAAGACCACATTGAGAAATTCATTACTAAGTAAAATGTTCTTCACACTAGGTTTTGAAATTTGAAGGAGAAAAAAAAAAAGAATGAGCTCCATACAACTTGAGCAAATTCTCTGAGCAAAGAGCAACCACTGGCAGTACTGATCCACCTAATCCCAGGATTATAGGTGATCCCAGGAGAAAGGGGAGATTTGTTTTAAGTGGGATTTTGCTACATGAGAATGGCCTGCAGTCCTGTGGGCTCCCTTATAGAGCCCTTTTCTCTGTACAGAGGCATTTTCTATGCCTTTGCTCAAATAGGTTTATTACCTATTTGAATGCTCCAGGTGGTGATATCAGCTGCAAAGACTATAGAAATTCGACCACAATTTTTTTTAAAATGCAGTTTCACTTTTCCAACTTGTTGTGCACTGCATGTAGTTACACATTTGGGAAAATACAGCCACTGAATGAACTGTTGTAGTGTCTTTATAGAGTACTTATCTGATACTATTAAAAAAATGGAAACTCTGTTCAGCTCCATAAGATAAGGGCAATCTAACCTTGCCTGTGGTGCTACATTTCTTATTTAGAAAATGTACAATCCCTGTATTATAGAGCATTACTTTAAAAAGTGAATTTCTGTTTAAAAAAAATCTCTTACCATTCAAATTTTCACTTCTCAAAGCAATTTGGGTGAGATTGTAATATGATGTGTAAACCAGGTATATATCATTTAAAATGTAAAATGAAGATAGTATGAGAATGTAAAAAACATTATAGAAGTTAGAAAAGTGAAGTATTACTTGTGCTGCGGAGGGAAACAAAGATATTGACAAAGAAATAACTAAAATTTATCAAATTCATTTTGCCTAAAAATAGTATTAATTTATTTTTGGTAATTAAGTGAAAAATATAGCACAGGGATTAATATCTCTTCTGGTGATTTAATTCTGTTATGGAAATGGTGATTAATTTCCACTGCTCTTTCTATATGATCCTCTCTCTCTCTTTTTTTTTTGGCTTCTTTCTTATCTGTTTCTCTGTTCTGCGCCAGCATTCCACTAGCAACTACCTGTTGCATTAATATATTAACTGAGTTCTATAGATACTGGTCTGCAATCTATTTTTCCTATGTCTTAATTACTTTTTGATTGATGTGAAGAGACACCATGACTAAGGCAACTTTTAAAAGTGTTTATTGTGGCTTACAGTTTTAATGCGTGAGTCTATGACAAATATGGTGATGAGCATGGCAGCAGTCAGACAAATATGCTGCTGGAGTAGTAGCTGAGAGCTTATATATTGAGACAACAACCACAATGAAGAGAGAGCTATCTAGGAACACTGTGGGCTTCTGAAACCTAAAAGCCCAGCTCCAGAGATATACCTCTTACAACAAAGCCACATCTCCTTTAAAGAGACCAACCCTCTTAATCCTTCCCAGACAATTCCACCAACTGGGAACCAAACATTCAAACATATGCGCCTATGGAGACCATTTTCATCTAAACTATGGTATCTTAGGGCCTTTTAATTAAAGCAGATGGGGCCTATTGAACCCCAGCCTGCCTAATGCCCAGTTGCTCTGTCCTGGCTTCAAGAATCCACCAACTAAAACATCCTCATCCTGAGCTCAAACATATGGCTCCTTTACATAAAATACAGTAATACTTGTTGATACTGCCCAATGTGTCATTATCAAGACTATTTGAATTTTAACGGATATTTCACAGCCGCATGATGTTTTAATAAGTAAAAATAATGGTAACTGTTTTGTTTTGCACATATTAAAGGTCAAAAAGTGTAATATCTGCTTCATTGTGTCCTACCAAAAATCCTTTTAATACAGAAATGAAAAAAACAAATGAGTCTCAGGCTATAAAAGTTTTCTCAAATGATGTGAACAGTGAGACACAAAGAGGATTCAAATTTAGGTCTACATGTCTTCCTAACTCAGTCACATCACCATAAGATCTGATTCACTGATAATAGAATCTGGTGCTATATGGCAATGTGGAATTAAAGGTATTTTTAGTGAGAGGAGTGGGAAAAACAGTAGTTTTATTACTCAGGAAACTATAAAAAAAAAGTGTCTCCTCTACCTCCATGTACATATGAGGTTAAATTAAGACAGGAAAATTAGAGCTCAGGATATAGCTCTTTCAAATGTTGCCCTTTTCAAATAGAGTTTGAAAAATGATGTCACCACCCAAAGTGTTAGAAACAAATATACTAGGTCCTGTATACTTTTTAAAAAGCATTAAATGTACTTTTTTAAATTTTATTTTTTATTCACTTTTTTATCTATATGAATGTTTTGTCTTCATGTACATCTATGCACCACATGAATGCTTAGTACCCACAGAAGCCTTACGGGTCTTTTAGATCTTCTAGAACTGAAGTTATTGACAATTTTGAACTGTCATGTAGGTGCTAGGGAACCTCAGTTTTCTGGGAAGAACAACCAGTACTCTTAAACACTGAGCCATCTTTCCAGCCTCTGCATATATTTTTTATCAATTTACTGACTCATCTGACATTCTTCTAATAAACTTGATCCTCTATCACACTGAACTTTATGTTTAATATAAAAACTTACTCATTTATGATTTATTATATAAATATGCCTAGGTAGTCTTTAACTTTTCCTTGTTATTCCTTGGTCACAATTGTGGTTTCATTCTATACATTTAATCAGTATTATTCCAAAACAAATCTAGTGTTATACACTGGTTCCAAAGTTCACTTAATATTGAATACCTTCATATTTTCCAAAACTAATTTCAACCTTAGTTGGTCTTATTTAGGATGATGGTATGTATAGTTGTTCATGGAGTCAAATTTTAGAAGCACCATGAAAGGGTTCTCATTCTCTTTTCCATTTGAAACAATTTGAAATTGTGTGTTTAGGATTTATTCTGTTACAATGATGTCAGATGCTGCCAAATATGTATATACGTGTGAAGACAGAATAACAACAATCACAGTACAAGAAGTATCTTGGCATCTGTAATGAAAAGTTGAAACTGATAAACAGCATGAAAGAGGGCTGTAAGTATGACACTAAAATGGCAGCAGAGAGACTTCAACTAACAGAATGATTCAGCATCAAAATAATTTTTAACACCGATGAGCACTTGCTAGATTTCAGGTACCATGCTGGTTTATGGGGATTTACAAGTGACAGTTGTGGTTCCAGTTTGAAGGGAGTAGGTAAAGCAATAGAAAACAGAAGCAGGAAAATAAATAAGTAACAAATGTCAGAATAGAGTTGTGCACAAAGAGCTTTCAGGAACACAAAGAAAACCCAGTTAACCTAGAGCAGGCTTCAATAAATGTGGGCATTGTGGTGGGAAGAAACCATAAAAGATGGAACTGCAGGGTGAGAAGAGTATGAGAGAGAAAGGTCACCAGAGATCATTATGCCAGTTTACTCAAAGGGGCAGGTAAATGAAAAAGTGCTGTGCACCTAAGAACTTTAAGATTCCTGTGTACCCAGACTCAAGAAAATAGGAACAAGAGAGGCCATGGAGACAGAGGCTAGGCTTCAGATCATGGAAGGTCTTGTAATTTTTTTATTTTTACTAAAGACAGTCAAATATGGATTGTTATTATAAAAGAGAAGCTCAATTATGAAAACACCATTGTCACTGGGGACTGCAAAAGGGGACAGATGAAGAGGAGGAAGAAAGAGAAAGAAGATGACAAGAAACTGACAAAAAGCAAGAGATCAAGAATAGGAAAAAAATCATAGCCTGAGATCTTTAGAGATAAAATATTGTTGGTGTAAGCTGGTGAGGATGCCAAAACCAGAGAAGAACAGAAAACAAAAAAACCTGAAATGGAAACTTAAGGGTTCTTTGGAAATTCAGTTGTGTTGGATGGTGTTTTGCTGAGGCAAACAAGTGAAGAAAGGTTTCGCTGAAATGGACACAGGTGAAAGGCTGAGACAGACTCATGAAGGAATGTTGGCTGAAGCAGATACAGGAGAAAGGATGCTCTGCTAAAGCAAGCACCTGAGAGGACTCGTAATGAAGAATTCTTCACTAATGACACACAGGTATTTGTCCACCTTACACTGTGGTTGAGCTCCATTTGTTGGGACTCCATAGAGAAAAATGCACCAAAAATCTGGCTGGATGCTGTAGTTTCTTGCTGCTTTCTGAACTCAGGCCAATTGGCAGAGTGATGTCAGCTGAGAAAAACACAGGTACAAGACATATGGTGAGACAAGGCCCATGGAGGATACGTGATGTTTAGAAAGAGTATAAATAAGACTAAAGGGACTATGAGAGGAGCTTGAGGCTTGGCTTGGCTTAGCCTGGGTTGCTAGCATAGCTAAATGCTTCTTGTTCTAGCATCTTTGCCTTCAATTCTAACTGGTCCTGGTGCTTTGGCTGGTCTGACTCCCTCCTGATTACTTGTGCAGATTAGGCTGAGGTCTGGCTGTTTCTGATAGGTCATGTCACCGGATGCTTCTATCTTGACACTACTGAACTGGACTGCTGGTGTATCTGTGAAGTGTTTATGAGTGGATTGAACTGCCGCTGTTGATCTGTGAACTGAACTGCTGATTTCCTGGCAGTGCAAATGGTATTTGCTCCAAAGAACCATTTCTAAACAGGTCCACTTACCCCAATTCTTTCTCTCCCACTACTTCTGTTGGTGGTGGGCTAGAAGGGAGTTTAAAGCATTTAAGAACCATCATTAAAAGTAGGCATGGGAGAAGATGCATCTAATTCTTGAGAGATTTGAAGCCCCAGCAAAGGGGAATATGTGGAAGTTGTGGGAGCACCCTCTTAGAGGCAATGGAATGAGGAACTGGGGTTGGGGATGGAAGGAGGAGCAATGGCTGGGATGTAAATAAATAAAATAATTAATACAAAATAAAAAAGTAGACTTGAAAAAAACTTAAGCTACTGAAACCTAAAGTATCATTCATTCATTCTTCCAATAAACCACTGTTGTACTCAGCTTCTCAAAAGTCCCTAACACTATCCTGAGAATTGGAGGTATTCATTTTCTTTCTTATAGCTTATAGCAATTAACTTTATCCAGATTCAACCAAAATGTAGATTCATTAAATATACCAATATATAAATAAATATACCAACCTATTTATACCATATATATATATATATATATATATATATATATATATATATATAATATTGTATCATAAATATACCAACATATGAGTGAATTGCTGATTTCCTGACAATTCAAATGGGATTTGCTCCAAAGAACCATTTCTAAACAGGTCCACTTACCCTGTATTCTTTCTGTTCCACTACTTCTGATGGTGGAAGTTCACACAAACATGTGTATATACATACATACATACATACATACATACATACATACATACCATGAGAACACAAAGCAAGCAAGGATATGTGATGATGCAGGTTGCTTACTAGCAACCAATATAAGTTTAACAAAAGTTAACAATGAATTGAAAGAATAAAGAAAATTCCCTGTAAACCAGAGGTCTGAAAAATAAGAAGCAGAATGACTTTAAACATAAAGGAATAAGGAAAAAAATGATAGAATCTTCAAAGGAATTGGCTCAATTTCCTGCTGCTGCAATGCTACTAAGGGTACATATTACTGTGAATGAGCGTCTGTCTAGTCTATTGCAGATCACATTCCTGTTATTTGGTTAGAGAAAAGAAAAAAGCTTCATTGATAGCCCTATCCACCCTACACTCAAAGTAAACAAAATACAATGCTACATTTTCAAGAAGCAGAATCATTTGGTGCTAGCAGAAAAAAAAAAAAAACCAAACAACCCACAAGATGAAAAATCAAACAAAGAGACTTCTACTTACAACTAGAACTGTCATAAACCCATAGGGACCACACTGTACTAAGGTATAAAGAATGATGAGGAAATAGAGGGAAAAAATGGGAACAGGTTTCTCTTAGGCACAGAGTAGACATAGCATATGTTGAAATGACCATCTAATGAAAGACACACCTCTTTAAAATGTTTACCTTTGGTGAGCCACATTTAAAAACGTCTGTAATCCCTGTGAAGTAGACACAAGAAGATTAAGAGTGCAAACCAACTTTGTATTATGAAGAGAATTCTTGTCATAGAAAAAAATGAAAACAAGTCAGCTAACCAATAGCATGCACTTAAAGCACTATCAGAAATAATTATGAGCTTGGGAATAAAGTACTTGGTCTATGAAAATAAAAAGAATTATGAACACTCTCCTTTTCAGATACTTTCATATGGACCTTAGGAAAAGTTTGGTGAGGAACACTACTCTGTGAAATAATTACAGATGTCCATCATCCTTTTCATTCCTTAATAAAAGATTTCCTAGAATGGGTACTATTGTAAATTGTAGGGCAGTAGGGAATTTCTGCTTTTCACCTGTTGTTACACTAAGGAAGAATGGTCGGTCGCACATTGGAAATAGATTCATTCATTATTTACACTTTTGAACTCTAGATAATTACCCTTTGCTATGCAAAAGTTAGACCATTCAGCAACCAAACCAGCTTGTCTCTATTGCATACTATGCAGTGTTAACAAAGCAGTATACATTTTCTCTCCTTGGGGTTCTTTATTTGTGGAGATGATGTTAAAGCATACTCTGCAGAGAGCTTTGGAAAAACTGATGACTTTATTTTATGGACAAGGGGGAAAGATTCAGCGAAGAAATGTTACTTGCTGAACATCACACACTTGATGAGAGAACTGGACTTAGAACTCAGGTTTGTGCATCTTGGAGAACTTAAATGTTTAGGGTATGTCTGTGTACTTAAAAAAATCCTTCTTAACATTATTAAAAGCAAAAATGGGGAGCTAGAGAGATGGTTCAACAGTTAAGAGGAGTGGATTCTCTTCCAGAAGACCTTGATTTGATTACCAGTTTCCATATGGCTCACTGTCATCTGTAACTCCAGTCCCAGGGGATGTGATGCCTTCTTTTTGCCTCTGTGGACACCAAGCTGTTTGTGGAACACACACATACATGTAGGCAGAATAGTCATATACATAAAATGAAATTAATTTTTTAAAAAAGCAAAAATAAGCATCATTGATGTTTTGCTTCAAGTAATACAAAGAAAACATTCTATGAAGAATAGAAACATAGATTATAAAGATTTTTAAACTTACTAATTAGGCACTTTTAGCAATCATTTTATATTTCTGAAATTAACTTTTCTCATTTGCTAAATGAGTATAATAATGCCTGCCTAACTCTATTCAGGGTTGGTGTAAGGATCAAAAGAGGAGAATATACATTTGCCCACCATAGAGTGAAATGTAAATATGCTATATTGCTATTACAAATTATATTTTAAAAATTAGAAAATTGAATCTCTGAGATGCTAAATAACTAACTCAAGTTCACTAGGTCACTTTCCTTTTAAGAAAATATCTGAACATCAAGATTTAGTTCTTCTCCTTTTAACCTTGCACCCTGTCTTTTCTCTGGAAATGCAAGGTGTCATATGCTAATTCATAAAAATTTAATCTTTAATTAAGGACTACCTAGAGTGTCTAATATGGTGATAAATGTCTGTTTCTTTATAATTAACTTTATTCCCAAATGCCCACCTTGTTAAAACCAAACAAGGAAAAAATAGTCATTATGTAAACTGTAATGTTGTAAAATAATTGAAAATTTTTAATTCTATTTGGATCTTCATTTGAAAGAGGGAGGAAAGTTCTTCTGGGTCATCAAACAATTTACAAACATAAAAATTATCTTTTCCTATTGTTTCTACAGTTGACAACCCTGACTTTGGATATTTCTTCTAATGTCAAGTCTGTAGCTGTTCTTTAAAGAAAGAGAATCCAATAACAAGTCAATAAATCCATTGCCTCAGCCAGAGTCTCCAGGTACTCAGATAGGACACAGTGGCTTCATCTTACCTTGCATGTTTATTTCTCTACTACATCATGCTATTGTATTTATCATTTGTACCATCAATCAATCATCATTATCATTACCTTCATCCTGATCAGTGTTACTGATGGGATTCATTGAAAATGTATTATCTCCCTGAGCTGATATGTGCTACGTTACATACATCTTCTCAAACCTTATTATAGCCCCAAGAGGTACTTGTTACGACTTTTTAAAGCAACCAATATGAGTCTCATGAATCTTTGTATCTCCCACAGTGCTTTAGATGAACGTGGCAATATTAGATCCCTCTAAATATTGCTGAAAGGACTTTTTGAAATACTATGCTATAAAGCATCTAGCATCATTTCTGACATATAATGTATCCTGAATAGATGGACAAATTCACATATAATGCATATTTTTTAAAGCTTATACTGGACAGGAACTAATACAACCAGAGAATAATCAGGAATTAAAAGTAATGTTTAATGTGTTTTATCTCTATATAATATATAATTAAAATTAATTTTAACCAATGTCATCTCCAAGTAATAATAGTGGATGCAATTAACTCTCAGAAAAATTTTACTTAATGGAGCTTCAACATCATTCTAGAGATTTTCTTTGAACTCAAGCTGAAATATACATCCTTCATTCTTCTTGCCAACTAATGCAATTCTCTTGAAAAAGTTCAATTTTTATATAGGTATATATTGTAGAATTATCATTAATAACATAAAACAATTCTTCAGTGAAATACTGAAATAAAATATAGAGTAAGCTTTTCTTTAAGTATTTATTATGTATATATTCATTCACTTGTACATACATACATACATGCAGACATACATATATGCATGCACATAAATGTACATAAACCAAGAAGTCAGAGAAATGCAGACTTTATATATAGTCTCAGTCAAAAGACTAGTTAAGGTATATTAAAGCACCAAGACATGATAATATATAAATTTTATTCATTGCTGTGATGATTTAACAGTACACCTGCATTACATACATCTACTGTCTATCTCATATTGTTTAATATAAGTATTTGCTGAGATTAAGAATAAAACCCAATGCCTTGATAATTCTAGGCAAGTACTCTATCAATGAAGTGCTTTTCTAGTCTTATATTTAAAGTTACTATTTTCATTTTAAGAAAAGGAAAAGAAGGTGGATGTTGGGATAAATAGTAAATTGTACATAACTTTCAGGGTCACTACAAGAGGACCTCAATTTTTTGAGAACCTTCCCCAGTGTCTTCAATCACTAGAAGGCCACAACTAAGAAAGTTCTAAACTTTCCTGTCATTTCCTTGTAAAACAATGTTTTAAAAAATAAATAAATAAGTAGCTTCCAAATATAGCATGTGGGTAAACCTCATTTAGACTCAAGATTGAGTGATAATCATGATAATAACAGTAGCTTAACATTTATTGATTGTTTACAATGTGCCAGATATTTCTACTCTCTGTGTATCTATTTTTTAATCCATATAATAACTCTAAAAGTTAGATTTTCTTTGCTCAATAAATATTAAGCATCTCTCCTGTAACGTGTAGCATTTAAAAAAATTAGAAAACGGGAAAAGAAACACCTATGCCTTGTGAGCTTTCTATTATAGATGCAGAAGACAAATCTCTCCATTTTCCAAATATAGAAACAGGCTTAGAGAGGTCAGGCAGTTTACTTCAAATCATGGCTGACTAGGGACTTGGATTTGAATGCAATATCCCATTTCTACTATTGACACTCCTATTATACTAAAAGTGGTCACAAAAGAAGTCCCAGTGGAAGGATTATACAAAGGCAGTTGTGGTGAGTAATTACTGCTGTGAGCCCTGAACCTGTGTGCTATACATAAAGGGATCACTTTAAATCACTTTTGCTGAAAATGTTGGCTCTGAGATCAAATGCCATTTGCTTTAAAGAAATGATTGAGAAACCCACCCTTTCTAAATACTCCTACCATATGTAAATTATTTATAAGCCAGAAATCGCAGTTAGAGACTGTGATGGGATGGGAAATGCACTTGATTTGATTTACTGTTTAAGAGGATTGGAATGAAAGTTTTTATAAAACTGGGGAAATGCATTTTCTTTTCCCTTCTTTGGACCTGAACAGTTACTCTACACTACCTCATAGCACTAGTGCCACCTTCCACATTTCAAGATATGAAGAGATGATAATTCTGCCTCCAGGACAACTTGTCTTCTGGAAATGTATAGGGAAGTATTAAAATGTGACATAATGTGTATTTCACTGCTCATAGCTCAGCTATTCACCCAGAATTGAGTCTGGGTTGGACTCTAGGACAGTCTCTGAGACTGAACCCTGAGAAAATTCCTCTAGTTCTCTGCACTAGAAAATCTGAAAACATTAGAGTGAATCACACTGTGTCAGAGCACAATGTCTTTATGCTTCTGCTAATTAGTCTGTGTACATACTGTTATGTTTAATTGAAAAAATCTAAAACAATGCATTTTTTAAAAGAAGAGACAAAACTAAGACTATGTATTTCCAGCTAAGTTTCATTATTTGGATACACTCTAAATCTTTTAATGCTTGTCCACTTTCTGTATACTCAGTGCCCAAATCTCCTGAAATTCCCATGCAACTTGGCTTCAAATACTGAGGCTCCCCTAAGCCCTGCTTTTGTCTAGAGGAAGTGTAGAAAATGAAGTGAAAAGAACAGAAGATAGAAACAGGACAAATGGTTTAGGGTTAGGGTCTTTCATTTGTATCCTTGGCCATAATCCCAAAATGTCCTTTGTCCTGTCATGGCTGGAGGCCCCAATTGTTGGAGGTATTTATTATCCCTGCATTGTTCCTAGATGATTTTCTAGTTACTTCTTCAGAGACAGGAATTCTGAGAACAGAAGACAAACAGGACAAGTAGCAAAAGCACCTCAAAGCAATAGTTCTGAGAATGTCTATACTGAAGACCACAAATGCCAGGAAAAAAAAATCTTAATTATTTCCTAAATCTACATCTTTCTATAAAGGCTATCATACATGACTATGGACTTATTTTTTTATTGGATATCATATTTACATTTCAGATTTTATCCCCTTACACCATTATACCCCCAAGCCCAGGAACCCCCTATTCCATCCCCCCTACTCCTGCTTCTATGAGGATGTGCCCCCACCTACTCCACAACTCCCACCTCCCCACCCCAGAATCCCCCCCCAAATCGGTGTCCAGCTTTCATGGGATCAAGGATCTCCTCTCCCACCTATGCCTGACAAGTCCATCCTCCCCTACATATACAGCTGGAGTCATAGATCCCTCCCTATGTGCTCCCAGGCTGGTGTTTTAGACCCTGGGGAACTCTGATTGGTTGTTATTGTTGCTCTCCACAAATCCTTTCAGTTCAGCTCCTTCAGTCTTATCTCTAACTCCTCTATTGGGAACCCCTAGATCAAAACAACTGTTAGCTGTGAGCATCCACCTCTGTATATGTCAGATTCTGGCAGACTTCTAAGGATACAGCTATATCAGGCTCTTGTCAGCATGCACTTCCTGACTCCACATCAGTGTCTACCTTTGATGACTGCACTTGGGATAGATTCCCAGGTGGAATGGTCTCCAGACAGTCCCTCCTTCAGTTTCTGTCCCACACTTTGTCTCCATATTTGCTCTCTTGAGTATTTTGTTACTCCTTCTAAGAAGGATCGAAGCACCCACACTTGGTCTTCTTTCTTAATGAACTTCGTGTGGTCTGTGAGTTGAAACTTGGCTATTTCAAACTTTTGGGCTAATATCCACTTATCAGTGAGTAAATGCCATGTGTGTTCTTTTGTGATTGGGTTACCTCACTCAGGATGATATTTTCTAGTTCCATCCATTTACCTAAGAATTTCTCGAATTCATTGTTTTTAATAGCTGAGTAATAACCCACTCTATAAATGTACCACGTATTTTTGTATCCATTCCTCTGTTGAAGGACATCTGGGTTCTTTCCAGCTTCTGGCTATTATAAATAAGGCTGCTATGAATGTAGTGGAGCATATGTCCATATTTTATATTGGAGCATCTTTTGGGTATATGCCCAGGAGTGGTATAGTTGGGTCCTCAGGTAATGCTATGTCCAATTTTCTGAGGAACCTGCAGACTGATTTCCAGAATGGTTGTACCAGCTTGCAATCCCACCAACAATGGAGGACTGTTCCTCTTTCTCCACATCCTTGTCAGAATCTACTATCACCTGAGATTTTGATCTTAGCCATTCTTACTGGTGTGACATGGTATCTCAGGGTTGTTTTGATTTGCATTTCCCTGATGACTAAAGATGTTGAACATTTCTTAAGGTGCTTTTCGATGATTCGAGTTTCCTCAGTTGAGAATTCTTTGTTTAGCTCTGTATCCCATTTTTTAATACGGCTATTTGGTTGTCTGGAGTCTAATTTCTTGAGTTCTTTATATATATTGGATATTAGCCCTCTATTGGATGTAGGATTGGTAATGATCTTTTCCCAATCTGTTGGTTGCTGTTTTGTCCTATTGACAATGTCCTTTACCTTACAGAAGCTTTGCAATTTTATGAGGTCCCATTTGTCAATTCTTGATCTTAGAACATAAGCCATTAGTGTTCTGTTCAGGAACTTTTCCCTATAGCCTAGGTATTCCAGGGTTTTCCCCACTTTCTCTTCTATTAGTTTCAGACTATCTCGTTTTAGGTGAAGGTTCATTATCCACTTAGACTTGAACATTGTACAAGTAGATAAGAATGGATTGATTTTCATTCTTCTCCATTCTGACCTCCAGTTGAACCAGCACCATTTGTTGGAAATGCTGTCCTTTTTTCACTGGATGGTTTTAGCTCCTTTGTCAAAGACCAAGTGACCATAGGTTTATTTCTGGATCTTCAATTCTATTCCATTGGTCTTCCTGCCTGTCTCTGTACCAATACCATGCAGTTTTTATCACTCTGTATTACAGATTGAGATCAGGGATGGTGATTCCCCCAGAAGTTCTTATATTGTTGAGAATAGTTCTCACTATCCTGAGTTTTTTGTTATTCAAAATGAATTTGCAAATGGATCTTTCTATCTCTATGAAGAATTGATTTGGAATTTTGATGGGGATTGCATTGAACCTGTAGATTGTTTGGCAAGATGGCCATTTTTACTACATTAATCCTGCCAATCCACGAGCATGGTAGATCTTTCTATCTTCTGAGATCTTCTTCGATTTCTTTCTTCAGAGACTTGAAGTTCTTGTCATACATATCTTTCACTTGCTTGGTTAGATTCACACCAAGGTATTTTATATTATTTGTGACTATTGTGAAGTTTGTCATTTCCCTAATTTCTTTCTCAGCCTGTTTATCCTTCAAGTAGAGGAAGGCTACTGATTTGTTTGAGTTGGGTTTATATGCTGCAACTTTGCTGAAGTTGTTTATCAGGTTAGGAGTTCTCTGGCGAAAGTTTTGTGGTCACTTAAGTATACTATCATATCATCTGCAAACAGTGAAATTTTGACTTTTTCCTTTCCTATTTGTATCCCTTTGACTTCCTTTTGTTGTCTAATTGCTCTGGCTAGGACTTCCAGTACTATATTGAATAAGTAGGGTGAGAGTGGGCAGCCTTGTCTAGTCCCTGATCTTAGTGGGATTGCTTCAAGTTTCTCTCCATTTAGTTTGATGTTGGCTACTGACTTGCTGTCTATTGCTTTTACTATGTTTAGGTATGGACTTTAAATTCCTGATCTTTCCAAGACTTTTAACATGAAGGGATGTTGATTTTTGTCAAATGCTTTCTCAGCATTGAGTGAGATGATCATGTGGTTTTTTTTCTTTGAGTTTGTTTATATAGTGGATTACATTGATGGATATTGAACCATCCCTGAATTCCTGGAATAGCGCCTACTTGATCATGATGGATGATTGTTTTGATGTGTTCTTGGATTCGGTTTGCCAGAATTTTATTGAGTATTTTTGCATAGATATTCATAAGAGAGATTGGTCTGAAGTTCTCTTTCTTTGTTGGGTCTTTGTGAGGTTTAGGTATGAATGTGATTGTAGCTTCATAGAATGAATTGGGTAGTGTTCCTTCTGTTTTTATTCCTTGGAATAGTTTGAAGAAAATTGGTGTTAGGTCTTCCTTGAAGGTCTGATAAAATTCTTCACTAAAACCATCTGGCCCCGAACTTTTTTTGGTGGGGAGATTTTTAATGACTGCTTCTGTTTCTTTAGGGGTTATGCGAGTGCTTAGATGGTTTATTGGCTCCTCGTTTAACTTTGTTGCCTGATATCTATCTAGAAAATTGTCCATTTCATCCAGATTTTCCAATTTTGTGGAGTATAGGCCTTTGTAGTAGAATCTGATTTTTTTTTAATTTCCTCAGTTTCTGTTGTTATGTCTCCCTTTTCAGTTCAGATTTAATTAAAATGGATACTGACTCTGTACCTTTTGGTTAGTCTGGTTAAGGGTTTATCTATCCTGTTGATTTTTTCAAAGAACCAGCTCCTCGTTTTGTTGATATTTTGTATAGTTCTGTCTGTTTCTACTTGGTTGATTTCAGCCCTGAGTTTGATTATTTCCTGCCATCTACTCCTCTTGGGTGTATTTGCTTCTTTTTGTTCTAAAGCTTTCATGTGTGTTGTCAGGTTGTTAGTGTATGCTCTCTCCAGTTTCTTTTTATAGGCACTTAGAGCTATGAGTTTTCCTCTTAGTACTGTTTTCATGGAGTCCCACAAGTTTTAGTATGATATGTCCTCATTTTCATTGAATTCTAAAAATTATTTAATTTCTTTCTTTATTTCTTCCTTTACCAAGTCATCATTGAGTAGAGCATTGTTCAGTTTCCATGTGTATGTGGGCTTTCCATTGTTTTTGTCATTATTAAAGACAAGCCTTAGTCCATGGTGGTCTGATAGGGTGCAAGGAATTATTTGAGGTTTTTTGGATCTGTTGAGGCCTGTTTTGTGACCAATTATATGGTCTATTTTGGAGAAGGTACCATGAGGTGCTGAGAAAAAGAAATATTCTTTTGTTTTAGGATGAAATGTTCTATAGATATCAGTTAAATCCATTTGGTTCATAACTTTTGTTAGTTTCACTGTATCTCTGTTTAGTTTCTCTTTCCATGATCTGTCTATTTCTGAGAGTGGGGTGTTGAAACCCCCACTATTATTGTGTAAGGTGCAATGTATGCTTTGAGCTTTAGTAAAGTTTCTTTTATGTATGTGCTTACCCTTGCATTTGGGGAATAGATGTTCAGAATGGAGAGTTTGTCTTGGTACATTTTTCCATTGATGAATATAAAGTATCCTTCCTTATGTTTTTTGACTACTTTTGGTTAAAAATCGATTTTATTTGATATTAGAATTGTTACTCCTGCTTGTTTCTTGGGACCATTTGCTTGGAAGATTGTTTTCCATCCTTTTAGTCTGAGGTAGTGTCTGTCTTTTTGACAGGGGTCCATTTCCTGTATGTAGCAAAATTCTGGGTCCTGTTTATGTATCCAGTCTGATAGTCTATGTCTTTTTATTGTAGAATTGAGTCCATTGATATTAAGAGATATTAAGGAAAAATGATTGTTGCTTCCTGTTATTTTTGTTATTAGAGGTGGAATTATGTTTGTATACCTATTTTCTTTTGGGGTTGTTGGAAGATTACTTTCTTGTTTTTCTACGTTGTAGTTTTTTTTTTTCCTTGTGTTAGCATTTTCCATCAATTATCCTTTGAAGTGCTGGGTTTGGGGGAAGATATTGTGTAAATTTGGTTTTGTCATGGAATATCTTGGTTTCTCCATCAATAGTGAGTTTTGCTGGGTAGAGTAGTCTGGGCTGGCATTTATATTCTCTTAGGGTCTGTATGATATCAGTCCAGGATCTTCTGGCTTGTATAGTCTCTGGTGAGAAGTCTGGTGTAATTCTTATAGGTCTGCCTTTATATGTTACTTTACCTTTTTCCCTTCCTGCTTTTAGTATTTTTTCTTTGTTTTGTACATTTGATGTTTTGATTATTATGTGATGGGATATATTTCTTTTCTCATCTACTCTATTTGGAATTCTATAGGCTTCTTGTATATTCATGAACATGTTTTTCTTTAGGTTAGGGACGTTTTCCTCTATAATTTTGTTGAAGATATTTCTGGCCCTTTAAGTTGGGAATCTTCACCCTCATCTATACCTATTATCTTTAGGTTTGATTTTCTCATTGTGTCCTGAATTTCCTGGATATTTTGGGTTAGGTGCTTTTTGCATTTTGCATTTTCTTTTACAGTTGTGTCAATGTTTCCCATGGTATCTTCTGCGTATGAGATTCTGTCTTCTATCTCTTGTATTATGTTGGTGATACTTGCATCTATGACTCCTGATCTCTTTCCTGGGTTTTCTATCTCCAGGGTAGTCTCCCTTTGAAATTTCTTTATTGTTTCTACTTCCATGTTTAGATCCTGGATGGTTTTGTTTAATTCCTTCACCTGTTTGGTTGTGTTTTCTTGCAATTCTTTAAAGGATTTTTGTGTTTCCTCTTTAAGAGCTTCTACCTGTTTACCTGTGTTCTCCTGTACTTCTTTAAGGGAGTTAATTATGTCCTTCTCAAAGTCCTCTATCATCATTATGAGAAGTGATTTTAATTCTGAATTCTGTTTTTCCAGTGTGATGGGGTGTCCAGGGCTTGCTATGGTAGGAGAACTGGGTTCTGCTGATGCTAAGTTACTTTGGTTTCTGTTGCTTATGTTCTTGTGCTTGCTTTTTACCATCTGGTTAACTCTAGTGCTACCTGCACTCACTGTCTCTGACTGGAACCTGTCTTTCCTGTTATCTTGCTTGTGTTAGAACTCCTCAGGGTCCAGATGTCTCTGGGATCCTGGGATCCTGGGATTCTGAGTTCTTGGTGTTCTGGGTGCAGTGGCTCATCTAGGATGTCTCAGGATATGGTATCTTCATGGGTGCAGACCACCTAGGTGTCTGCCCCAACCACAAGGTCCAAGCAAGGGGTGGAATGTCATGACTATCGACTTAAACTGACAAACCTCAATATTCCTGTATCAAAAGTACCTAACAAGAAAGGCAATTTGCACAACTATCCCCTGTCCTGCATACCAAGATTTAAACATGGAGTTTCTCACAAAGCCAGGATTCCCACTTTCACGTGGTCATATCCACTGCAAGTTATGTAGTCTTTGGTATATGGTAGTCATGGCTCAGAACATATTTTAAATTTCCCAAGAATGAAGGGATTTGTTTAAAGAGCCATTGTTTTAAGGTTAGCATACAAAGTGTTGGCTTTAAGCCTGACATAATCATACATGCACATCATTTTACTTTGCTTTCATTCCTTCCCCCATTTCTCCCAAGTGACATTTCTCTCTGCAGCAGGTTCTTTTTATTCCATCCCTTAGTTGCACCCTTCTGTTGTCCTATTACATGCATTTAATTATCAGATGTACTTTATGATCTCTTTCTCCCTGCTAAAGATCTGTTTTGTTATTTTGTAGCCTAAATGTGTGTATGCATGTTGTTTATACATACACATAATTTTAAGATTCATTTCTACATACAAAGGAAAGCATGACATTTCTATGAAGCAGACTTTTAAAAGCAACTTTGTGATGTTTGTAAAGAGATTTTTATGTTACAGGAATGATGGTTTGGAGAAAAAAAATAAAAGAAAATTGTGCTTATTAAGTCTGTCAGATGTGCCAGTTGATAAAATAACCTTTTCCTCTGAAGAACTTGAGTTCAGTTCAAAACACAATCCAGAATAAGAGCACAGCAAAACCCCTGTAAAAACATAACACAGGCTCCAAGAAAAGAAACTAAAAAACAGTCATAGCAGCATTTTACATGGTGTTCTGTCAGTCTTCTGAAAACTGGTTCCTCTTGAGATTTGAGCACCATTATCCACCTTCTTCTAGCAATGAATTGCAAAAGCTTTATGCCAGCTCAGTGGTGAGGAACATGGGGCTCTGGACCTGTCCTTTGCATTCTGTTTTATGCCAAGCACCCTGTCTTTCTAACCCTGACTGTGCTTTTTGTACATTGCTAAGCAGAACATGCAACAGAATAATTGTATAGTTTTAGAGTGTCTCAATAGTGGTCTTTCTTACTTTTTTTCATTAAAATAATGAATGTTAGTCTTCAGTCCAGTGTGACTGAAGGTTAATTGGTATGCTTTATTTCTGGGTGGGGCTGGTAAATATAAGAGTCATCAGGCCCTGCTGTTTGCTGCTGATAACTGTAGCCATGGAGCATGAAGCAAAATCAGCAGAAGCAGCCTGATTAACAATGTGATTACTTTATATATAGTATAGCCAAGCCAAGGTACTGTATCTATGGGGTATTTTTCACCTTTCTAAATACAGAATAGTGAAGCATCATAGCTAAGTAGGAGTGAGAAGGGAATGTAGTATTTCATGTGATCAAACTCTGACAATAGAACTGATGGAGTCTTAGTTCTACAGTGTTAGTCATATTCTTTTGAATTGGGCATACTAAGATCAAAATGAAGGCATGCATCTTAATCCATTTTTAGAAAGGGATGGAACAAACAGGTAAAAGGCTTGGCATGGTTTGCAAAACAAACAGACAAGGAATACTCTAAACCAACTTAAAAACATAAAAACCCAGCCTTCCTTTAAAGATCAGTGGGAAGGGCATTCTCCTTTGCTCCTAAATATGCAGAAGATATTGAACTATGAAAAGTCAATCCTCCTGAAGAGCCTCGCTTTGCAACTTTCTTCCGTGGATGAGCTCCCTATGAAGAGTAAAGGACAAGGTTCAACAGTACATTAATTCTACCATGGCCATGGATATTCCATTTCAAAAGCAGGTCTACAGTTCAGGATACACACACTAATGTGTTTCTTATCAAGATATCCATGCAATGTAACAACAGAATCAAACAAATCTAATGGTCTCTGTTGTAGATAAAAATGAGAACACCCTCTTGTGCGCCTATATTTGAATGTTTGGTTTACAGTTAGTAGACTGTTTAGGAGTGATTAGAAGGTGTCTCCTTTGGAGATGTGTACTTGGGGGTAGCCTTTAAGATTTCAGAAGCCCACTCTAAGACCAGCTTCCCCACCCCTCAATTACATGTTTGTCTCTCTATCCTCATGCTATGTACTTCTGGATCAAATGCCAGCTCTCAACTACTGCTCCACACTCCCCACCATAATGATCATGTAATCCCCAGAAACTATAAGCAAGCACTTAATTATAGGGTTTTTCTATATTGCCTTGGTCATGTTGCCTTATCACATCAATAGAGTAGAAACTAAGACAGCCTCCAAGAGTTAATACTTCTGAAACTCTAGTCATATAAGAATTCTTCTGCCACTTAGAAAAGGATGTAATTGCACATAAACAGATTGACAGAGGGCCTTTGGCCTTTGGAACCTGGATCTCTTTTAACTTAGTGGTCAACAGTTACTGTTGCTGTCTATATGATACCGACAAATAGAAACAACTTTTCTCCTCTGAAATGGGTAAATATCCTACCATTGTGCATCTTAAACCTCTGCTCTATCAAAACAAAGTCTACTTTTTGTCCAACAATTTTATGTATGAGCCAATAGTTTAGGGTTGATCATTTATATCATCCAAACTACCATCTTCATCTTTGTAGACTATATAGCGTAGATAAGTAGGTTAGCACCAGTAAGTGCTTATCTGGAAAACTATCTCTGTACTCCAAGGAATCACAAGCACAGTGTACATATATCCATGACTGGTTTGGGTTATTCACTGTTTCTGCAAAAATACTAACTTTAAAAGGGGAGTACATACTCCTTTGCTTTCCATTTTATTATTATCATGCTAATATTTTCAAAATGCACTACTTTATTTTGCCTTGTTTTCAAAAAAAACCCATTGAACAATATTTTTCTGGTGAAAATAAGAGGCAGAGAAACATTAGATTTGATCAAAATAGCAGCTATTTAAAATAAGAATAACAGTGTTGGTTAATAATTTGAGACATTTCTCAGTTTAGGATTCGTCCTCTGAGATGATTTTTTTCTTCAGTTTATCAATGTGAATATACTAATGTTTTCTTTCTTAAAATGTCACAGCATAATATCTCTCATAAGGAAAAAATCTATGACACTGAAATATTAGTTTTAAATCTCAGGCATTCTGAACTCAAACTATGTTTTGAAAAATGTATAGGTCAAACAAAACTTGTTTATGGCCTGCTTAACTAACTAGAATGTGACTTTTAATAGTAAGAGCAGTATCCTCTTTTAAGTGTAAGAATAGAGATTTGTTACCATTAGAATCAATGTGTCAACATTGCAGTGGCTGGAGAATTAAGTATACTTTCTACTACCCTAGTTGGCCACTGTGCCTCTATGTTCTGTGCCCTGCTGTCAGGGCATCCATATACTGTTGAGATAGAGATGTAGCAAACCAAGGGAATACTAAAGTTCTAACCATTCCTTCCTTCTGTGCATAGTTTGACTAAGCTTATGAAAGAAAAGCTCAAGTCCAAGTGGATAAAGGACCTCAACATAAAACCAGATGTACTGAATCTAATAGAAGAGAAAGTGGAAAAGAGCCTTGAACTCATTGGCACAGGGGGAATTTTCCTAATCAGAAGTCCAATAGCTTATGCTCTAAGATCAAGAATTGATAAATGGGACCTTATGAAACTGGAAAGCTTCTGTTAAGCAAAGTACAGAGTCAATAAGACAAAGTGGCAACCTACAGATTGGGAAAATATCTTCACTAATTCCACATCTGATAGAAGGCTAATATCTAAAATATACAATGAATGCAAGAAGCTAACTACCAAAGAAAGAAAGAAAGAATGTAAGAAAGAAGGAAGGAAGGAAGGAAGGAAGGAAGGAAGGAAGGAAGGAAGGAAGGGAAGAAAGAAAGAAAACAATCAACCAAGTGAAAAAATAGGGTATACAACTAAACCAAGAATTCACAACAGAGGAATCTCGAATGGCTGAGAAGCACCTAAAGAAATGTTCAAAGTCTTCAGTGTGCAGAGAAATGGAAATCTAAACAACCCTGAGATTCCACCTTACACCAATCAGAATGGCTAATATCAAAGCCTCAGGTGACAACATATATTGAAGAGGACATGGAGAAAGAGGAACACTTCTCCATTGCTGATGGGATTGCAAACTGGTACAACCACTGTGGAAATCAATCTGGATGTCCCTCAGAAAATTGGAAACAGATCTACCTAAAGACCCAGGAATACCTCTCTTGAGAATATACTTAAAAGATGTCTCATCATGCCACAGGGGCACGTGTTCCGGTATGTTAATATCAGTCTTATTTGTGATAGCCAAAAGGTGGATATATCCCAGATGTCTCATGACAGAAGAATGGATACAGAAAATGTGGTTCATTTACACAATAGAATACTACTTGGCTATTACGAACAATAACATCCTGAGTTTTGCAGGCAAATAGATGTAACTAAAAATATAATCCTGAGTGAGGTAACTGAGACCCAAAAGGAAGTGCATGGTATATACTCACTAATAGTTGGAAATTATCCAGAGAGAGAGAGAGGAAGAAAGGAAGGAAGGAAGGAAGGAAGGAAGGAAGGAAGGAAGGAAGGAAGGAAGGAAGGAGGGAGGGAAGAAAGGAAGGAAGGAAGGAAAGAAAGAAAGAAGGAAGGAAGAGTACAGAATACCCAAGATACAATCCACAGAACTAATGTAGGTCAACAAGCTGAAGGGCTCAAGTGAGGACTCCTCAGTCCCAATTGGTAGAGTAAAGAAAGCAATTACAAGTAGTAAGGGAGGGAGGGACCTGGGAGGAAAAGTGGACTGGGGCATGGGTGGGAGAGGGGAGTCTAATCTGGTATTGGGTGAGATTAAAAGGACTGAAGCCCTGAGGCCCAGCAGAAATAATGGAAACAGGCAACCTAGGGAGGAAGGAGGTTGGGGAAACCCTCCAGAATGCCCCAGAGACCTGGGAGGTGAGAGACTCTCAGAACTCAAAGAGAGGGACCTTAGATGAAATGCTTGACAGTAGGGAGTAGGAACTTAATAGAGCCCACCTCCAGCAGGAAGAAAAGGCATCAAGTGAAGGAGGGGGTTGCCGTCCCATAGCCAAAACTTTGACCCATAATTATTCCTGTCTGAAAGATCTGCAGGGATGGAAATGGAGAGGAGCCTGCAGAAAAGTAGGTCCAGTGACAGGCTGAAAGTGGGATCCAGCTCAATGGGAGGTCCCAAGGCCTGGAACTATTACTGAGGCTATGGAGTGGACACAAAAAGGGACCTGTCATGATTGCCCTCTGAAAGACCCAAGAAGCAGCTGAGAGAGTCAGATGCAGATATTTGTACCCAAGCAATGAACAGAAGCTACTGAGCCTGGTGGTTGAATTAGGGTAAGGCTGGAAGAAGCTAAGAAGGAGGGTGACCCTTTAGAAGGATCAGCAATCTCTATTAACCTGGACCCCTCAGATCTTTCAAAGAATGAACCACCATTCTGATTAGTGAACCAGGTAATTTACACCAGGCCCCCAACACATACAGCAGAGGACTGCATGGTCTGGGTTCAGTAAGAGAAGATACACCTAACCCTCAAGAGACTGGAGGCCTGAGGAAGTTTAGAGGTCTGGTTGGGTGGTATTGTGGGGTGGGGACATCCTCCTCATGGAGATAGGGTGTGGGGTGGAGGTATGAGATGTGGAACAGTCGGATGGTGGACCGGGAGAGTGAAATAAAATCTGGAGTATAAAAAATAAATAAATAAAAGACAGAAAATTAAAATAAAATAAATTACTTTTTTTAAAAAAAAGTAAAAAAAAAAAAGAAAAGAAAGAAAGAAATTCTGAGAGACTGAAGCAATCTTGACAGAAAAAGCAGATTTCCAGGAATTAGGATATCTAATTTTAAGACAGAGCTATAGCAACCAAAAATGAAAAAAGAAAAGAAAGAAAAAACCACCACACATGTATTAAAACAGGCCAGTGGAACACAATACAGGCTTCAGAAATAAACCTTTACATTCATAGTCAACTAAACTTTATACATCTATAGCCAAACAATACTTGACATAAACTCTAAGGATGTAGCTGGAAAAGAAGGAAAAGATTCTTCAATAAAGGGTGCATGGAATAATGCACCTTCCTCCATCTTCCTCTGTACAAAGATACCTCAAATGGTCCAAAATTTTAACAGAAGACTTAAAACTTTTGAACTCCTAGAGGCAAACACTTCAAGGTCTCAACCATAGCCAATGACTTTCTGTAGAGGATTTCAGTAGCCCAGGAAAGAGCAACAAAAGACGAAACTACCAGAGCAACAACACAACCTACAGAATGGTAGGAAATCTTTGTAACTACTCATCTCAAAACTCAATAGTAAACCTCACATAATCCAGTTTAAAATGGGCCAATTGCCCATAAATACTATTTAAAAAGTACTCAGATTCCTTCTTTAAGGCCAGGTGATGCTTTGGCTAATAAAATGTAAGTAGAAAGGATATGTATTTTGTTATGGAAGTCTTCATAGTTGGTGATGATCAAGTTGCTTTCTTATATCTGTATCCTCATGAATAAGCAAACAGTTGTTGAGACAGCTTCTGTCTACTCAGGTCTCTGAGTTACTTGACCAAGCTTACCCCAACCTGCAGCTAAGATTTTAAGAGTTCTATGTGACTGCCACAGAATATAAGACTGATGAATATAATAAGAGAAAATTAACAAACAAAAGCCTTTGGGCTACTATGAAGCTTAACCTATCTAGAATTTCAGATTTTTCTTTCTTTCTGTTTCAGTTACAAAGTTGAGCGTGAGGTAATAGATTTCCCTTGTTAGATTCACAGTAGATGAAAGTAGTAAGGACCCTTTGACATGTCTGTTTTCTAGTTCTGTAAATGTAGACAATGCATCATGATAATGCCAAAACTTCCTCCAGTGCCTCCACCACACCAACACATCTCTCTCACCAATCCAAGTCCTTTTTGTTTTCATCCCCCTAAGCTAAATCAGTGTTCCCCATATGTACATAATTATGGGGCTAGGGTATAGACAACCTATCAGTGACCATATTGCAAAGAAGAGTTACTCTCCTATCTTATATTTCAAGATCCTCTATGGTGATCCATAGTGTTGGGGCATGAACTCATTTGATATTAGCAACAATGAAACAAAAGGACACTTAGGAGCAACTACATGTTTAAGTAAGTTTCTTCTTCCCTTCTCACTACTACAGGAATATGCCTGAAGAAAGGATGAGTGATGTTAAATAAAGAAAGGGGTTTTGTCCAGAGGGCCTTGAAGTAATCAATGGCTAATTAAATTTTATGCATGTGAGAGAACACAACCAAATCCATAAAAATGAAAACAAAAACAAAAAGAAGAGAAAATTATTCAAGACATGTAAACAGTAAACGTATACTGTATGCCAGTGGGATTTTGTGGCTCTCCAGTAATAGAAATCACTGTACCACTAGATAACCAATAATCCTCCCTACCTCTAGTCCCAAGCTCCACACTCTACAAGCTCTTCAACAAAATAATCTCCTAGTATAATTGGACATTTGTTGTGGCTTCACTCACGTCCCATTTAACACTTTTAGAAAAGTCACTTTTTTTCTGTCTGAACATGGAAAATAAAAAAAAAAAGTCTTTATTCAATGTGTGTGTGGGGGGGGAGGGTGTTAAAGCATTATGCATTTTGGGAGATTCCTCCCAAGCACAGAGTGTTACCAAGCCGTTATACACCTATAAATCAAGTCTTCACTTCTAATCCAGATAACTGGCTCAGTGGAAGAATTAATCCCGTTTATGTTATACTTCACTTATCATGAAGTGGCTCTTTTTATTTTCCCTTGCCCAATAACAGAAGATAGGCTGAAAGGCAAAATATTGCCATAAGGCCAAAGGGAATTGAAACACTCGTTATTTATTTTCTGGTTTGTTTACAGTTTGTTTTCTCTTCTTAAAACTGCATTGGAGTTACATTTAGTTCATTGAGCTCATCTCTAATAGAGGTAAAAATGTAATTGTAAGATAATCAGACATCAAAATAAAAAGATTGACTACTTTAAAATAAATTTTTTAGCAGATTTTAAAAGACTTAATCCATGTAACAGTCTAACTTGTTTTAAATGACAGAGAAATGTCCCAATAAATATTCCTTGTGATATCTTCAAGGAAAGCAAACTCACCATTGTCCAGCAGATTTCAAAAACCCGCTTTAACAGATGTTATAGACAAGTTCATATCCTGTGAGCCAACCTTATTTCCAACAGCCTCTGGCTGCCTTCACGTTATTTTAACTTTGTTTTGAAAGTCTTAAACTCCGGGGACTTGATATTATTGTTTTAAAACTTTTAACTAGGAAGTAAGCTCAAAGATACCTGTACTTATGGGATAGAAGTGGGGTACCTGTTCAGGGACTAGCAAATCGGGAGCAAATAGAGACCCTTTTTGCTCTTGATGTCAAGTGCTGTAAACTCTGGTTTTGCAATGTGCTTTTGGCATGAAACTGCTTTTTCCTTCCTAACTTACTCTGTCTTTCCAATATTGCAGAGTATTGATCTGTCCATTTTTCTTGTGTGTATCATATGCTACTCCAGCTGCCACAATATATTTCAATTTTTTTGTTATATTGGGTATGAAAAATAAAAGGTCTCTAGTAACCACTTTTAAGACAGGGTACCAAAACTCACTCTTAAACTTGGGCAACAAAATCTGATGAGACAAACAAGAAAGGCTTAGGGTTTTTTTTTTCATTCCTTCTTTCCTGTTTTTGATGAAAAAAAAAACCAGAACTGTTTTCACTGCATGCACCTCAATTTCTATGTGTATTTAATAAAGATAGTGATGGTTTGAACTAATTTATAAAGTAGAATGGTTTACATGACAATAAACAGTTATCGACTCATTGCAAATGCACCAAGTCTATCAAAAACAAATCATGATTTTGGAGGGCTGTTAACCACTCTGCATATTTTCATAGCAAATCAGTGTGTGGTTATTTAACACAGGTGTTTCTGTAATTGCTCTACTTTTGGAAAACTCAATGCTCAATGGCCCTCAAGCACTTCCACCTGTCAAGTGTGTTGGTCCATTATTAGTATTCCAGATGAAATTGTAAAACATGAAACATGCTTAGCTGATTAAAGATTTCATCTTGCATACTCGGAGTCTGTTTGGATTTTTCGTGTTATTACTTCATTCCTGCTAAATGTATATTCACATGTCACACCCATCCAGAAATTGAACATTGCTAAGGATCTGCCTAGCAAGAGGTACAGATGTTATAGCCAAGGAAGATCTTGAATTTAAAAAACAAACAACTAGTTTTCTACACTACAAACCTGCTTTATAAAAGAAATTAAACAAGAGTAGCCAGTGGACCTTTATGGAAGTCTTATTCTCTATGATACACTATTTTAAACTGTCATGAAATAAGAGTACATTGTGAAACATTAAAATGACTAATTGGTTTTATAACTCATACAAAAAGACAGCTTGGATTTCAAACAACCCAAAGACGGGAGCCATATGGTGTTTCAGCTTCTGCTACGTAAAAATAAAAAAGTATATGAGCAAAATAAGCCAGGTCTCTTCCTTCTTAAAACTCTTACAAACTAGTTTGGCATGAAAATTTACATGAGAAACAATTATGAAACAAGTAGCAATGGAATCTTCTCAAATTACAGTTTGCCTTAGAAAACTTAAACAACAAAATCCCTCAAACTCAACAATAGGCAGTTGACAATGTGTAGATATGTATAGAGATCAGAAAGCTGTAGTTTTAGACAGTGGGGGAGAGATATATTATTGTTATTGATGCTAAAACTTTTGATTGTAGTATCTCAAAATCATTTTTATTATTTACTTTTAAGCAGTATAGATTTAGATTATACTTTCTTAGTTATCTCCTGAGTGATGGTATTTTATTTTGAAGAAGTATCAATGTCTTTTTTCCTCTTTTTCTAATTTTTACTCAACTTAATTGCTTTATGAACAGAAATTCATCTATAAAATACCTACTATAAAAATTTTGACAACTTCTTTATGATGTGTAAGTTCAATTTTATGAATGACTCATGTCTTCTACTCTTCTTTCTACTCTTAGAAAGAAAATCTAGTTCTTTTAGCTTTTTTGGTTGTTGTTATTTTGAGACAGGATATATATATATATAAATATAAATAAATATATATATATATATATATATATATATATATATATATATATATATA
>JANHMN010000005.1:46947360-47054391 GCA_030674055.1 Rhabdomys pumilio
ATATATATATATATATATATATATATATATATATATATATATATATATATTAACTCATGAAGTAGACCAAGCTGGCTTTAATCTCACCAAAATCTGCCTTTCTCTGCCTCCTGAGTGCTGGGATTAAAGCATGCACTATCCTATCCAGCAACCAGTTTTTTATTTTACATATTTATTTTATTATTACGTATGTGGGGGCATAAGTGGGTGGATGACTGTAGGGGTGAAGGGTGGGTATGAACATGTGTAGGAGTGGCAAGAGGTTGTCAGATTTCCTGGACCTAGTATTACAAGTGGTTGTGAATCACCCAACAAGGGTGCTAGGAACTGAAATTGAGTCTTTTGGAGGAGGAGTAGTACATGCTCTTAAATTCTAATCCATTTCTCTACCTCCTATTCTGTGTATACTTTAAAATATCTATATCTCTTCTTATATTTGGTTGCAATATATAAAAATATATGTACTATTCATATTATATAAGGGGATTGTGATGCTGTTGGTAGACAAAATGGTTTTCGGTTTAGTTGAGAGGTAAAGGAATGATTGTTTAGGGAGATTAACAGAAAGTGAGAAACGAGGTGAGAAGTAAAGATTTTAAGTATAACCACCTGTCTCACATAATTAGACAGATACAAAGTTTACTATTATGTTGATACTACTGTACTAGGTAGAAAGTGACTTAAGTTTCCCAATCTTTCTGCAAGCCTTCTCTTTTATTCTCCATCTTCCCCTCCTCTCACTGATTCATTTTTCAAATACATACCAAGTTTCAATTGTATGTTAGGCACTGGTTTCTCCACATGCAAGTCAGCAGGGAGCAAAACAGATGGAAATCATGGCTTTCATTAACCTGCATTCTAGCAGGAAAAGATTTCCAATAAGCATGTAAACAGAATATATTGGATTCCAAAAGTAGATATAAATAGCAAGGAAGGAGCAGCTTTCAGTTTAAGTAGGATAGGCAGCCATTAGAGGGTTTTTAATGGGACCAGTGACATGATTTGACATAATCTGTTTTGAGATAGCTGGGAAAGGAAAGGGGAAAAATTAGATTTGCAAAGTTCCTATGCTGCAATGTGTTTAACGTTGACGTTGATTTTTCTTTACAATGTTAAGCAATTGTAAAGTCTTTAGTATAACAGAATACAAAATTCACAAATGGCTTACCTTTGGAGAATTACATATTTGACTTATTAGATTAAATGCACCACTCTCCAATGATTTGTAAACCTAAGTGTGTATCAGAATCACCTAAAGAACTTGTTAGACTAAACTGCTGGAGACCAGTCAGTGTTCTTGATTGCGTCAATCTCATGTAGAACCTAAGATTTCCCTTTCTAACAACTTCCTTGCAGGATCAGATCCTGAGTTTTCAGACCCACAAATCAAAACCCTGTAACAATAGTGTGAGACACATTGGTATGTGTAGTAATGATGCTAAGGAAATGAATGTTTTGATTGTCTTCTGGTATTCAGAGCTTCTCACTCTTTTTCACTGACATTTTAACTTTCCATGTTTAGTCATATATCACAGAATAATTGAAACTAGATAAGAAATGGTTAGGTGATTACCTAATTGATTGTTTTAAAAGTCAAAGAGTGGGGGCTAAAGAGATTGTTCAACAGTTAAGGGCAATGACTCTTCTTGCAAAAGACCTGTTTTCAGAGCCTGCATGGTGGCACATGACAGTTGGTAAATCCAGTTCCAGGGGATCTGGCACCCCATAGTGCATATGTACACCAGCAAAAACAGTTGTGCACATAAAATTAAAAGGAAAAATCCTTAAAAGCCTGAGAGTGCTAATATTGCATCTTTTAAAGAGGAAAAACAAATTTGCAACTAAGTTAAATGCATTATTTATACAAAATACTTAAACCAGATAATTCCCATTACTATTAACCCTCAGTTTGTCATAGCTTCCCTGAATTCTTTTGAATCATTTCCAGGATGCCATCTTATTATTATTTCAATATATTGTAAAGAAGAGACTTATAATAAGAATGTACATGAAACATTCTGAATTAATGACATGATGGAGGTTGCATTTATTTCTTATATTTTTAGAATAGAGAGTAAAAGGAGCTAAATAATTTTGCCATGATTTTGCAACAATTATTTAGAAATATTGGACTGTTGTTGAAATGCTAAATGTATTGAATTCAATGGACATATATGCCAAAGGCTCCAGTTTAAGAAATATATACCTTATATCTTAAAGCAAATGAGACACATATTGGCCATTTCATAGAGTGTCAATTATTATCACCAACGGACATTTCTTCAGTTTTGCAGATTTACATGTTTTCAGTCAAACACAGAGATTTCCCATTTTAATTTGATATCAATAAAATGAGGAAACAAGGAAGTACATGTAGAGGTAATATTATATGAACAGACTTTTACATGTAACAATTGAAAAAAGAGAGGGCATTAATTTCAAAGACAACAAAGGGGTACAAGAGAGAGTTGGGAAGAAGAAAGGGGAAAATGATGGAATTATATAGTAATTTAGAAATAAACATTATTTTAAAAAGATAGTCATTAATGTTTTTAATTCATCAATTTATTTATGTAAAAACAATGGAAATTGAGCAAAATGAATGGTGAGTATATGAAGTTACATTTCATTCATTTTTCAAATTCCAAAGGAAACACAAAACAAAATAGGTCATGTAGAGTCAGAATATGTGGTCTGTTCAATCTGTCATGTTAATTAAAGATTCTTTCAGGATGTTAATGTCTTGCTATTCTATGCTTTATGTAAAAGAAGTGACAGACCAATTTTGCTTGGATAATCCAAAAGTACATTATTTTAAAATGAGGTTTGGGGTACATTTTAGCTTTTTATATTTGGTTTATGTCTGCAGCATATTCATAAAAAAGGTTCTAGGAGGAGACTGCCATGTTTGTATTTTTAGGTTAGTCTCTCTGTGTGCGGTTTTACATTTGTATTTCTGGAGCCATATTGATTAATTCAGTATATAGTTTCTTCCACTTTAACAAAGACAATTTTAAGCACAAGAGATTATTTTAAATTGTCCACATTTTCTGTGTTCCACAGCTGAAATAATTGCAACATACACAAATTTTAAATGTCATCCATTGCTGATGAGAAACTTTTGGGTTTTACAAATAAAGGTAATTTGTGAATTACTACAAAAGCAAGGTTTATGTGTTTATTGAGAAAACTTGTGATGTTCATGAATATAAACCTTGCTCCTAAAGTTTGAAATGTTTCCAAGTATTCAGCAGAAACTAGTAAAACTATCTTCCTTTGTTCTTTGTATTTTGACTATATCTTCTACACAGCAATCCCCAGTAAAAATTTGTCAAGTGAATGAATAAGATGATCTATGTAGTTACTTGATAAGAATACAATTTACTAATTAAAGATTTAATTAAAATTCATTTTATGCATCTGAGTGTTTTGCTTGCATGAAGGTGTATGTTCACCACATTCATGCCTGGCACCCAAGGTGGCCAAAAGAGGGCATAGGATATCTACAATTTGAGTTATGGATGCTCATGCACTGTCATTTTTGAACTTGACCTGGCCCTCTGCAAGAATAGCTAGTACTCTTAACCACTGATACACTTCTCTAACCTCATACTGAAATTTTTTAATCCCATAGTAATGGTCCCAACGATACCAACTTTTATTTTTATATCCCTAACAGGTGGCACAAGGGCACAATTTCCTCTTCTTCATTTGAATTTATTGTCTTGAGACTCATCTAAGCATAGAGGAGCCAAGCCACCTAACTAAAAGAAACATTAATTTAAAATATCTCAGCTATAGCTAAAACACACCCACAATCTCCACTGTATTCACAATTCATCTCTTATATTCAATTGTCTTCATTTCTATGTTTAATCTGACATCCACTCAACAATCAAAATCTCAGTAAGGAAGATGTGATAGGCCTATCTTGGGTCATGTACTCACTCATACAGTGAGAGAAACAGAGTTCTGTCAGTGTGGGCTCTAGCAGAATTGTATGCTATATGAAATGAGCTGCCTACTAACACAATGTAAAACAAGACGGATAATTTTTAAATAAAAATAGCAAATCTTTCTTCTATTTTGAGGAAAAGGATCTCATGTATCTCATGCTGACCTCTACCTTGTAGATGTAATGTAGGGTGTGATCAAACTTCTGATATTTCTGATTGCAGTTTCTTTGTGTTGGGATTGCAAATGGTATACCAACAAGCCTGGCTCATGTGTTGCAGGGAATCAAACCTGGTCTTTATTCTTGCTAGGTAAACACTATACCAACTTAGCACCATCATCAGTGCTTTTTTAAAAAAAATAGCACTGAATACATTGACACATTTTGAAAACAAAGCATAAACCACATTAAGGGATGGCTGGTGACAAATTAGAAAAGTGACTCAGACAAGATCAGGCGGGTTCAGGGTGGTATAGCCAGAGATAGAAAAACAATTCAAGTGCTAGCTTCAGCAGCACATATACTAAAATTGGAATGATACAGAGAACCTATACAAACATAACTCCACTTACAATAACAAAAATAACAGGAAACAACATTCATGTTTTCTTAATATCTCTTAATATCAATGGACTCAATTCTCCAATAAAAAGACATAGACTATCAGACTGGATACATAAACAGGACCCAACATTTTGCTGCCTACAGGAAACGCACCTCTGTGAAAAAGACAGATACTACCTCAGAGTAAAAGGATGGAAAACAATCTTCCAAGCAAATGGTCCCAAGAAACAAGCTGGAGTAGCGATTCTAATATCAAATCGTTTTTCAACCAAAAGTAATCAAAAAAGATACAGAAGGACACTTCATATTCATCAAAGGAAAATGTACCAAGAGGAACTCGCAATTCTGAACATCTATGCCCCAAATGCAAGGGCACCCATATACATAAAAGAAACTTTGCTAAAGCTTAGAACATTCATTGCACCTTACACAATAATAGTGGGAGACTTCAACACCTCACTCTCAGCTATGAACATATCATGGAAACAGAAACTAAATCGAGACACAATGAAACAAACAGAAGTTATGAACCAATTGGACTTAACTGACATCTATAGAACATTTCATCCTGAAACAAAATAATATACCTTTTTCTCAGTACCTCATGGTACCTTCTCCAAAATAGACCATATAATTAGTCACAAAACAGGCCTCAAAAGATACAAAAAGATTGAAATAATCCCTTGTACCCTATCAGATCACCATGGACTAAGACACGTCTTTGATAAGAACAAAAACAACGGAAAGCCCACATACATGTGGAAACTGAACAATGCTCTACTTAATTATAACTTGGTCAAGAAAGAAATAAAGAAAGAAATTAAAGACTTTTTAGAATTTAATGAAAATGAGGACACATCGTATCAAAACTTGTGGGACTCCATGAAAGCAATACTAAGAGGAAAACTCATAGCTCTAAGTGCCCACAAAAAGAAACTGGAAAGAGCATACACTGACAACCTGACAGCACACTTGAAAGCATTAGAACAAAAAGAAGCTAATATACTCAAGAGGAGTAGATGGCAGGAAAAAATCAAACTCAGGGCTAAAATCAACCAAGTTGAAACAGAAAGAACTATACAAAATATCAACAAAACCAGGAGCTGGTTCTTTGAGAAAATCAACAAGATAGGCAAACCCTTAGCAAGACTAACCAAAGGGTGCAAAGACAGTACTCAAATTAATAAAATCTCATCAAACTACTCCACAGAATAGAAACAGAAGGAACAATATGCAATTCATTCTATGAAGCTACAATTACTCTCATACCTAAGCCTCACAAAGACCCAACAAAGAAAGAGAACTACAGACCAATCTCTCTTATGAATATTGATGCAAAAATACTCAATAAAATTCTTGCAAGCCGAATCCAAGAACATATCAAAACAATCATCCATCATGATCAAGTAGACTTTATCCCAGGAATGCAGGGATGGTTCAATATTCAGAAATCCATCAATGTAATCCACTACATAAATAAACTCAAAGAAAAAAACCACATGATCATTTCACTAGATGCTGAGAAAGCATTTGACAAAATTCAACATCCCTTCATGTTAAAAGTCTTGGAAAGAGCAAGAATTCAAGGTCCGTACCTAAACACAGTAAAAGCAATATACAGCAAGCCAGTAGCCAATATCAAACTAAATGGAGAGAAACTGGAAGCAATCCCACTAAGATCAGGGACTAGACAAGGCTGCCCACTCTCACCCTACCTATTCAATATAGTACTGGAAGTCCTAGCTAGAGCAATTAGACAACAAAAGGAAGTCAAAGGAATACAAATAGGAAAGGAAGAATTTAAAATTTCACTATTTGCAGATGATATGGTGGTACACTTCAGTGACCCTAAAATTTCCAACAGCAAACTCCTAAACCTGATAAACAATGTCAGTAAAGTGGCTGGATATAAAATCCACTCAAACAAATCAGTAGCCTTCCTATACCCAAAAGATAAACAGGCTGAAAAAGAAATTAGGGAAATGACACTCTTCACAATAGTTACAAACAATATAAAATATCTTGGAGTGAACCTAACCAAGCAAGTGAAAGATCTGTGTGACAAGAACTTCAAGTCTCTGAAGAAAGAAACAGAAGAAGATCTCAGAAGATGGAAAGATGTCCCATGCTTCTGGATTGGCAGGATTAATTTATTAAAAATGGCCATCTTGCCAAAAGCAATCTATAGATTCAATGCAATCCCCATCGAAATTCCAAGTCAATTCTTCATAGAGATAGAATGAGCAATTTGCAAATTTATTTCGAACAACAAAAAACCCAGTATAATGAGAACTATTCTCAACAATAAAAGAACTCTGGGGGAATCACCATCCCTGACCTCAAACTCTACTCCAGGGCAATAGTAATAAAAAACTGCATGGTATTGGTACAGAGGCAGGCAGGAAGATCAATGGAATAGAATTGAAGATCCAGAAATGAGCCCACACACCTATGATCATTTGATCTTTCACAAAGGAGCTAAAACTATCCAGTGGAAAAAGGACAACATTTACAGCAAATGGTGCTGGTTCAACTGGAGGTCAACTTGTAGAAAGATGCAAATCAATCCATTCTTATCTCCTTGTACAAAGCTCAAATCCAAGTGGATAAAAGACCTTCACTTAAAACCAGATACACTGAAACTAATAGAAGGGAGGTTGGGGAAGACCCTCGAATATCTACGCACAGGGGAAAAGTTCCTGAACAGAACACCAATGGCTTATGCTCTAAGATTTTTAGTTTTAACAAATTTTAATTTTTAACAAATTTTCATTTGTTAATTATTATTAACAAATGGGACCTCATAAAATTGCAAAGCTTCTGTAAGGCAAAGGACATTGTCAATAAGACAAAATGGCAACCAACAGATTGGGAAAAGATCTTAACCAATCCCACATCTGATAGAGGGCTAATATCCAAGATATACAAAGAACTCAAGAAATTAGACTCCAGACAACCAAATAACCCTATGAAAAATGGGGTACAGAACTAAACAAAGAATTCTCAACAAAGGAAACTCGAATGGCCGAGAAGCACCTTAAGAAATGCTTAACATCTTTAGTCATCAGGGAAATGCAAATCAAAATAACCCTGAGATACCACCTCACACCAGTCAGAATGGCTAAGATCAAAAACTCAGATGATAGTAGATGGTGGCAAGGATTAGGAGAAAGAGGAACAGTCCTCCATTGTGGGTGGGATTGCAAGTTGGTACAACAACTCTGGAAATCAGTCTGGCGGTTCCTCAGAAAACTGGACATAGCATTACCTGAGGATCCAGCTATACCACTCCTGGTCATATACTCAGAAGATTCTCCAACATATAACAAGGACATACGCTCCACTATGTTCATAGCAGCCTTATTTATAATAGCCAGAAGCTGGAAAGAACCAAGATGTCCCTCAACAGAGGAATGGCTACAAAAAATGTGGTACATTTACACAATGGAGTATTTTAATAACTCAGTTATTAAAAATAATGAATTTGAGAAATGTTTAGGTAAATGGATGGAACTAGAATTATCATGCTGAGTGAGTTAACCCAATCACAAAAGAACACACATGGTATTTACTCACTGATAAGCAGATGTTAGCCCAAAAGCTTGGAATAGCGAAGACTCATCTCACAGACCACATTAAGCTCATGAAGAAGGAATACCAAGTGGGGATGCCTCAGTTCTACCTAGAATGAGTAACAAAAATACTCAAGGGGACAAATATAGAAACAAAACATTGGACAGAAACTGTAGGAGGGGCCATCTGGAGACCATTCCACTTGGGTATCCATCCAATGTACAGTCATCTAAACTAGACACTGATGTGGATGGCTGGAAGTGCATGCTGTCAAGAACATGATATACCTGTCTCCTTAGAGGTCTGCCAGAGACTGACACATTCAGAGGATTATGCTCACAGCTAACCACTGATATGATCAAGTGTTTCCTAATGGAGAAGTTAGAGAGAAGACTGAAGGAACAGAAAGTGTTTGTGACCCCATGAGGAAAGAAACAATACCAACCAACCAGAGCTCCCCAGGGTCTAAACCACCAGCCTGGGAGCACATAGGGAGGGACCCATGACTCCACCTGTATATGTAGGGCAAGATGGCCTTGTCAGGCATATGTGGTAGAGGAGATTCTTGGTCGCATGAAAAACTAACATAGAGTGGGGGGGATGTGAGGGTGGGGAGGGGGTAGTGGGGGCAGGGGGTAGGTGGGGGCACAGCCTCATAGAAACATGAAGAGGGGGGGTGGAATAGGAGGTTTCTGGGTGGTGGGAGGAAGTGGGGTAAGGGGATAAAATCTGAAATGTAAATGTAATACCCAATAAAAAATTAAAAAAAAAAAAAGAAAGAAAGGCGACTCAGATTTGGGCAACTGGGAATCATAGTCACTAGGCTCATAGTGTTTGATGGGGACCTCTGAATTTAAACTTTGAATGGACAGAGATGAATAAAAGAAAGCTTTTGTCTTGTGAAAAAGAACAGTGGGTTGAGTTTGGGAGTGTATTGTTTTAGCAAAGCAGATTTTGGTCAGATGGTTCCTACTCACCTATTGACACTGAGTTCTGGCACCATTCAGGCTTTTTCCAATCAAAGTCAGTTTGTACCAAGGTAATAATGTCAAAGGGGAGCTGTATCACAGAACTGAATGATACATGTAGGATTCATTTCTTAGGAGACAGACTGCAGTGAAGGAAAGGGTATTAATCATATGTGAGTGCCTTTTATAGACGATACATTGGGCTACAAACCTTACATATCTGATCTTATTTTCCCCTCATAAGTCTATAAATTATGATCTATTCATGTTTTTCAGTTGAAAGCCCAGTTGATAAAAGCTAAGTCAGTTACTCAAAATCACATACTGATTAATGGTACAGTTTAAATTCAAAGTCAAGTTTAGCACATTGGGATTTGGCAAAGCAAGTAAGGTTGAAGCCAGAGTTCTAAATTTGTAACTAAAAACAGTTTATAGTCATTCCCTCAATAAAGGTGCAGGATGACTGAAGAGAGGGAGAGAGAGAGAGAGAGAGAGAGAGAGAGAGAGAGAGAGAGAGCTCTGAAAGTTTCATTTAAGCTATAAAACACACAAATAGAATAAGATGAATCTATTCACTCATGTTATGAAAAAAAATTGTTTTCTTCTGTCCTTTGATCAAGATAGACTCCAGCAGTAGAAATATATTGTTTCTACTATATAATATATTCAGCAGTAGGATATGTTATTCATACCATAATTCAGTCACTATAGATAAACCAGAAACCATATCAATTATAAGGTTCTAAGAAATCTCAATCTACTGGACAAGAGAGTTTATGGACTCAAACAAAAGAAAGGGAGATGTCAATTAAATACAGGTAGTCAAAAATAGAAGTTCCAAAAGACACCACAATATATAGTACTCTATAGTTATGTAATAAATTTCACTACAAACTAATCCAAAATGTTACCAAAACTTAACAGCTTATCATAATATGTACATACTTTCTGTGGTTCTAGGAGCTGGGAATGCCTAAACACCATTATTTGAGCTCTAGGTTTCTCATGAAGTTCTCTTGATGATTGATTGTGCCTTACAGATTCATTTTCCAGGGCAATTGATTTCAACAAGTTAATAATGGTTGCTAATAACCTCAATTCCTTATCACCTCACCATGAAACTGGTAGGATATCCTCATGACATGATAACCACCTCTCCCAAAGGTGAGTAAATCAAGAGAAACTACAATGTCTTTTATAAATATACTCACAATTCACACATAGTTATTTTCCTGATATATTAAAAATTAAACAGGTCAGCTCTCTTAAGTTAGCTAATAGACTATAAACAGGAGTGAAAAATCAGGACCAAGTTTTAGATCACTATTATTTATTTTAAATGGAGTGAAGCATCCATATAGCCATTTATCTTTGATATATATATTCACAATATAATAATTATGAAAGTGAAATTTCTGGTTTTGTTCTTAATTAAAATGAAATTAGTGTTGTTATGTAATTCAATATACCATGAAAGACTTGGAAAGTTGTGACTCTTGCCTTTATAACAAGGAAAAGGTTGAATAAACTAAAAATCTGTAATATATCTTTAATACATCAGAGAATTGAACTCACGGCACAAAACACTGCCCCTATAACTGGAGAGAGACAAAGAAGATATAATTATAATCAACCCAAGCTGAAAAGTAATCTGAAGAAAACTAATGACTAATTGCTGGCAGCTCAATATGGAACTGTTAATCTCAGGGACACTCAGTTTTAATTTTGTTAGATTTGTTTTATTTTATGCACATGAGTGATTTGTCTAAATGTATGTATGTATTTCTACCACATGCATACCTGGTGCCCACTGAGGTCAGAAGAGGGCGTCATATTCCCTGACATTGGAGTTAAGGATATATATGAGCCACCTTCTACAGACAGAACCCAGATTCTTTGCGTGAGCAACATGTGTGCTTAACTGATGAGGCATCTCTCCAACCACAAGTTATCAAGTTTTAATACACTGTACCTTTAGGATCTCTACCAGGTTCTGGAGAAAAAAAATTCCTCACTGCTTCCAGCAAGAAGACAGACAAAGGTATTATCCAAAAAAAAAATATGTTCAGGTGATTTTATACTAATTAGGATAACTATTTTATTGCAGCCTAACCAACTTAAGTTTAATTACAGCCTGTTTTGAGAGAAGGGAAAGACATGACTCCAGCCTGCTCTAGCCATTGATGTGCTTTTGTGCCTAGAGAAAAACATAAAATTCCAGACCTCTTGACTTTCTATGCCACTGAAACAGATGCAAGAATCCTGAGCTGCATGGGTGAAAGGCATAGGCCAGGTCAGAGGCTTATTAAAATAGATACCTAATTACAAGGTCTTAGAATGGCTAGCTTTATATTAACTACTTTCACCACCCATAAGACTCTTGTATACTAAAGGAAGATCACAGAAAGACTAAACTGAATCTATCAGACTTTACATTTTATCAAGTCTCTATGAAACCCAAAGTTATCAAGGGAAACAAAACCCAGTAACTCAGAGGAAATTTTAACCACTGCAGTTGTTTGAATAAAAAATGTCTTCTACAGGTGCATGTATGTGACTGTTTGCTTCCCGGCTGGTGGCTATTTGGAGAAGATATAGAACCTTTAAGAGATGGAGGCTTGTTGGAGGAAGTACATCATCGAGGAAGGGTTTCTTCCAGTTTGTTCTCTATTTTGTGTTTATAGTTGAACTTATGATGTCTCAGCTTCTTGCTTCTCCTTCCTACTGCCATTTATGGATTTTCCCCCCCACACTTATGGGATTTTCCTCTGAAAACCATAAGCCCAAATATACTTTCTCACACATAAGTTGGTTTTGGTCATGGTATAATCAGCAACAGAAAAGCAATTTAAAAATCATTGAACTGTAAAATCTAATCTATTGTCAGAAAAATATCAATATTTTACATTAAAAGCCTATTTATGTTTAAATTTATATTAATATTTATTATACTCAGAATTTAACAGAAAACTATAATGCCTATTAAAGGACAGAAAAGGAAGTTTGAGGAAACTAAAGAATGGTTTAAAATAAACTCATAAGGCAGGGAATATAAAATAATTATGAGTGGTATAATAATGGCTCTAGGGAGACAATAGGGCAACATGGAAGAACAAGAGTACTGAGATCACACAAGTGGAAGCTCTAAATATCAACACTAAAAGCTAGGAATCGAAACTACTGTAACAGAAATGAAGAGTGCCACTGATGGGCTCATTTACAAACTGGAAATAACCAATGAAATAGAAAGAAATAGTAAAGATGTTTTCCCAATCTGTAGGCTGCTGTTTTGTCCTGTTGATAGTATCCTTTGTCTTACAAACGTTTTTCAGTTTCATGGTGTCCCATTTATCAATCATTGATCTTAGGGCCGCAGCCATTGGGGTACTGTTCAGGAAACTGTCTGGTGTAACAATACATTCAAGGTTATTTCCTCCATTCTCTTCTATTAGGTTTAGTATATCTAGTTTTAAGTTGAGGTATTTGATTCACTTGGACTTGAATTTTGTGCAGGGTGATAAATATCAATCTATTTGCATTCTTCTACATGCAGACCTCCAGTTAGACCAGCACCATTGGTTGAAGATGCTTTCTTTTTTCTATTGCATGGTTTTGACTTCTTTGTCAAAAGTTAAATGTTTGTAGGAGTGTGGAGAACCTTGCAAGCTCTCAAAAACTGAGCCAAAATCCAAAGAGAATCTACAGGCTGGATATGTAGCAGGTGTGTAGCTTGGTCTTCATGTGGGTCCTAAACAACTGGAGCAGCAGGGTTGTCTCTAAATCTGTCGCCTGTCTGTGGAATCCATTTTCTTAACTGGGCTGCCTTGTCTGGCTTCAGTGGGAGAGGATACCTCCAGGCCTACAAAAATTTTATGTGTGGTGGGTGTTGGGGGCGGGATATGAGTGGAGTTGGTACCCTCTCAGAGGAGAAAAGGGTAGAGGAATTCTATGAAGTGGGACTGTGACCAGGATGAGGGGGACAGTGATCTGGATGTTAAAATTAATTAATAAAAAGAAATAGGACGATATAATTTTTCAAAATGACAATAAAAATGAAATAGAACGGACAATGTATCAGGAAATACACAATTTACTAAAACACATGTTTGAATAACAAATGTAACTTTGAAAGTAGTCCACTGATTTGAGACCATAGTGTAAATGTTCACAAAGAATCAATAAAAAGTTAAAATAAATAAAATTAAAGACAATACTAAAATCATTGAAAAATGAAATTGCATACATATCTCTCTTATTTTGTCATCTTTCCCAGTGTTAGTTTTTTTCTTCTGTTTTCATGACTTTTCAGCAGAAAGAATTAGAGGAGGTAGTTTGTTTTATTTCATTTTATTTTCTTTTTTATACATAGAAAACAGTTATTGGATTAAATTCTTAATTCTTTATTTTTTATCTTGTATAAGTAATAAATTTCTGACTCCATCTTTATCATTTCTTATGTCTTTCTATTATTTGTAAGTGTTATCTACATTTTAATTGACATTCTCTTTTACCTAATCCTTATTTTAAGTAGTTACAATGAAAATTTCTTTCAAAAACATTATCAAAGATAATGTTTCATTAGTTAAATTATTATCAATATCTAGATTTAGTACAACATTGTAAAGAATGACTTGTACAATTTTATTTTTGATGTGGGAGGCTTTTAGTTTTTTATAATTCAACAGAAATTAATAAATTATAATCTTCATAGAAAGTTTAAATATTAAACACAAGAATGATAATAATATAATATATTCCATTTAGAATAATTTGTGAGTTCATAATGATACCCAAAAAGGAAATAAATAAATCTTTTCTTTGCAGATGAAGCACAGCTAATGATAGACCCACCAAGATTAGAATTTAATTAAAAATTTAAAAGTATAAATGTTTATATATACTTTCTCTTTCAACTTTTCTTCATAATTTTACCTGCTTTTATTTTGTGAAATTTTCTCTTTCATATTTGCTCACAATCGTTTATAATTATTATAAAATAAATGAAATGCTCATTGTAGGGAACAAAGGGCCACTAGGGCCAGTTTATTTTTAGACAACATGACACTGATATGGATATCTGGCATGTGCCAAGATGGTAAATTTTCACTTCTGAGGGTCTATGAGTTACCCCAAAGTACCTGACATAGGCTATTCAGGCATTCCAAAAGTAAACACTGATATTATTTGTTATACAATTACTTCTGGTAGAATGTCACCTTTGTGTTGGTTTTGCATAATATGGCCTTGAGATAAGAGATGAGGGCCTTAACTAGCTTGCCTATGTTTTGTCTGTAGGCCTATGAGTTATCCTCTGTGTGAAACTCTGAATGTGTGTCTGTGTTGACCTGTGTGCAACCCACACATGAGGTGTAATGGTTTCTATATGCTTGGCCCAGGGAGTGGCACTATTAGAAGGTGTGGCCCTGTTGGAGTAGGTGTGTCACTGTGTGTGTGAGTTTTATGACCTTCATTCTTGCTGCCTGGAAGTCAGTATTCTGCTAGCAGCATTTAGAGGAAGATGTAGAACTAACTCTCGGTTCTGCCTGTACCATGCCTATCTGGATGCTGCCATATTCTTGTCTTGATGATAATGGACTGAACCTCTGAACCTGTAAGCCAGCCCCAATTAAATGTTGTCCTTATAAAAGTTGACTTGGTCATGGTGTCTGTTCACAGCAGTAAAACCCTAGCTAAGACATGAGGTGTATGCCTCAGTTCCTGTATGTCCTTGCTTAAAGTCTTGTGTGATGGTAAATATAATTTGTTTTATTTGTCTACATTTCTCACATTCACATCAACCTCCCAACTGCTGCCTCCTCCTCTTCCTCCTCTCCCTCCTCTTCCTCCTCTTCAAGGTTTATTTATTTTATGTGACCACACTGCAGCCATCTTCAGGCACACAAGAAGAGGAAATCAGTCCAATTACCCATGGTTGTGAGCCACCATGTGGTTTCTGGGAGTTAAATTCAGGACCTTTGAAAGCGCCCCTATTCCCTGGGCTTGGGGACTAAGGTGGTTAATATTGGGCTGTCTCTCTGGGGAAAAGTAGTGGTTTTGTTGGAACAGGGAGGATTAACTAAGATTTATGGCATAGCCATAACCTTTTGGCAGAAATCTGTATAATTTAGTATCAAGATGAAGTTATAATTTCTTAAATGGTACAAAATTCACTTAGATTTCAAATCTAAGGTTTTCATTGGTATAAGCTTCTCATCGATATGAATGTGAAATGAATATTGATACTCTCTTGGGCATTGTGCCTGTATAACACATTTAGAAATACAAGGCTTAGACCCAGTCCTTCTTTAACTTTTTTAACTGATTTGGGATGATTAGCCTGTGAGTTAAGGGACTATAGCAAATTCATGACTTTGATTTTATTTTTAGGGTGTTTTCTATATTTTATTTAGAAATAGCTGAGAGGAGTTAACAGACAACAGTCCAGGTTACCTTACATGGATAGTTGGATTTCAAAACGTCAGAAATCCATAGAATTGACGTCACAAATATTAATGTTCATCTTGATTAGAGACCTGTCTGCTCCTGACAGCTTCCTGTCTTGGATTCTAAGAAGAAATTGAGCATCCTTAGAGTTACTCCAGTTGTGGTGAGATAGCCACTAGGCAAGAATTGCCTCTCTCCATCTACAGACAAATTACTGTCCAGAAAAGGACACACTTGCAGAATAGTCGACTGGTTATATCTGCCTAGACAGAGTAATCTGCCCTTAATAATTCTGCAGCACTAAAGTCTGTCAGATGAGTTTGGGCCAGAAGGCTGAAGCTTTGATGCTCCAACGTTCAGTAGTATAGGGGCTGTCCAGGTGTTCAGCGGTCTCTATAAATTGGCTAAGTTTTAGAAGCTATGCTTAGTGCTTCCCATAACTTCAGTTAATTTAGTCATTCTGGATTTCTGACGGCATTGAGAACCTATAGACTCATAGCCAATCCTGGCTATTTACCTTGAAAGAAAAGATCTGAGTGGATGGTTTTCAGCTGACATTCATTCTAAAGCCAAGAAAAAGCCATGTTCAAAATTAAGTGTTTTAGTCAAGAGAGACGACAGAGATTCTGGCTAGTCAAAAAAGAGGAGGGACTGGGTATTAAGACTATCTTGTACCTCACTGGTACAAATAGGAATAATTATACTCTAATTGTATTTTGTGAGAAAAGCTTTATTTTAACAGGAAGGGTAATATGTAGGAGGAGCTAAGGGGGAAGGAGCACCGAGAGGAAAAGATGGAGTAAGGAGAGGAGAAGATGAAGTAGATGAGAAGCTAGGTAATGAGAGAGAAAAAGAGAGAGAAAGAGAGAGGGGGCATGGAGGCAGAAGTTCACATGTCTCCACCAGTCAAAAATAGTTTACATAGCTAGGTTGGGTATTATGTTACACTTCTGATTGAGCATTACCATACTTATAAAGCCTTTGATTAACATTTTAAAAAATTGTATAAAAGCAAAATGGAAAAGGGGGCATGGGATAGGGGTTTTCTAAGGAGGGGAAATGGGGAAAGGGGTTGGCATCTGAAATGTAAATAAAATATCCAATAAAAAAAAAAGAAAGAGCAATCACTGCTCTGAACATCTGAACCATCTTTCTAGACCCCTCTTAACTTCTTATGACCCTCCTCGGTTCTTGGCTTCAGAGTTTGGATATCAGATTCATATATATAATAGAGTGTATGTTATATAATACTATTTTAATATGACAAAGTGAACATTCATTTTTATATCTTAAAGTTTAATAGGTGTGTTAGTAATGTCTTCAAAAATTGCCTGTGTTCTCTGCAACAAAACATATATCTTTATTTTTGTGTGTTCTCCATTGTGTTTTACCTATAATACAAATCCACAAATATGATTCATAAATATTATTTCCTTTAGAAAGTTATTTATAAAAATAAAATATTTATCCTAAATATCTATTAAACAAAAAAATCTTACACAAATATGTTTCTAAAGGAAATGATATTTATGAATCATATTTGTGAATTTATAGTGTTCCTGTCATAAAGGTTTAACTTATAACTAAGTGTGAAATTCCCAATTTAAACCCTAGTTTTATACATATTAAAGTTACATTTTCTCTTTGAAATCAATGGTTTATCTTCAGGATATTACTATTAAATTATATCAATTATATTTTCAACAACTTTAGAAATCATTGTCTATTGTAAAAAAAATGTAGAGAGTTCAATTCACAATATAGAAAGAAGCAACAACTTTTGGAACAGGACTGTGGTAGCTCAGGAACTAAGACCAACAATTGGTAAATGGGGTATCATGAAACTACCAGCTTCCATATGGTAAAGGAAACCATTCATCAATTGAAGAGACTGTCTACAGAATAGGGGAATATCATTGCCAGATATACATTGGACAGAGGATCAGTGTCAAACATACACAAAGAACTCATAAAAAAAAAATACCATGTTAAAAAATAGCCTGATGAAAATGTGGAGCATGGAACTAAGGGAATTCTCAGATGACAAACTGTAATGGCCGACACACTGCCTTGGTTACTCTAGTTGTCATACTGAAATTACTTCAAACATGGCCAGTACAAGCTTTTCTTTGATGTGACTTCTTGACATCTTCATGTAGTTCTTTGGAGATATTCTTCTCAAACAGTACTCTGCTTTTTTTATAGTCCCCTTCAAACCGAAAACTTTCAAAAAAAAAAAAAAGAGAAGAAAAAAACCCTCACTTTCTTCTTAAGGGGAATAAGATGTAGAAATATAGACCTGGGTACTCATGACACTCATGATTATTCAGGTGGCTTTGCTTTGTCAGTGTTCCAATAGACACCATGAAGAAACATATTTTCAAAGAAATCATGAGCTCACTTGAAATTGTTGTTTCTTTAGTTTTATTCCTTACTTGAATCTCCCTAGAAAAAAAGAATATAAATAAGTATTGGTTCTGTTATTATAAATTAAATGTAATTGGGGACACTGTTTTCAAAATCAAAGATATTTCTGCTACTGTATCTTTACAAAAAAAGGATCTAAGAGACACATGATGGTACATATTTTCAATATAATCCATGAACTGATGAGGCTGAGGCAAGAGGATCAGATGTTGACTGGTAAATAATGAGGGGCCATTTCAAAGAGTAAAACTTTTCTTTTGGAAAAAGAGAAATCTTAATTGGGACAAGGGAGTCAAGCTGTTTCTGACCACATTAAATGAACATGGTTTCTCAACTTATTAGTAGCACAATACTCTTTATGTCCATATTATTTCCTATGTGTACTCCTGGAATCTAACAGTTTTATTGTCTCATCAAGGTAAAAATGATAAAAGTGTAGCTTCAAGACGCCTGAGGCTCCTGCTGGGGCCCTAAGGGAGACAACCTGCTCTGACAATGCCAATTTAGGAGGCACCAGCCTGGTCTAAAAGAATCAGGAGCACTGGAGAATGCGATGGAATCCAGCATCGACTTTGAAGACATCTCTACATTGGAGGCAGATATTCACCTTCCCCAACTCTTCATTAACATCAACGTCATGGACATAGACCAGGTGCAAGCCCATGAAAACTTCCTCACCAGGTGAGGAAGAATGACCACAAAGCCTCTAAGCTCCTTGACAGAGCTCCTTGGGCCAAAATCCAGTGCCAGGACCTGGTGGAGAGAGGGGGGTCTGTAGGCAGTGCTGGGGACAGTGAAAGGGCTACTGACAACATCGCGAAGCATTTGAACGACGAAGGTCCGAAAGCAGCCCCCGCAGGCACAGAACAGGGGCAAGAAAGATCACATGGACAGAAAACAACTCCAAGAAACAGAGGAGTTTAAGAGGGCAAGGAACAGAGTCAAAGCAGAAGAGAAGGCCACCAAGAGGAAGAGGAATCCACCTGAGCTCAGCCACAATAGCTCTAAAAGTCTCGAACCCACCTCACCATGCACATGCTGGAGTCTGTGCAGGTCTTTCACCCACTGGGGAAGAAGAGTGAGGAAAATAACTGGCATCTCCTTCTAAGGAGTTCTGAAAACATTCAGCAGCAACCAAGATTGTGTGCCAGGCCCAGACACCACAGAACTGCTGGATATGCTGCTTGAGGGCCAGGGCTAAAAAAAAAAAAAAAAAAGAAAAAGAAAAGAAAGAAAGAAAGAAAGAAAGAAAGAAAGAAAGAAAGAACAAACAAAAAAACCCCTAAATCCTCCAGGTAAGAGTCAGAGAGCAGAAAGCAGTACTCGCGGGAATGTCTCAGTAAGAACTGCCCCACCTGTGCAAGTCGGGTTAGTACCTCTGCCTTTTTCAACCCTGGGCAAGCCTCGAGCCAGACCTGATTTTAAAAAGCCTCTCTCCCTGGCTTCACACAGGGCCACCACAGCTTATACTGAAGGGAGTTTTTCCCACTTAGCCCAGCCTACCACACTCAGGCCATCCCAATCACATCCTTTCAGGTCATCTTTGATGGCCTCTGCCAAACCAGCCCTGCCAATTTCTCACAGTGCCAGGTAACATAATGTAACCAACCAATCCAGTCTAATCCTGTGCTTCATTTCTCTTGCCTCAAGGCCTGAATCGCGTGGAGCATCATCTTACACTTCGTTCCAGGGAAGGCCATGAAGATGGGGTCTCAACGGGAGCTAGAGAATGCTGCAAAGTATACCTCTTCAGGGAAACTATAGCTTTTCTTTCAGAGGGAAAAAGATATGGAAATTTCTAGATATTATAGCTATGCAATTTAAGAGCTAGCCAGATCTTTATAACAAAGTACTTTTTACGATGGACAAGAAGAGATATAGTCACCGTTACAGATATATACAAGGACAGAGAAACATATGCAAATATGTATATACATAGGTACATGTGTGGGAATATAGAAGACTAAGTATATATAGATGAATGCACAAAATATTAATATCCACATTAGTTTGAATACATAATAAAATTACCTAAAATGTGTTAAGTTGGTTATTTTATTTGTGACTAATATGTGTCTTCCGAAGTTCTTTTTAATATCAATAATTTAATTTTAATCATATTTATATGAAATGGAACTCAGGAAACATTTATTTAACATTAAATCAATTTAGAAAAAAGAAACTCCTGGCCCCTGTACATTCAAAATTACTTAGTTAGTGTATATATTAGGATATAGGATGAAATTTCTTTTAATTTTAAATAAAGTCCAATTGTTATAGTGACTGTAAGGAAATTAAAGTAGCTAAAAAGAATGTTAAGGTATTTTATACCACAGTGCAAAAAACAAGGCAAATGAAAATGTATTTTAAGATGCGGGTTCTTATCTGACCAGTAAAATGAAAAAGGACTCAGCTACTGATCATGAGAAAGGTAGCAGTCATATGAAGTATATATTTGCATGAAACAAAGCAAATTGGGAGCTGCATTCTCAAAAGTACAACAGTAATTAAATGGAAGCCTTTATTGAGTTCTTTCTTTTTCTGCACTTAAATAGAAAGCAACAGTCAAGTTTGTTTACAATGTCAGCATGTTTGCACAGATTACTGATTGTTTATGGCAATCTTTTCATTACTTTATTATACATAACAACTTGATTGTGACGGGGGACAATCAAAAGAAAGCAATTGAGTAGAGTCCATTTTTTTTTCAGTCACCATACAAAGTAAATTGAATTATTAGCTGGATTCCTCATGATTAACAACTTCCCAAATTGCTAGTCTGTAATCATAGATAGACAGAAGATAAGTGTAAAATGCTCTAATCATCACTGCACAGTCAAAAGCTAGTAAAGCATCCTGCTGTGATAAGCTCCACTGAAGGCTTCACTCGTCACCTTATCCTTGAATCTTCCTGTGGAAAGCTTTAAAATACCCATTCAAAGTGAAAAGCCTAAATATAACATGTAAGAAAATAGAATTAACAAAAACTAGGTGGAATGATTTGGAAGCTGGAGAAGTTTGAAAAAAATAGATCCCTATATCCCTAATTGTATATCATATATTTACATTGGCAATTTAGCCAATAAATGTTAAGTGCTTACATTTTCAAAATTAATCTGTTGCCTTTTCCTTCTTTAACCCAAATTCTGTATAAAATAATAAACAAAATATCTTGGGAGGTACATTAACATTTTGCTAATAGATATGTTAAGGAAAATATTTCTTTCTAACTACTTAATTATATCTGCAGAGAATAATAAATATGGAAGATAAATTTACATGAGCCTTCCTCTAGATTATCTATCACCTTATCTACACATATGAATACCTTTGCTCAATGAAATGGGATTCTTTCTTTTTTTAACTTAATACATAATAATTCAGTATGTGTGATCAGCACAGTGCTGTGCAATTACATCCGTTAAGACAGAGGCCTGTTTGAATTTTTTAAAGAGGATAATTGTGAAAGAAAAAAACTTGACAAATATAATATTCAAGAATTCTGCAGCACATCTGGTCTAGTAGTTTGTTCCTTTAGTAGGTTACATTGAGTGACAAATAATGTTCATCATAGTAGTAGAATGTTCCTGTATTTTCATGTATTTCTTCTTGATAAATGAGGTTTAATATTATCTTCTTGGAACCAGATATAAATTCAAATAGGTTAGCTTGTGTCAGTAAGTTATACTCTCCTAAGAATATTTTTTTAATATAGGTAGTTCAGAGACACATGAACAAGTAAACATGCATACTTTCCTAGTGAAAAGAGATTTGGGAGAGTCAAGGAGATGGTTCAGCAGATAAAGACACTAGCCTCCAAGTCTGACAACATGAATTAGATCCCTGAGATCTACATGGTAAAAGAAAAGAACAGACACCTTTAAGTTGTCCTCTGACCACAACAAATGGATACAAAGTAAATAAATAAACAAATAAATAAATATATACATATATACACTCGTATATATAATATATACATACACACACACAAATAAGTGTAGTTTTACAAGATTTTGACTAAAGAAAAGAGAGCTAAAGACTTTTGTTCATGACATTAATGGAAAAGGAGCATGTCTAAAGTCGGGGTTCACATTTGACTAATAGAAAATAGATAGCAAAGTGGGAGTAGTCAGATTACAAACAACTCATTACAAAGTATGAAGAATATCTGACTGTGTGGGTCAGATTCAAAGCTTGCTCACATTATCTTTCATTGTCAAAATTTCAATTAGTGTTATTTAAATATTTTTTCTGTAAAAACAACAGTTATTTTCTCCAATTCTAGATTAAAGATATAGACTGTGCTCTGATTAGGACAACATTGCTTTTATGAATTTTCTTGAAAAGAATATATATATATATATATATATATATATATATATATATATATACATACATACATACAATGGAAACACGAATAGTATATCCATGTATCCATGTGTTCTTGCAGTCTTTCTATGGTTTAAAAGGTTTCCTCTTTTTATTTGTTTGTTACAAAAATATCTTAGTTAGGTTTCTATTACAACGATAAAACAGTATGAAAAAAGTCAGCTTTTCGAGGAAATGGTATGTTTCAGCTTAGAACTCTCAGGTTATACTCTATTACGTTGAAAAATCAGGGCAGACATTCAAGGCCAGAGTTTAGAGGAAGGAACTGAAGCAGAAGTGTGATGGTTTTTATATGCTCCACCCACAAAGTGGCACTATTATATATAAGGTGTGGCCTTGTTAGAGTAGATATATCACTGTGAGTATCGGTTTTAAGAACCTTCTCTTTGCTGCCTGGAAGCCAGTATTCTGCTAGCAGCCTTCAGATCCTCCTGTACTATGTCGTCTGGATGCTGCAATCTTCTCACCTTGATGAAAATGAACTGAACTTCTGAACCTGTAAGCCAGCTCCAATTAAATATTGTCCTTATAAAAGTTGCCTCGGTCATGATTCTATTCACAACAGTAAAACACTAAGACAAGAGGCCATGGAGAAGTGAAGCTTAATGCCTTGCTTCCCCTGGCTTGCTCCTCATGGATTGTTCAGGCTGCTTTCTTAGAGTTCCCAGGACAGCCTGCCCAGAGATGGCACTACCCACAGTGAGCTAGGTCCTCCCACATCAATCATCAGTAAAGAAAACGCATATACAAATTTGCCCACGGGCCAATCTGGTGAAGGCATGTTCGCAGATGAGGTTCCCTCTTCCAAATGACTCCAGTTTGTGTTAAGTGACACAACTATCTAGCACATACATTGCTGTGATTAACAATAAAGCACACTTTAGTTTTGCTTGCCAGGTGGCAGCAAAGAAATCCATCAAGTATTTGTTATTAGTGCAAAAGGAGAAGGCTACTTTTCTCCGATTTTCATTGTCCAGACTCTTCCATATGAACAATATGAGGGCTTTCATCTTGTCTTATTCTATCTTGTTTCGTCCTGTTCGGCTGTCATCTTTTGGAGGACTGCAATTTTCTGAAAAAGAAATGGGGAAGAAGTGGATCTTGGGAAGAAGAGAGATGGGGTAAGCTAGAAGGAGTAGAGGAAGGGAAACAGGTTGGGATATATTGTATGAGAGGATACTGTATTTTCAATAATTTTTAAAGTTTTCTTCAACAATGTAGAAAGGCAGGGTGTGAAGAAGTAGCTTAGTGACTAAGAGCAAGTTCTTCACATACAGAGGACCAAGGTTCAATTCCTAGGACTTAGCTGGCAACTCATGGCTATCTGTAACTCTAGTTCTGGAGAATCTGATTCTCTTATCAGGACTCTTCAGACAATGAATGTATATAAGTAGTACACAGACCTGCACAAATGTGGTACACAGTCATACATGCAGGCTAAACACCCGTATACATAAAATAAAACTATATTTAAAAAGAAATGTTGAAATATACAAATAAAATGTTTTAATAACAAGTTATATATATATAATATATATAACATATATATATATATTATATGTATATAATAATTAAAGGTGAAACATTAAAATTTTGTTTAAACATAGTATTAAAAGTGGGGAGAGGATCCTGGGTTTTTTCTGGTGAATGAACTAAATGATCTGATGAAGTTTCTTTTATATATTTCTAGTTATTTATCATAGTTTTGAAATAGTAAATTGAATGATATGATACATATATTAATACAGATTAATACTCTTACTGAACTCTTGCTTGCTAATAGTTTTCTAGTTCATTCTCTTCTATGTTCCATTAACACAAAACTACCATCCATAATAAATGCTAATTTCCTTTCCTCACCCAAAATTTTATATGTAGATATTCTTCATCTTATCAGACTGTATGTTTTATTAAGTAAAATATTAAATAATAGTGGAGCTAAATTTTAGAGAAATTGTCTCTGTGTTTCCCATGATATTGAACTTGAGACTGAAATAAATATAGTTAATCATGTTAAAGGACTATTGATTTATTCTTATTGAGTTGTTGAAATAAAAACTTGTCATTGAGTTTTGTCGAATGCCTTTTCAGCATCTATGGAGATGACCATATAATTTTCTTCTTTGATCAATTAATGTCATTGATTATTTAAATAGACTTCAAAACAATAAAGTATTTATGGTTCTTACAAAAACAGTCTTAGTGTTTTGCATGTATATTTCTAAAACTATACTGTGGGATGATGTTCACTACTATTTTGTTTGGGATCCTTTTTCAGTAGCTTTTTAATTTGTTTTGAGAGAATTTCACTATCCTCAAAATTCTTAGAATCACTACAGAGCCCAGGCTGTCCTCAAACTTTGGATTTTTTTTTCTCAGTCTCCAAACTGATAAAATTAAAGATGTGTCCCACCATGTAAGTACTATGCTGAGATTATTTATGTGATATTCTTGTTGTTTATTTAATTCAAGTTATTACTTATATGCTATAAAATCTAAAATTTAAAGTATATAATTTAGTGATTTTTAATTAAATCATAGGATGTGCAAACATGACTAATAATTCTAGAATATTCTCATTATGCCAAGCCCCTATCTATAGGTTCTTATAGTCACTATGCTCTTTTCTCTTGCCATAAATTTGCCTATCCTGAATAATTTATATACATGGAGTCATAATACATGTGACCTTTGTATTTGATGTCCATCTTTTAGCAAGTTTTTTGAATTCATTCATTTTTCAGCATGTGTCGGTATTTCATGCATTGCTGCACAATGTTCCATTGTGTATATGTATCAAACTAATTCATGTATTTATCCATTGATGGACAGTTATGTTTTTCATGCTATGTGGCAGCATGATCAATTCTGCTGTACCTTCTACATATAAGTTTTTGTGTTGACACAGTTTTCTATTTTCTTGAATATTCACGTAAATGTAGAATTCTTGTGTTTTTGTAGTCAGTTAAGTGCTTACCATACAAACGTGGAATCTAAGTTCAAATACCAGAACTTACACACACACAAACCAGTGGGCATCTGGAGTAAACTTGTTCAGGTCATATACAGCATGCTATCACAAATGCTATAAGTTCATATGAGCAACTTCTTGTTGTTTTTGGAAAGCACTGTTTATTTTAAGATATGTCCCACCTGTACATCGTACATGATTTCCATCCCCTTTTCTGTGAAGATCCCTGACCCCTTGGAGGAAGGGTGTAATATGTTGCTGTGTGTCCTATTTAGAGATGAGCATTCCAGTTTCTTATTGCTTGTATAGTGAACAGTTCAGGGTCTCTGTGTGAAGCAACACATGCCACAAGAAGAAGCTTCTTTGAAGATGGTTGAGAGATGATCAAACCAATGGGTATAGCACACAGTCATTTGGAATCATTTTAATCTGAATTAGTTATTAGAGTTTATGTTTTATCATTTAGTTTAAATCATCCTATAACTACTTCTTTTAGTGTAGCCCCCAAAATTTAGTTTGTTGAAGTTTTATTTTCATTCATTTCCTAAGAGTTTTCTTTTTATTTTCTTTTATTTTCTTAGTTTTCAAATGTCCTTCTGTTATTGGTTTCTGAGTGTTTTCACTTTGGTTAAAAACATGCTTTAGATGATGTCATACATTTTAGTTTAACCACAAAATGTTTTATAAGACAACACAGGCGTTTTGCCAAAAACCACCTGCTGTTTGCACTTGTGAAAACATATATTTTTGCTGGTGGTTGATAATCTATGGGTTGCTATTAACTATAATTGGTTTATATTATTGATCACATATTTTATTTCATGGGTGATTATCTATATTTGTGTGATATTGATCTTTAATTACTGATAAACTATTTCAATCAATTCTAAAAATATATTTATAATTTTAATTTTAGATGCATATGTACATAAAACCGCTAGGCCTTCCTAATGGATTGATTCAATTATCACTAAAAAATGTCCCTCTGACATGAGTTAAAAATTTTCAGTCACTCCAGTACTATTTTGCATAGCATTTTCATTGTGTATCATTTTTTCTATCAATTTTCCTTGAATTAGTTAATGTATATGAATTTAAATTTTGTCTCTTAAAGACATCACACAATTCAGTCATTTAAAAAATTGCATTCTGCCAATGCTGGTTGTGAATAGTAAAATGTAATCTATTACATTTCAAGCTAGCACTAATAAGGTGGTCTTTATATCTGCCATTGGTTTTCTATATGTCATGTCAATTTGATTCTGTATTCTCCCAGGACAAGTCTTTTGTTGTAAATTGACATTTTAGTGTACAATTTTAGTTCTCTTGTCATTTCATTTTGAGTGTTGGGTTATATTCTTAGTAGTTTTCAGAAATTTCCCTTGGCATTTAAACCTATTTTATTGCATTCTTTTCTGGAGGTACACATGCACAAAATACAGATGAGTCATTGCCATCATTTCTGAACCTCTTCAACGATGAGTTATGCTAATAGCTGTCAAATTTTAAATCTCTGCCATCTTTAGGGAGACATAACAATAGAAATGGGGAAAATTCAAAAACTCATCAGATCCTACTGTAAAAGCATATACTCAACAAAACTGGAATATTTATATGAAATGGATGGTTTTCTAGACAGATACCACATACCAAAGATAAATCAGGAGCAAGTACACTATCTAAACAGGCCCATATCTCACAAGAAAATAGAAGTCATTAAAAATATCCCAAACAAAAAAGCCCAGGACAGATGGATTTAGTGCAGAATTCTACGAGACCTTCAAAGAAGACCTGATACCAATATTCTTCAAACTCTTCCATAAAATAAAAACAGAAGAAACACTACCTAAATCATTCTATGAAGCCACAATTAGTCTATACCTAAACCACACAAGGACCCAACCAAAAAAAGAGAACTTCAGACCAATCTCACTTATAAATATCTTGGAAAAATACTCAATTAAATTCTTGCAAACTGAATTCAAAAACACATCATAACCATCATTCAACACAATCAAGTAGGATTTATCCCAAGGATGCAAGCTTGGTTCAATATTTTAAAAAATCCATTAATGTAATCTATTATATAAACAAATTCAAAGAAAAAAGTCACATGACTATCTCCTTAGATGCCAAAAAAGCATTTGACAAAACATAACACCCTTTCATGTTAAAAGTGTTGGAGAGATCAGAAATTTAAGGCCCAAACCTAAACATAATAAAAGCAATTTACAGCAAACCAACAGCCAATATCAAACTAAATGGAGAGATACTTAAAGCAATCTCACTAAAATCAGGGAAAAGACAAGGAAGACCATTCTCCCTGTATCTATTCAATAAAGTACTCAAAGTATAGAACAATAAGGAAACAATAAGAGATCAAGAGGATACAAATTGCCAAAGAAGAAATAAAGGTATCACTATTTGCAGATGATATGACAGTATACATAAGTGACCCCAAAAAATACTACCAGAGGACTTCTCCATCTGATAAACAGCCTCAGCAAAGTGGCCATAAATAAAATTAACTCAAATAAATCAGTAGTCTTCCTTTATACAAATGATAAACAGGCTGAGAAATAAATTAGTGAAACAACTTCCATTATATTAGTCACAAATCATATAAAATATCTTGGAGTAATTCTAATCAAACAAATGAAAAACTTGTATGACAATAACCTCAAGTCTTTCAAGAAAGAAATCAAAGAAGATCTCAGAAAATGGAGAGACCTCCCATACTCATGGCCATTCTGCCAAAGGCAATCTACAGATTCAGTGCAATCCCCATCAAAATAACAACAAAATTCTTCAAATACACGGAAAGAACAATTTTCAAATTCATCTGGAAAGGCAAAAAACCAAGAATAATGAAAACAATTCTTAGCAATAATAGAATGGCTGGGGGAGTCACCATCCCTGACCTCAATGCAGAGCGATAGTGATAAAAACAACATGGTATTGGTACAGAGACAGACTCTTTGATCAATGGAATAAAATTGAAAACCCAGAAATAAAACCACACACTTAAGGACACTTGATATTTGACAAAGATGCCAAAAATGTACAATAAAAAAAGAAAGTATCTTCAATAAATGGTACTGGTCTAACTGTCTCTCTATATACAGAAAAATTAAAATAGACCCATATTTGACACCTTGAAAAAGCTCAAGTCCAATTAATTCAAGCACCTCAACATGAAACCAGATACACTGAATCTAATAGAAGAGAAAGTGGAGAAGAGTCTGGAACTTATTGGCATAGGGGAAAATTTCCTAATCAGAAGTCCAATGGTTCATGCTCTAAGATCAAGAATTGATAAATGGGACCTTATGAAACTGGAAAGCTTCTGTAAGGCAAAGTACAGAGTCAATTAGACAAATCGGCAACCTACAGATTTGGAAAAAAAATCTTTACTAGTCCCATATCAGATAGAGGGCTAATATCCAAAATATATAAAGAACTCAAGAAGCTAACCACCAAAAAACCAAACAACCCAATCAAAAGTGGGGGATAGAACTAAACCCAGATTTCACAACAGAGGAATCCCGAATGGCTGAGAAGCACCTAAAGAAATGTTCAAAGTCCTTAGTGTGCAGAGAAATGCAAATCAAAATGACGCTGAGATTCCACCTTACACCAGTCAAAATGGCTAATATCAAAACCTCAGGTGATAACACATGTTGACAAGGATGGAGAGAAAGAGGAACACTCCTCCATTGCTGGTGGGATTGCAAACTGGTACAACCACTATGGAAATCAGTCTGGAGATTCCTGAGAAAATTGGAAACTGATCTACCTAAAGACCCAGCAATACCTCTCTTGAAAATAGACATAAAAGACACCTCACCATGCCACAGGGGTATGTGTTCTGCTATGTTAATAGAGGCCTTATTTGTGATAGCCAGAAGGTCTATCCCAGATGTCCCATGACAGAAGAATGGATAAAGAAAATGTGGTTCATTTACACAATGGAATACTACTCAGCTATTAAGAACGAGGACATTCTGAGTTTTGCAGGCAAATGCATGGAACTAGAAAATATAATCCTGAGTGAGGTAACTCAAACCCAAAATGACATGCATGGTATATTTTCACTAATAAGTTGATATTAGCAAAAAAATAACTGTACAGGATACCCAAGATACAACAGAGCTCACAAAGATCAACAAGCTGAAGGGCCAAAGTGAGGACACCTCAGTCTAACTTGGGAGAGAAAAAATTCAATCACAAGTTGAAGGGACGGAGAAAGAGAACTGGGAAGGAAAGTGAACAGTGGGATTGGTGGTAGTGGGAGAGCCCTGATCTGGTATTTGGTTAGGGCAAAGGATTGAAGCCCTGAGGGTCAGCAGAAAGAATAAAAACAGGCAACCTAGGAAGGTAGGAAATTGGGGTAACTCTCCAGAATGCACCAGAAACCTAGGAGGTGAGAGACTCTCAGGACTCAAAAGGAGAGATCTTAGATTAAATGCCTAATAGTAGGGAGAGGGAACTTTTACAGAGCTGACCTCCAGCAGGATGACAGGGGATCAAGTCAAGGAGGGAGTTGCCATCCTACAGTCAAAACTCTGACCCATAATTGTTCCTGTCTGAAAGATCTTTAGAGATGGAAAAGGAGAGAAGTCTAAGAAAAACAAGGTCCAGTGACAGACTGAAAATGGAATTCAGCACAAGGGGAGGCCCCAAGGCCTGACACTATTACTGAGGCTCTGAAATGCTCACAAAAGGGACCTATCATGACAGCAATCCAGAAGACCCAAAAAGCAGCTTAAAGAGTCAGATTCAGATATTTGCTCCCAACCAATGGACAGAAGCTGTTGCCCCTTGTGGTTGAATTATGGAAAGGCTGTAGGAAGCTAAAGAGGAGGCCTACCCTGTAGGAGGATCAGTTAACCTAGACTACTGAGATCTCTAAAATACTGGACCCACAACCAGGCAGCATACATCAGCTGATATGAGGCTCCCATATACAGCAGAGGACTGCTGGGTCTGTGTTCAGTCAGAGATGTACCTAACTCTCAAGAGATTGGAGGCCTCAGGGAATTTAGAAGTGTGGTTGGGTGTTGGGTGGGTACATCCTCATGGAGACAGGAAGAGATATGGGATGTGGAACTGTCAGAGTGTGGACAGTGGAAGGAATAAAATCTGGAGTGTCAGAAAACAGTTAAGTAAAGGACAAAAAATACTGTATCCACATACAGTTGTATGTCTAGGAATTTGGTTCATTTTAGTTAACCAAAAGGTCATGAATCACAGTAAATTGTCCTTCTATTACCAGTATAAGTACCTTTATTAGCTCTTTTTTTCTTCATGTGGATCATAAAAGCATTTTTCAGTAAAAATCAATTTATTTACTTTGAGAAATTGTCATTAAAAATTTTATGCATCAACTTGATTGGAGCTTGAGGTGACTAGATCAAATAATATTTGGGGGTATGTCTTTCAGATTGTTTACAGATGAGATTAACATTTGAATCTGTAGACTGTGTGAAAAGAATGCTTGTCCCAAAGCAGATATATACTTCTGATGAGAGATCTAGAGAGAATAAGAGGATTAGGAAATCTCCTTTTATTTTGCCTGTTAGCATGAGAGAAGACTTCTACCATTTCCTGCCCTCCACTAAAACTTCAATTATTTGTCCTTTAATTGTCACAGTATGTCACTGGTCCTCCATGATAAATCATGGGATATTACAGTCTTTGTAAATGAAGGAGCCAATCCTTTATTTAGACTTTGAATATGCCAGTAAACATTTTATTTATTTATTTATTTATTTATTTATTTATTTATTTATTTATGGGTATTAGGAAAGGGCAAATGTTCCCTTTAGTATAACTGGGAGGGAGGGGCAATGTTTGGTTTATAAATGAATAAAATAATTAATTCATTTCAAGAAAGGAAAAAAATCTTCCAGTTAATTTAGTTGTCCGGTAACGAATGATTGAACAGTTGTTTCTTTGCATTCATAGCTCTGATATATTTACCAGGCTTTTTTGAGGGACTCCCTTTACATTATCCAACACACCTTTAACACTTATCTATTGGTTGGATGTGGTGCTTTAGCCTTACTCCTGCGGAGACAAATGGTCAGCAAGTTATGAGAACTTAGGACCCTGTCAAATCTTCTTTTTACATATTCACTGATCTGGCGTGTACACAGTACTTAATATTTATATTTGATTAACTGTGGATAAATATATTTAGATTTATTAATTCTAGTATTTTAAATATTTAACTCAAATTATCTTTATTAATTCCTGAATTTAAGCTTGATTTAATTACCTTGCTGCTATACCTGTAACTTTAAGATGATCTATTTGCTTTGTTACTAAGATATTTAGAGACTTGAATGTTTCCCCACTGTTATCCATCAGGTACTGGTGTGCAGCCTTTCATTGTTCTTGTTTGAAATAAGATATAATCTTAATTTTACCCTTTTTCTGTGTATTTTAAGATTTGTACAGATATTTTATAATGAATTATCTGTAGAAAATATTGGTTTTATTCTTTAAAATAATACTTTATAGTTTCTAGATTTATTATAATGACAATTATTTTTTTTCTTTTTTAAATTTTTTCTTTTTTAAAAATTTTTTCTTATTGAATATTTTATTTACATTTCAGTTGTTATCCCCTTTCCCCATTTCGCCCTCACCCAGAAACTCCCTATCCCATCACCCTTCCTCCTGCTTCTATGAGGATGTGCCCCCACCTACCCATCCACTCCCATCTCCCCACCCTCAAATTCCCCCACACTGGGGCATCCAGCCTTCATGGGACCAAAATCTTCCTCTCCCACCTATACCCTACAATGCCATCCTCCCATACATATACAGCTGGAGTCATGGGTTCCTCCCTATGTGCTCCCAGGCTGATGGTTTAGACCCTGGGAGCTCTGGTTGGTTGGTATTGTTGCTCTCCCCATGGGACTGCAAGCCCCTTCAACTCCTTTAGTCTTTTCTCTGACTCCTCCACTTGGGACCCTGTGATTATTTCAAAGGTTAGCTGTAAGCATCCACCTCTGTATATGTCAGGCTCTGGCAGACCTCTAAAGAGACAGCTATATCAGGCTCCTGTCAGCATGCACTTCCTGACATCCACATTAGTGTCTGCCTTTGGTGACTGCATGTGGGGTTGATATCCAGGTGGAACAGTCTCTGGATGGCCCCTCCTTCAGTTTCTGTCCCACACTTTGTCTCTATATTTGCTCCGATGAGTATTTTGTCACTCCTTATAAGAAGGACTGAAACACTCACACTTTGGTCTTCCTTCTTCATGAGCTTCATGTGGTCTGTGAGTTTTATCTTGGGTATTGCAAGCTTTTGGGCTAATATCCACTTATCAGTGAGTGCATACCATGTGTGTTCTTTTGTGATTGGGTTACCTCACTCAGGATTATATTTTATATTATAAGAAAAAATAGTGAATACTGTAGAGCCTGATTGCTTCATTCATTGTTTTAGGTTATGACATTAAATAGATACATCATTTATCTAAAATAATAAATTATATTTCAGTTTCTTTCATATTCATTTTTGTAATCTTATATAAATTGAAAGTGAATAATAATCATTATACTAGATTTTTATATATCTTCTTTTTCTATAATACTTGATATTGAATACTCTTACTAAGTCACTTTGCACTAGATAATTATATTGTATTTTACATGTGAACTGATTTTTATGATGTTAAAGTGTGCACATCTGTCATTTTAAATACCTATAGCATTCATTCCACTGTATTTTATATAAAGAAAGCAACCCTTTTGTTCTTCGCATTTACCCTTGCAAACCAATCTAATTAAGTGTCTCTTGCACATCACAAATTTGAATTTTGTTTTGTGACATAATCTTAAATCGATGTTTTCTTTCAATTGCTGATATAAACCTATGTACTTTCCCAACCAGTAAAAATATATTCGCATTCATTTTTAATAGGAAATTGAAGTGATAATATTTCTTAGTATTTTTGTATGATCAAGCATGTAGAGACTAATTCCCTCATCTATTACTGTGTTATATTTTGATGATAAATTTTAATTCCCACCTATCACAAGTGGAGTGATTAGAGCAGTTCATTTATCTCCACATCCTTTGCTATACCCTTACCACTTGGTATTAATTACATGATCTGTATAATTTTAAAGAAGATGACATGCAAATTGTGTTCTGTCACAACAGTTTCCTTTTGTTTCCTCTCAGTTATACAGTGAAATTAACTCAGCATTCATTGCCAGTCTTTCACGTTCAATTTTTTGTCATCTTTTTCCCTGAATCTGTCCCCTGTAACTTCCTCAGAGAGCCTCACAAAAACAATAGTCTTTGAAATCTTTCTAATTAGAAAACATACAGCTGTAGTTGTAGTCGTCCTTCGTGAAAGACAGTACATTGATGAGAAAAAAATCATCTGTTCTACTTTTTCCCTTGAACAACTTGTAGTTGCTGCTTCGATGTCTTTTGGTATAGAATTTCTCAGTGGGAAAAACTGAAAGCTAGCTTAATTCTTTTCTCTTTACATGTGACTTGATCTTGTCTGTGTGGTTGCTCAAAGAATCCTTTTCTCTATTTTTTCATGTAACTGTACATTTTGTAACAGATCTTTGTCAGTACTGATGATTCTGGTTCAAGTTTCTATTACATACACAGAATCGCTTACGTAATTCTTTTGGTAGGTATATTTGCTGTCATTCTTCCTTTTCAGGAAAATCCTCCATACATTTCATTATTTGTTCTTTCCTACTGTATTGCTTTTCTCCCCTGAGTATTCAAATTATAGATATATTTATTCATCTTCATCTGTCTTGTAGATTCAATTTTACTTTAATAATAATTTAAAAATAATAAATTACTTTAATAATTTACTTTAAATTATTTATTATATTATACTCATCATCATCATTTTCTTTCATCTATAGCCTTAATGTTTTGAGCTCTATCTGAAAATATATCCTTTTCATCATAACTTCATATTTAGTATAATACCATTTATGTCCAAAGCAAGTGAACCACCAATCAATTCTGGGCACATCAAGACAGGATCTGATAATTCAACCTGATATGACAGTATTTACTTGGAAATATCACCAAATAAATCCCACAGAATGAGTGCTCCATCCCACAGTCCTGTGTCTTTCCTCAGATGCCAATTTTTATGTTAGCAGGTAGACACTTCTTCTGAGTGACTAGCTACAAAACATGGATTCTACAGATTCCGTCACCTTCTATTAACTTGCTACTTTATCTTGCAGAACTTTACTTACATGTATCTATTTATTAGAACGGATACTGCAAAAAGTAAAGATGAACAGCCAGATGGAACACCTTAACACATTTAAATTGAGGTATAAAGCTAGAGATTAGAAGCTTCCATGATTTCTCTGTGGTCCTTAGACATTAGTCACCCTATCTTCAACTTGACAGACGTTCTCTCAATCCTGTGGTTTTTAAGGTGTTGCTCTTTGATTGACTGATGTGTTAAAGGACTTATTATGTAGATGTGATTGGTCATAACACTAGCCATTGGTGATTAACTCAATTTAAACTCCTTTGTTCTCCATGGAATCTATAGAATGGGAGAAGTAAGAAAATTCCAACCTTCTAATTACAGTGCACTCTGTTTCATAGGCAACCATCTTTGCATTCCAAGGCTATTTTAAAGCCCACCAAGAGTCACTTTATTCAAAGGATAGATGCCACTATCACTTAATAAACTGAAGAGATTCATAAAATTTGTATTTATGTTTTTATTACCCAGAGAATCACTATATATATATATATATATATATATATATATATATATATATATATATAATTTGTTAAATTCACGAGAATTATCCTGGGTAGGCTAATTGAGGTAGGAAAACTGTTCCACTATGAGTGACAGCATTCAGTCAGACTGGATGTTGGACTCTATAAAAAGTAAAATGTTTTCTGAACATAACAAGTCATCACTTTCTGCTTCTTGACTTTGAATATCATTTGACCAGGTGCTTCCTCAATCCTCTTCCACCAGGAATTTCCCATCTTAGTGAACTTTACACTTTTACTGTAAGCCTAAAGAAACAATTTCTCCCTTAATTTGCTTGTTCAGAGTATTTTATCACTAATACATAGAATGTAACTTAGAATATATACTCATGTAAGAATGTTAATATTCTGTTACTTCTGTTGTCACATCTAATTTCTCATAATATCTCCATTTTTGTGATTATATCACACATTTTTCTGAATGAATATATTTTTCTGTTTCATATTCTTATTTTTATAGAGATTCATGTTCTCAATCATTTTCCATGTTGTTCCATCATTTCTCTAGACATACATTTCTGATTTGCAATCACCCTTTATACATGTGATTCATTTTATTATAGTATATTCTGATAAATATTTATCTATTTCTACATGTGGTTACTTCTTAGTCTTTTATTCTTAGGATGTGTCATTTCTACATTATTCATTACTGAGTGTACTGTGATTTTCTGGAGAAGTTTGTTGTAGGTTGGAGTATGGGCCTCTTTAAAGTTATAGACATTTTGCTCAAAGAACTTTTACTTCTCTACTACCAAAAGGGCACTAGGATTCTTCTAAGCATGTGGATGTGATCTTTCACAGAGGTCTGTTATTCACTGGAATCAGGTGAGTCTAATCATTCCAGCACATTTATCAAGCTGACATTCAGGGAAAACAAAAAGTTTATACTTCATGATGCATGTATATCTTTCAGACAGTTTTTAGATACAATTATTTTTATTATTTGTAACTTCTGAATTAATTTGTCACTTTTTATATTTTTTACTTTTGTTCCCTCTATTGTAATTGATTACTCACTGAATTAGATCTGTCCCATGGTCATACAATACTATTATTTTTATGTCATCGTATTTTTTTATTATTTTTGTTGTTCTTTCTTCCTTTTTTCCTTCCTTTCTCTCTCTCTCTCTTTCTCTCTCTCTCTATCTCTCTCTTTCTGTATGAATCTGCATGTGCCATTTTGTGCATGTGGAAGTCAGAGGGCAACCTCAGATGTCAATCATTACCTCTAATCTGTGTTGAGATAAAGTCTTTTCGTTGCTCTTATACAGCTTATATCAGGTTCACTGGCCCAAAAGCTTCTAAAAATTTTTCTATCTCTGCTTCCCATTTTTACTTACCAATACTGAGATCATAGATGCTCAGACTATGGCAACCAGCTTTTGTGTGAGTTCAAAGGATTTAAACTCAAGTCCTCACATTTACTTATCAGACTTTTTACTGACTGAATCACCGTACAGGCCTAAGGATCATAAACTAATTGGGATTTCTTCTTCTTGGTCTAACTTTAGTAAAAGGAAAAATTCAAAGCTAAGAAATTGATAGTAAGAAGCAATTCTTTCTCTATTTGATATGGATGCAGTAACTCACATCTAATAACTTCTCTCTTGATGAGATATGAGACATAGGAAGTGACAACCCAAACATTTAGGAAAAATAGACAATGTATGAAAAAGTTGCTGTGAAGAGTGAGAACATGAAATTAAAGCAAACTTTGAGAAAGCAGAATTAAGAGATTATCTATATTTCAATTTCCAGGTTAGTGTTATTGAAAACAAAAATGGGTGAATGATGATGATGATTACATACTCATAATAATCACCAGGCTTTTAGGATTTTGAGAAGAGCCTCTAAACATTATTGGAGAACAACCGGTTACCAATTCTCACATTGAGCTCTACGGGTTAGGACAAGAAAACAATGCTCATCTAAGGCAATGACAAGGAAAGAGAAAGCATTTTAGACAGCTACTATAAGATTAACTAGGTTGAAGAAGGAAACTTTCAGAAAAGTTGCAGTCATAGAACAATTTTCTAATAATGGAACTGGCAATACATTGCATGGCTTGGGTCCTAGAACTCTAAGGGTGATAAAGGAATGAAGAAAGGATAGACACCAAGACACATGGACAGAAAGTTCCTGACTAGATAGTTTGACCTATTGGATGGAAAAGTCACAGCACACCAGAAACACAACAGCACTGCTGAACAGGCAGGGTTATTCCACAACAGCTGAACAAGAAGGCAAGCTTAGCTAATCTCTGTAGGAGAAATCTCTATAGGGGAGCAGACTCTGTAGGGGAGCAGTCTCGGTAGAGAAGCCTTCAGTATGTAAATATCTCTTGACAGAAAGCGAGGCTCAACCTTGTCTGTATACACAGTAAACATTCGTTCTTGGAAAAGAGCAAGGCTTTGCCATCCATCTGAATCACTCCCGTGGTGCTGAAGCACTGGGATCCTTAACATGATTCTGTCCACATAAATAACGCATATTCTCTCAGGATTTTACTCCCTCCCTACAGGATTGTTAGTTGTTAAGTTCTAAGTAGAGATCAAGATCTGAGTTCACGCTGAGTGGCTAACAAGTGTGTTCTAAGCATCAACTTTAAACGTTCAGTAATTCTCCCAGTTATGGTAAGGAAGTATGCCAGAGTTCATGCTCTTGGAATCAATAACACATAACAAGTGGCAGAAGTGAGCAAAACATATAATTTTTAGAAATGTGTATTTGCCCATTTTCATAATGGTTTTGAGAAAACCCAGAGAGTCCACACATACATAAAGCACCAAGCACAAGGCCTGGCATATAAATAAGCAGATAGAATTATGGCCATCTTTTTTGTTCTATGTGGTGCTACATTAGGACATGCACTTTCTCAATGACATTCAGTAAAGATGTGTTTGAAATTTCCCAGTAATGACCATTTTTAACTTTTTTCCTTTGTTGAAGGGTATTGGGCCACTTCTTTACTTTCATGAAGTGTCCTTTTCTTGCCTTCATTCCATTCTATATTGAAATCTATTGGTAGACTTTGGTTTCTCTACTGCTATTGACTTATTTGCTGAGTTCTCTATGTGAAACATATTCTAACAATTGGGCATAGGTATATCTTAGGCTCTTCTAATATCCTCATGAACTTTCTATGTAATGGATGTAATGGAAAATTAAAGGAGCAATTGCCTACGTGTATATATATCACATCATTCTACTCTCAACATTTACATACTCCAAATTTTTACTCTATAATCACATAAGGTTTAATATTAAAGATTAAGTTACTGGGCAATTATTGGTTATTAATTTTGTATTCTTCAACAATTTTATACATGTGTATGATTACCCTCTCTCATTCCCCACCCCACTCTAGCTGAACTCCTTCTTACCAATGAGTCCCATTCTTTCCAGTACAATGTGATCCAGTAGGCTGATTTAGAATTGCTTGGATGGAAATGACTCGGGGTTATTTGATGGAGCATTGGCAAAATACTATTGGGTATATCACTAAAAAAAAATGAGTTTGTTTTCCTTAGAAACAATTAACTCCCAATAGCACCTCAGTGAAGCATGGAGTCATATCCCCAGTACATACTTGTTGTAGAAGCCAATTGATGGTACTAAAATCAACCTGTTGGCAGTGGCAGTCTATTCTTCACTACCAGTCCCAATGTTCTGGGTTCCTGAATAAAAAACACACATGCAAACCTTATATTTTAATATGTGTTAAACAGCTCAGTGATAGGCAACTTCCAAACCTCCATGAGGCTAACACACTCCCCTCTGATATTTCTGCATTATTACTTTATGAAAACCTATATTCCATCTAGTCTGCCAAGGACCCAGACCTGCAGTCCTCCTCGGCCATGATCCCCTATTCTTTAAGTGATGGCTATGCTCTATTATGCACCTCTCAGGCCTGGTGTCTCCTTTATCCTCCCCAGCATGGTAGCTATCACTCTTTCTGTGCCTTCCTCAGTCCCTTGCCCAGGAATCCTAAAAGTCCCACCTCTGTTTCCAGCCATTGCCCTACTGTGGGCATATAAAACAATGTTGGGCATATATCACAAGTGTTAGAGAGAAAAGGAGACATTTAAACAACAACAAAAAAAAATTTTTTTTTGGTTGAGAAGCATGAACATTGTTGCTTTAGGTGTTCCTGTTAGGAAGAAGAAGGACTAATGGAAGGTTAAGAGGGAGTGGGGGGGGGAAAGGGTCTGCCCTGTTCCACCACTTGGTGACTGGGTGTTCCAGCAGAGAGGGCCCCTGTATTCCCAATTTGTTTTTCTTAGAAATCTAAAATGTAGAGAAGGAGAAAAAGGCTAACTTTGAAGAAAGCTTAGAGGAAGAGACATATAGGGTTGATCGAAGAGTCAAGAGTCAGAAAGAGTGAAAGGCTGTGTCTATGGGAGAGAAGCATGGAAGCTGGATTTGAGCTAGCAGCTCTCGGGAGAAACTGTCAGGTGGCATGCAGTTTCTCTAAGCTCAATGTGGAGTTTTTAGCCATGCAAAAGAAACTGTCTAAGGAACACAGGGCTGAGTAGCAAGCAGAGTCTTGCCCCTGTTGCTTCAGGCAAGCCGACTAAGCCAAATAGCTCTAGTCTGCTGCAAATGACAAGGGAGCAGGGGAAGAAGCTGCCTGGTAGGGGGCTGGAGACTAGAGTTTGGAGCCAGTGATCTTGAGAGAGAGGAAACAGTCTTAGCTGTGAGAAGGGGTCACTCAACCAAGGGAACGAGTCTTAGAATGAGGGTTACAGCATTATGAGGGTTAGGCACTGTGACTTGAAGGACAGTTGTTAGCTGTGAAGGAGCCCCTCTGTGGAGCTGGGGAGATGGGCAAAGTGGAGGCTAGGGAATCACCACCATCTTGCCCTTGAGCTGGAGAGCACGTGGAGAGGGAGAGACAGAAAGAAAGAGAGAGAAAGTTAGAGGAGGTAAAGCAGAGAAGCTGATCAGGATCACATGGAAAGAGAAAGAGATGGACCTAGTCTTTTTGAACTAGGCAGGAGCTAGTGATAGATAGGAATTAGAGAGAAGATGTTAGCAAGGAACACCTGGAGAGAGAAAGAGAGGGGATAGACAGAAAGAAGTCTGCCTAGTCTTGTGAACTAAGCTGGGGGTTACTCACTCTCCTGGAGTTTTGTGGAGAAGCTTTTATGTGGGCACCAGTGGGGGGCATTCTTGGAGCTGGCTCTGCCCACATTCTCTACCACCTGTAGGGAACTATGTAGGCCTGTGAGTCTCTGTTATGTTGGGGGGTCTGCCTGTCTGTCATGGCTCAGTCGGCTGGAACTGTGGCTCAGCATGGCAGAAGTAGAAGCGTGGGATCTTTGACTGAGTTGGTTCCACACCACACTGGAGGGTGCTATGTGCCCCATCCAGCGGGGAAGTTCTCACTCAGTCTGAAGTTCTGTGGGGTGCAAAACTCTTAGATGGGGACCCTTGGACAAGAGGGCTTGCAGGGATTGACTGGTCTCAGACTCTTGGGCTCCCAGGCTCCACTGAAAGCTGTGGAAGAGTTGAGACTGGGGGAGTGCAGGCTGAACCAGCCTGTAGCTGAGAGGGGCAAGAGGGAGAACTCTGGCAGCACCCCACAGGGTGAGTGTCACTCACTTGGGTGTGCTTGGGTGTGGGCATGGCTTCTTGAATCTTGTTGGGCTGTTGTGATTCTTATGGCTGCACAGAGACTAGAGCTCGGGAGTCTTGACTGAGTTCACTCTGCTCAAGGCACTGCCCAGCATGGGGAAGTCTCAGTCTGGTTCCACAGGGGGTGCAGAGGTCTTGGATTGGGATCCCTGGGCCTGGAAGGCACCAGGAAATGACTGGTCTCAAGCCCTTACGCTCTCAGACTGCTGAGAGGCCACAGAGGGACCGAGACTGGGGTCGTGTGGGAGCTCAACCAGCTAGCCCACAGCTGAGAGAAATGAGGGGGAGGGAAGAAGAAAGAGGCCCTGGCAGCACCCCATGGGAGAGAGGTTACTGTACTTGCTTGGTTGTGTGGGTGATTAAGCCCCACATTGGGTGCCAGCTGTGGGTAATGCAGCTGGGAATGCTGGGAGTTCCTCACTCTGGGCTGTGAATAAAGCAGCTAGGAACACTGAAAGTTCCTCCAGGGGAAAGTTAGGCATGGCTGCTGTGGCTCCACTGTTCCTCATGGTGTGGTCCCAATGACACGAGAAAGTCCATGGGATTTTACAGGTTTTAATGTCATGGCAGTTGGATCTGGATGTGCACACTCCCTGAAACCCAGGGCAGACCTGAGTTAAACAGGGATGGAGAGAGAGGGGCTGGGGAAGAATGCTTAATTGGCTCCACCCTCTGGCCTTCAGGTATCTCATTAGTATGTAATCTCTCTTGGGCCTGAGGCCTGTTCATTGTGATTGATGGCCATAGACCTCTCTGTAGGAGGGGCTGTGGAGAAGGCTTAAACTAAATGAAAAGAACCAGGCCCTGGGAGCAGAGCTGAACTCCTGCCATCCAATAATGGTCTGAGGTTTTAAGCTCATGCTTGACCAAGCACCCAGCTGCTTCTCCCAGTCCACCACCCCACACCCTCCTGCAACTTTATTTACCAATCAAAACCCACTGGGATCAGGGGCCCTCAGCATGTTAATTGTGGACATGTGTATTCTTGTGCAATTTGGGGACTCAGTTAACATAATTCATTAGACAAAACCACAACACATACTACAATATTAAGTAGCTTGATCTTATATAGGCCTTGTGCAGATAATCATTGCTTCTCTGAATTCATTGGTGCAAAATACACATTATGACTAGAAGACAATATATAACATTCTTCTCCATATTTAAACTCTTATCCTTTTTGAAGGCTTTCTTCATAGATATTCTTTGAGCCTAGGAGGGAGCCATATAGACACCCTATATGTATATTAGTTTCGTCAACTTGATACAAACTTAGGCATGTCTGGGAAGAGATAATCTCAGTTGAGGAATTGCCTGCACTAGGATAGCCTGTGGGCAAGTCTGTGGGGCATTTTCTTGACTAGGAATTGATGTGGGAGGGCCAATCTTACTTCAGAAGATCACATCCCTGATAAGGTAGTCCTTGATTAAATAAGTAAACTAAACAGGTCATGGAGAGTAAGGCAGTCAGTAGTTCTTTTTCCAAGGTCCCTGCTTCTATTCCTATTTAAATTTCTTCCCTGACTTATCTCAATGATGGACTGTAACCTCTAGGCCAAATAAATGCTTTCATGCATGAATTGGTTTTGGTCAGTGTTTGATCACAACAACAGAGAAACAAACTATGACAATCTAATTTAGTGCACTTTGACCAGTTATGAGTCTCTCCTTTAACCATTCTCCATTAAAATGGAAGCTTCGCTTACCAAGGAAGTCTGAGAACAGCTCTAATCTATGGATATAAACATCAATATTTAGAAGCCAGTTTTTGCAATATTCTATTTAGCAATATAAAATAATACCCCCCCCCACGAACTTTAGAAGCTATGACCTTCACAGCCATTGACGAGCTTTACAGTACCAGGTATTAATTTCTTCCTGTAAAGGGATCTTTAAAATAAACTATAAAACTGTTGGTAATACCCACATGATACTCATGGCAGTGGGCACATCTTGTCTGGCAGATTGAAGATAGCTCAGTTAGATTTTTAAAGATAGTTGCATCCTGAGCAAAGAGATTTCTCCCTATGTGCCTATTCATCACAGGGATAGTTCAAATGTTTCTTCTTCATGTGCCTTTTGTTTGACTATTATCATAATGGGAATAGAGATGACCAAACACACTCTATATTGAATTGAAAGGGTGCAAGCAATTAGGCTTCATTGCCTTGCTAAACTAATCCAATGTCAAACTGTGACAACAGCTGGCAGGGTGGAAGATACCCTGGGAATATTTCTAGAAGCTCAAATGAAAAGTCTTTTTTTCCATGACATAGATGTTGTTTATAAATCCCTTGAGGAAAAAGTGTCTCTCTCCATATGACTTAAATACGTAATCTCTATACTATACTGTCTGGACTAAACACATCCTACCCTTTTATTCATTTTAGCTACAGTTTACAAAGAGCTTCCATTCTATCAGCTTTTAAATATTGAAGCACTATATGTCCCCATGTAGGACTCTTTCCATTATCTGTGGATAATATAGTGTATAATTATATAACATAATCGTGCACTGTATTTGTAATCTTCTCAGATAGAAAGGTGTTGCATTATGCCAAATGAATCATGTAAAACATGCACAGATTCTTTGCTAATTGGCCAATTGTCAGGTACTAAAAGTCAGAAGAATGAAAGGGCATAATAGTTTGATATTTGCAAGATTCCAATTTCCTATGGGTTCATAACCTTCTAAAATAAATATATTCACTGACCAAATTCAGACCACAGCTGTGCAGACTGTAAGACTGAGTGCATTCTGAATTCCCATCTCTCCTCTATTTCCATAGATTGCTGTGTAGTTGTTGTAGGCAGTGCTCTACTTGGTTTCAGAGTAAAATGGCAATCTGTTATCCATGAGTGACTGAAAACACAGCAGCTGGTGATAGGGGGTATGGAAAAAGAAGAGAGGAAAGTCAGAACAAGTCACACGGTAATAACATATTTGTTGGGAGTGCCTGCTCAATTACGGTAACCGGGCCTCTATATGAGAAAATGATAATGAGGGGAAATTATATCAGACAAAATATTGAGAGAATGAGAAATGTATTTCTAGATTTCTAAGCTATGTCCAGTTTGGATATATAAAAATATACTATACACAAATCCAATAAGCTAAGGTCTGAATGGATTTGATTTCAGTTATTTTGAATTAAGAATTCTAAGTACCTGATGCTAAATCAGAGAACTGCCTTGCTGATGATGAACAAAGCTCTCCAAAGTAATTTTTTTCTTCCTGCACTGCTTATTCTATTTCAAAGCATCACTGTATTACATAGATGTAGAATGATATTCTTATTGAAATTCTATCACCTCTATATAACTAACTGACTGCTAGTATCTCACAATGCTCCCCAGTTATCATACCTCAAGGAAAAATATTACTTTGGAGTCAATGCTTGAAAAATGAAAAGAAAGCTGCAAGACAGAACCCATACCACACTGGGGGAATATTTACCATTCCTTCCTGTTATTGTATGCAAACCTTTATTTGGTTCTCAAATGCCATGCAAGTTAATGTCTGCTGAGCATGTCCAATCAGATAGAGAGGCAATACAAACACAATGTTTTCATGTTATGCAATTGATAGAGCTAAGCTAAGCTGGAAATGACTTTGGCAGTATGAGTACTGAATTCTCATCTGTTATATGTTTCCCTTTTATCACCTCTAAAATGAAAATAATCTGACAGTTCTACTTTTAAGTTTTCAACAGAAATCACCATTAGCAAAGAACTTAAAAATGAATGGTAAAACATTTTGATTTCAAGTATTTTCTTGCTAAAGGCAACAGCTTTGGTGTTTTACTTTGCTGGAGCAATACAGTCCCAAAACAGTGAAGTTCTATAACACACATCACAATATACAATGAACTCAAGACTGCAAAGAAGGTCGAACCCAGCTTGTTCCTGATAGCTTCCAATCTCTCAGTTTCCTGAAACTGGCTCCCTGGTTTCTGTTATTAGAATAATACTTAAAGAAGAGCGGGAAGCTCCATTTTGGTATCTTTTCCCCTTAGAATTCACCTAATTTAGTAGAACTCGATAAAGTAGACATGAGCAGAAAAATTAAATATGAGGGGAAAAGGAAAATTGCCAACTGGTACTCATAAAGTTCCTCTTTGGCCTGGACATTTTGTGTTGTATTCTTCAGCTTGTCTGAGTTTGACAACACTGGACAAAAGCATGTGTTCATTTATACTCCACTATTGTGGTTGATTTTAGTGTTGATTTGCTACAGATTAGAATTAAAGCTCCTTAGCCTTACCTAAAGTATTATCTTGATTGTCTTGATTGGTGTGAGAAGGACCACCATATTACAATTGTAGGCAGCACCTTCAGATAAGAGTCCAGTTTTAAAAACATGTATTTCAAAAGGAGGTTTACTCTCAGATTTTGACCCCTTGGCTTTCCCTCTCTCAAACCTGGCTGGTTTGCCCTGTTGTTGTTGCTCCTGCTGGTTGCTTAGCTGATAGCAGAACCAAAATTTCTAAGCTCTCATTGTTAAATAGGGACCATTGGCTTTCTGGGAACTTTCTAGGCTTCTAGTGCCAGACTGGGACTACAGAGGCAGACTCTTCCTCCTTCTTCACCTCCAAACTCTTTTCTGAAACTGCTCTGACAGTTGAGGGTCTCAGCATCCAGAGCTGAGTACCAGGTTCTCAGTGTTGCAGGTGTATATTGTTTGTCCATTCTTACTATTTTAAAACTCAATTAATAAATTGGCTCTCTATGAACCTGGAGAAAACCTAAGATCAGTAAGTCACAAATTAAAGGCCAGGTATTGCTTCTATAAGAGTCACTGGGATGCTAACTAAGAAGAAAAATTCCATAGGCATATTCAAGAACTATTGAAAGAAATTCTATTGGAATACAGGTCAGAAAACTTACTAAAGGTAATAATACAGAAAAGAGCTGACCTATATGATATTCCAAAAATAGAAATTTGACTAGTGTTAAGCAATAGGGACAAAAAAAAAGTAAAAACAAAAATGTCACAAAACCATTGGGCTCTAGATGATGCTTGTTTCTCCAGTGAATGGGTTAACAGTTTTGAAAGTATATGTATACTAGGTTTGCATATATGCGTAAATACATTGGAAATAATGTAGATAATGTGAATTAGATTTCAAGGGTCAGAAAAAAATTACAAATAAAGCACAAAATGAACCATGTGGTATTGAATTAGACCAAAAACTGTCACTGTGAACTTTTTTGTCTTGATCAATTGGCAAATCTACAAACAATTTTTGTGTCATAGAAATGGCTTAGAAAAAATGTACCTCATTTAAAAGTACTCTACCTGGGTGCCAGATACCATTTTGTAAATATTCTTCTCTTCTTTTTTTATTTCTCTTGAGGTGGTAAGTCTTTCACACTTTAACTAGTGATATTCTCCATTTAAAAGAACTATTTTAGTTACTTTTGTGTTGCTGTGATCATAAAACTTGACAGAATCAACCTAAGTTCCAGAGAGATTCAGCCCATGGTGGCAAAGAAAAGCATGTGCAACATCTCAGCTTGGAATGATGAGGACCAATGATATAAACAATTCACATTTCAGCAGAACAAGAAACAGAAAAGGCCAGGAACCTTGCACTGCTCTTCAAAGTCCAACCCACATGACCTAATTCTCAAAGTTTCCAGAACATCCTAAAATATTATCAACTGGGGACTAGAAATTCAAAGGGTGAGCTTATAGGAGATATTTTTTATTCAAACTCTAACAAGAGCCAGCAAATTTTGGAGAAATGGATAGTTTTGAGTTTGTAGATGGTTATATTGATAGATAATTTAAAGTCCAGGAAAGGCAGCTACACAGAGCTCAATGTTTCCTTTCAACATTTTGATTACTGCAGTTGTTATCTAACAAATTCAGATTTTTTTTTAAATATTCCCTCACACAGAAGGTAGAGTTTAATCCCCTCTAGAGTAAAGGTGGTATTAGTGGCTCCTTTCTAACGGAAACTGTATGCATATGGAGAGATTAGTAACTTCTAGTGGAGAATTCAAGCAAAGACACAACTTTGTTCATTCACTAAAGTTAGTTACATATAACCTAGGTTATGATCACTAGAAATAAGACAATACTGAACCCCTGTGTACTGGCTAGTTTAGTGTGTTAACTTGTCAAAAGCTAGAGTCATCAGAGACAAAGAAACCTCAGTTGAGGAAATATCTGCAAGAGATCAAGCTGTAAAACATTTTCTAAATATAGTAATCAACATGGGAACCCAGCCCATGGTGGGTGATACCATGCCTGGGCTTGTGCTCCTGGATTCTCTAAGTAAACACGCTGAGCAAACAATAGAAAGCAGGTCAGCAATCATCTTATACCTCTATGTATCTGCCCTGCTTAAGTTCCTGTCATGACTTTCTCCAATGATGGACTGTGATCTGTAAGTCTTTGCCAAATAATGGCTACATTGAAGTTATAATTTCTATGTATGCCAAATTAACACTTTGGTCATGATGTTTTTATTGCAGCAACAGAAACACTAAATAAGACACCCTGGTATGATGGAATGAGAAGATGACATCACTTATTTTAATAGACACTCCCCCAAATCCTTAATCTTGTCAATCATGAACAAAACTGAGGGAAAGTGTTGATATAAGATACACACACGACTGGTTCCTTCTGGTCTGGGCCTCAGCACTGAGCAGATCCCGGGAGGCAGTTCTGCCTTCAATCTCTAGGAATCCAGAGGAAGCAGGGCTCCCAGATGCTCTAACCCTGGCATTATCTTAGGTAAGCAGACAGCAATGCCTGCCCCAAACAGGGAGTAACCTGAACCCACTAGGACCCAGGAAGTCACTCCTGGCCCGAGCAGATTTTGAGCCTTAGCTCTTACCCCAGTAGCAACACCCACTCCACACAGTTTTGATAAAACCAAGATAATAGGAAAGACAGGTTCCAATCAGAGACAGGGCAAGTAGCACTAAAGAGATCCAGATGGCAAAAGGCAAGCGCAAGAACATAAGCATCAGCAACCCAGAGTACTTGGCATCATTAGAAACTAGTTCTCCCACACAAGAAAGTCCTGAATTCCCCATATCACTAGGAAAGCAAGATTCAGATTCAAAATCACTTCTAATGATGATGATAGAGGACTTTAAGAAGGACATAAATAATACTCTAAAAGAATGTGAGGAGAACACAGGTAGACAGGTAGAAGCCCTTAAAGTAGAAACACAAAAATCTCTTAAGGAATTACAAGAGAACACAACCAAACAGGTGAAGGAATTGAACAAAACTATTCAGGACATAAAAATGGACGTAGAAACAATCAAGAAATCACAAAGGGAGACTACCCTGGAGATATAAAACCTAGGAAAGAAATCAGGAGTCATAGACACAAGCATCACCAACAGAATACAAGAGATAGAAGAGAGAATCTCAGGTGCAGAAGATATCATAGAAAATATTGACACAACTGTCAAAGAAAACGCAAAATGCAAAAGTTCTTAACACAAAATATCCAGGAAATCCAGAACACAATGAGGAGACCAAACCTAAGGATAATAGGTATAGATAAGAGTGAAGATTCCTAACTTAAAGGGCCAATAAATATCTTCAACAAAATTATAGAAGAAAACTTCCCTCATCTAAAGAATGAGATGCCCATAAACATACAAGAAGCCTAGAGAATGCCAAATAGACTAGACCAGAAAAGAAATACCTCCCATCACATAATAATTAAAACACCAAGTGCACAAAACAAAGAAAGAATATTAAATGCAGTAAGAGAAAAAGGCCAAGTAACTTATAAAGGCAGACCTATCAGAATTACACCAGACTTCTCACCAGATACTATAAAAGCTAGAAGATGCTGGTGAGATGTCATACAGACCCTAAGAGAACACAAATGCCAGCCCAGGCTACTATACCCAGCAAAACTGTCAATTACCATAGATGGAGAAACCAAGATATTCCATAACAAAACCAAATTTATATAATATCTTTCCACAAACCCAGCAATACAAAGGATAATAGCAGGAAAGCTTTAATACAAGGAGGGAAATTACACCTTAGAAAGAGCAAAAAAACTAATCCTCTTCCAACAAATTCAAAAGAAAATAGCCACACAAAGATAATTTCACTTCTAATAACAAAAATAACAAGAAGCAACAATCACTGTTCCTTAACATTTCTTAACATCAATGGACTCAATTCCCGAATTAAAAGACATAGTCTAATGGACTGGATACACAAACAAGGCCCAGCATTTTGCTGCATACAGGAAACCCACCTCAGTGACAAAGACAGACTCTACCTTAGAGTAAAAGGCTGCAAAACAATTTTTCAAGCAAATGGTCCTAAGAAACAAGCTGGAGTAGTCATTCTAAAATCTGCAGCCTGAGAACACAAAGGGAGGGACTCATGGTTCCACCTGTATAGGTAGTTGAGGGTGGCCTTGCCAGACATAAGTGGAAGTGGACAGCCTTGATTCCTGAAACTTCGAATTCTCTAGTGTTGGGAAATTTCAAGAGCAGGGAGTTGGGAATGAGAGGATGGTGGGAGCACACCCTCATAGTAATTGGAAGGGGGGATGGGGTAAGGGGTTAGGCATCAGTGGAAGTAGAGGGCCTTGGTGCCTGAAAGTTTGGATTCCCTAGTGTTGGGGAATTTGAGAGCAGGGAGGTGAAAATGGAAGGATGGTGGGAGTACATCCTCATAGAAACTCCCAGAATTATATGGATTAGACATGACAGAGGCAGGCCGCCAGAAGACTAGATTCCAGAATTCAAACAAAAAATTATCTTGATACTGAAATTTGTTTTGAGAATTGTACATTGCAGAATACACAGCCTTGGTGTATCTACTCATCAAGTGAGCTGAGCAGACCTGCTTGAACCTCTGATGTCCTAGAATACCAGCTGGATGCAGTGAAGACACAGATGAGGCTTATCAATTTACTCTTCCCCCTGCCCCTCTTCTAATATTTCAATACCCATAATGAGTTTGAAGAAGTTAATGAAGAGTTGGTGCCCCTATTCCCTGGGCTTGGGGACTGAGGTGGTTAATATTGGGCTGTCTTTCTACAGAAAAGTAGTGGTTTTGTTGGAACAGGGAGAATTAGCTAGGATTTACTGCATAGCCATAACTTATTTGTAGAGATATGTATAATTGTTATTAAGATGAAGTTATAATTTCTTAAATGGTACAAAATTTACTTTGATTTCTAATTCAAGGTTTTCATTGGTACGAGCTACTTATTGATATAAAAGTAAGATTAATATTGTTACTCTCATAGGCATTGTGTCTATATGACACATTTAGAAATACAAGGCTTAGACCCAGTCCTTCTTTAAGTTTTTAAACTGATTTGAGATGGTTAGCCTGTGAGTTAAGGGCCTATAGCAAATTCATGGCTCTGAGTTTATTGTTCGGGTGTTTTCTATATTTTATTTAGCTGAGAGGAGTTAACAAACAATAGTTCAGATTGCCTTACATAGATAGTTGGTTTTCAGAACATCAGAAGTCCACAGGATTGATGTTACAAGCATTTCTGTATTAATGTTCATTTGGATTAGAGACCTGTCTGCTCCTGACAGCTTCCTGTCTTGGATTCTAAGAAGAAATTGAGCATCTTTGGAGTTACTCCAGTTGTGGTGAGACAGCCACTAGACAAGAATTGCCTCTTTTCATCTACAGATAAATCACTGTCCAGAAAAGGACATACTTGCAGAATAGTTGACTGATTATATCTGCCAAGACAGAGTAATCAGCCCTTAATAATTCTGCATCACTTGGTCTGTCAGATGATCCTGGGCCAGAAGGCTGAAGATTGAATGCTCCAACGTTTTGTAGTATAGGGACTGTCCAGGTGCTCAGTGGTCTCTATAAATTGGCTAACTTTTAGAAGCTATGCTTTGTGCTTCCTATAACTTCAGTTAACTCCGTCATTCTGGATTTCTGACGGATTTGAAGGCTTACAGTCTCATAGCCAATCCTGGCTATTTACTTTGAGAGAAAAGATTTGAGAGGATGGTTTTCAGTTGACATTCATTCTAAAATCAAGAAAAAAAGCCAGGTTCAGAATTAAGTCTTTTAGTTAGGAGGGATGACAGAGGTTCTATTTAGTCAACAAAATTATGGACTGGATATTAGGTCTATCTTCTACTTTACTTATACAAGTTGGTATAGTTATGCTCTAATTGTATTCTAAGAAAAAAGTTTTATTTTAACAGGAATGGTGATATGTAGGAGGAGCAAAGGTGGGAGGAGTAAGGAGAGGAAGATAATGAGTAAGAAGAGGAGGAGAAGGAGAGGAGGAACTAGGTGACAAGAAGCGGGGGGGGGGGGGGGGGGGGGAGGGGGGGGGGGGGGGAGGGACAATGGGACAATGAGGTGGATGTTTGCATGTCCCTGCCAGTCAAAGGTAGTTGATACATCTCGGTTGGGTATTGGGTTACACTTCTGGTTGATATTGAGCATTACCAAACTTATAAAGCCTTTGGTTAACATTAAAAAAATAGTACAAAAGCAAAAAGGAGAAGTGGGGGTGAGATAGGGCTTTTCTAGGGAGGGGAAATGAGGAAAGGGGATGGCATCTGAAATGTAAATAAAATATTCAATAAAGATTTTCACATAAAAATATACAAAACAACAACAAAGGCAGGGGAGAGATGTCTATTAGATGAGTGTGGTAATGTGGATTAAAGGTAGATTACACCTTTAATCCCATATATCATTATACCCAGCTTCCCCTCACCCCCCCAAATTGTTGTTGTTGTTTTTTAAATTAAATTTAGAGCTAATCGTTTTCTGACAGGAAGAACGTGAATTGTTGTGTTTGTATATAAAGTATCACAGTAATAATGAGCTTTATTAAGTTCTATTTTAGGGGCTGGCAAGATGGCTTAGTGGGTAAAAGTGCTTGCCTTAAAGCCTGACTACTTGAGTTCTATGAAAGCAGAGAACTGACTCACTTGAATTGTCATCTAACTTGCACATGTACTCCCTGGTGTGCTCATATGTACACATACATGTACACAATAATAAATAAATGTAACACAAATATTTAAAAAAAGATACATACACACACACACACACACACACACACACACACACACAAACACAAACACAAACTGAGAAGCTGTCACATAAGGAAGCATAGGTAATATTTCTGAACCTGATCCTAGAATACCAAAGCATATTTATCCTTAAAAAAAGTATATGCCAATCAGTTCTGTAGTTTAATTAACAGTACTGCATCAAAGCTAATTATTCCTACTCATCTTCCTCCTCTTTTTCCTCTTCCTTCTCCTTCCCCCCTTCTCCCTTCTTTCCTCCCTTCTCCTTCTCACCTCCCCCTCTTTTGAGACTTAGTCTTATTTTGTAATACTACCTAGCCTGGAACTCTATATAGATCAGGCAGGCCTGAAACACACAGAGATCTGCCTGCTTCTACCTACTTAATGTTGTTCTTAAAAGTCCATGTCACCATGTCCAGCCAAAGAGCTATGTGTTTAATTTTGGTAAGTTTATCACACTTTTCACAAAATCTGCCATCATAAAAAATGCTTTATATGATGTACAAAATAACAGAAATTAATTTTCTAACTTTTTCCTTTTACAAGAAGACTGAACTCAAGTTGTCATCACGATAACTTTATCTTGAAAGTTCTTACTTGTGAAGAGCCACTTTATTCCTAAGTTCTCTTTATACAACCTTATCTTCATAAGTGTACATACAGAGGGGAAGAGGAAAATCAAGAGGATTCACTAGCATGAGATAGCTAGTGGGCACTAATTGTATCAGACTGAGGTTCCACTCTCCTGAGTCCATTTCATCTTCATTTTATCCTATGAGTTTCTGTCTCCAAATGGGACGACATTATGGTGCAGGGCTTCAACATATAAAGTAAAGGAAAACACATTCTATTGATAACATCTTTGTATTACATTTGTAATTCCTCTGTAAATCTAAAGGTTATTGTGAGAAATGGAATGGACATAGAAGATTATAATGTCAGTGAAATACTTATGATGTTTTTCCTCATCAGTATATGATTTGCTGCTATTTATAATATCCAAATAATATACTTAAAATTTGGTTGTGACCACTTTTGCTTTCATAAACATTAATCTAACCATAAGTACTTTTATGTATGGCAATATAGCAGAAACTCGGCTTTAGCTGTGAAACATATAAGTTGCTAATAGAAAAAACTAAGAACTGACATTTTTATTAATGCATTATAAAATGTTATATGTATACCAATAAACAGACATCAATGAGGCAACAGATTGCAAAATCCCATTTTGACAGCAGTCCAGGACTCCAAGGTCAGAGAGTAATAACAAAAAAGTGCCAACCATTTAAGAGAGAAAAATGTTTGAAGAAGTTTGTTTCTGATCTCTTTTCGTCTACTATAAAAAACCACATGCATGCAAGTAAAAATGCAAACTAACTAATTTCAATGGTTTGTTAATAACCGGTCTGTAGTGAATTAAACCTGAATTCATTCTGTTATATGTTTTTGGCAGCTTGAAGCTCTATATATTTTAGTTTTGCTCTATTCCCTAAATGCAGATTGCTTGATGGTGTGTAAGAGAGCTAATTAGATATAAATACCAACCAGCACCCAAATAACAAGGATCATAATGATCATACAGTGAACAGCTGTGCCATTCAATAAATTGGTTTCTTTTCTAATACTGCCCCAATTCAAACATTTTGAGCTCCAAAAATGTTTTTCCCTTCATAGGCCAGATTCATTTTTAAAAAAATAAAATCCTGCTAATGCAGGACTTCAGACAGGCAGAAAATTTGAGATTTTTTATGAACTTTTGTTATAAAAGTTAGAAACTTATTATGGCCATCTCTGACTTCTTGACTGATCATATACTGTATAATAGTAATGCTTATAAGATGCATGCAATGCTGTCAAGAACGTGGTATAGCTGTCTCCTTAGAGGTCTGCCTGAGACTAACACATTCAGAGGATGAGGCTCACAGCTAACCACTGATATGATCAAGGGTTTCCGAAGGGAGAAGTTAGAGAGAAGACTGAAGGAGGAGAAAGGGATTATGACTCCATGAGGAAAGAAACAATACCAACCAACCAGAGCTCCCCAGGGTCTAAACCACCAGCCTGGGAGCACATAGGGAGGGACCCATGACCCCAGCTGTATATGTAGGGGAGGGTGGCCTTGTTTGGGCATAGGTGGGAGAGGAGACTCCTGGTTCCATGAAAAAAGAACACAGAGTGGGGGGGGGGGGGTGGGAGGGGGGGGGGGGGGTAGTGGGGGGGGGGGGGGGGGGGGGGCACAGCCTCATAGAAGCATGAGGAGGGGGGATGGAATAGGGGGTTTCTGGGTGGTGAGAGGAAATGTGGTAAGAGGATAAAATCTGAAATGTAAATATAATACCCCCAAAAAAATTTTTAAAAATTAAATAAAAAAGAAAGCAAAGAATGAAAAAAATAAAAATAAAAATAAATTAGCTTGATACTAAAATTTGTTTTGTGAATTGTATATTGCAGAATACACAGCCTTGGTGTATCTACTCATCAAGCAAGCTGAGCAGATATGCTCAAACGTCTGATATCCTGGAATTTCATCTGGAGGCAGTGAAGACCCAGCGTCAGAGGCTTATCAATTTACTCTTCCTCCCACCCCTCTTCTAATATTTCAACGCCTGTAATCAACTTGAAGAAGTTAATGAAGAGTCAGCGCCCCTACTCCCTGGGCTTGGGGACTAAGGTGGTTAATATTGGGCTGTCTTTCTAGGGAAAAGTACTGGTTTTGTTGGAACAGGGAAGATTAGCTAGGATTTATTTCATAGCCATAACCTATTGGTAGAAATATGTATTATTATTCTCAAGATGAAGTTATAATTTCTCAAATTGTACAAAATTTACTTCTATTTCAAATTTAAGGTTTTCATTGGTACGAGCTTCTTATTGATATAAAAGTGAGATTAATATTGTTACTCTCATAGGCATTGTGCCTATATAACACATTTAGAAATACAAGGCTTAGACCCAGTCCTTATTTAACTTTTTTAACTGATTTGAGATGGTTAGCCTGTGAGTTAAGGGACTATAGCAAACCCATGGCTTTGAGTTTATTGGTAGGGTGCTTTCTATATTTTATTTAGAAATAGCTGAGAGGAGTTAACAGACAACAGTCCAGATTGCCTTACATGAATAGTTGGTTTTCAAAACGTCAGAAGTCCACAGAATTGACTTTACAAACATTTCTGTATTAATGTTCATTTTGATTAGAGACCTGTCTGCTCCTGACAGCTTCCTGTCTTGGATTCTAAGAAGAAATTGAGCATCCTTGGAGTTACTCCAGTTGTGGTGAGACAGAACCACTGGGCAAGAATTGCCTTTTCCCATCTAAAGACAAATTACTGTCCAGAAAAGGACACACTTGCAGAATAGTTGACTGATTATATATGCCAAGACAGAGTAATCAGCCCTTAATAATTCTGCATCACTAAAGTCGGTCAGATGATTCTGGGCCAGAAGGCTGAAGATCAGATGCTCCAACATTTTGTAGTATAGGTACTGTCCAGGTGTTCAGAGGTGTCTCTAAATTGGCTAAGTTTTAGAAGCTATGCTTTGTGCTTCCCATAATATCAGTTAACTCAGTCATTCTGAATTTCTGACAGGGTTGAAAACTTATAGTCTCATAGCCAATCCTGGCTATTTACTTTGAGAGAAAAGATTTGAGTGGATGGTTTTCAGTTGACATTCATTCTAAAGCCAAGAAAAAAATCCAGGTTCAGAACTAAGTGTTTTAGTTAGGAGAAATGACAGAGGTTCTGGTTAGTCAACAAAATGATGGACTGGGTATTAGGACTATCTTGTACCTCACTGGTACAAATTGGCATAATTATGATCTAATTGTATTTTGAGAAAAAATTTTTATTTTACTAGGAATGGTGATATGTAGGAGGAGCTAAGGTGGGAGGAATACAGAGAGGAAGAGAAGGAGTAAGGAGAGGAGGAGAAGAAGGAGAGGAGAAGCTAGGTGATGAGAGAAAGAAATAGAGAGAAATGGGGGGAGGGGGTACATGGAGGCAGATGTTCACATGTCTCCACTAGTCAAAGATAGTTGATATATCTAGGTTGGGTATTGGGTTACACTTCTGATTAAGCATTACCAAACTTATAAAGCCTTTGACTAACATTTTTTAAAAAATTGTATAAAATCAAAAAGGAAAAGGGGGCATTGGATAGGGGTTTTCTAGGGAGGGGAAATGGGTAAAGGGGATGACATCTGAAATGTAAATAAAATATCCAATAAAAAAATAAGATGCATGCAAGAAGAAAATAGATTAATAGTAAGTAGTCATCTATATATATGAACTGCATGAAATTTTGGTTCTTTTGTTTTAAAAAGTATTTATTTCTTCCTATTTTGTTTTTTGAATGTATATCCTGAATGCATGTGTGTATACCACATGTGTGGAGTACCTACAGAGGCCAGAAGAGGGCAACAGATCCCATGGAACTGGAGTTTCAAGTGGTTGTGAGCTACCATGTGGATTCTGAGAACCAAAACCTGATCAAAAGCAGTAAATACTCTTAACTACCAAGCCATCTCTATTCAGTTTGAATTTTACCATTTTCTCTTTTGATGTATAATTAAAAATAGAAGCAGCGTTTAAGTACTTTAGCTCTAGATTTTTTTTTATTTCAGTACATAAGTTTTAGAATCTGTTTTGTATCTAGTACTATCTAAGTGAAAATAAACACAAGAGAAATCGTCATCCATCCTTCAGTGAGTTTGCAGTCTAGTATGGGGTGGGGACAAATTTCTTTCATATTATTTAATTAAGTAAATATAGATTGTGATTTTTCTCTGGAAGAGCAAAAACTAATTCAGGCATTGTAGAAAATCCTCGAGGATTAGATTGTTACCTAAGACATATACATCAGGAAAAGTTCTCTGAGGAAGTAATATGTTAACCTTATGAACAATGAGCAACATCATGCTTCTACCCAGAAAGCAGCAGAAATCCATGAGAGAGACTTTGTGACCATGTATTTCAGCCCTGTTTTGAAGGGACAAAATGGTTTTCAACTTGTAGCTTGAAAACAGGGCTTCAGTGTGTTACAACCTTTGCAAAAGTTCACCACAATGATAACAAAAACATTAGAACTAAAAGTGGGACATAATGTCAATAAGATTGAAAGAATAGAAAAATAACATAACAAAACAAAATTCTACAATCTAGAAATTGACTTGGTACATCTACCCTAGTAGTTCTTAACCTGTGGGTCATAATCCCTCTCACGGGTCACCTAAAACCATTGGAAAATACAGATATATACATTATGATTCATAACAGTAGCAAAATTACAGTTACAAAGTAGCAGTGAAAATAACCTTATAGTTGTGGTCACCAAAACATGAAGAACCATATTCAAGGTAGCAGCACTAAAAGATTGAGAAACTCTGATCTAAGAACCTAGAAGGTTCAGAAGCCAAGAAGCCACCAGATTTTACTCAGGGAAGGATATATAGGGTATATACTCAATCTAATAAGAATACTTCCAAGAACACCTAAAAGGTGAATGAGATGCTAAAAGCAGGAAAATGAATTTTTAAAATTTCCTTCAATTTATCTGGAGTTAGAATCCAAACACTTGTTTACTGAATGTAAATGGAAAACTGCCATTACCATAATCATATCATATCATTTCCATATCAGTGGGAAAATAATGGAAGTTAATTCTCTAGAGAAGACAGAATTAAGAATCTCTAGAATAGGAGACACTAATAATAGCCACAGATGGAGCCACTGTATTAAAAGAGGGATTATATGAAAGTTCACATCTTGAATATTAACAGTCTCATAAATCTTCTACTAAGATTTCAGAATGCTGGTAGCCAGGCTTATTCCTTAAAGGAGATTAGAAAATCCAAGTGCCGCACCCCCCACCCCAAGGAACGAATTTACCCAGATTATATTTCTATGAAGCCATGATCAACAAAGTTCATCTGGCACATGTAGCTTATGATATGATCTTTAGAGTATTAACTATAAAATGCCAGTCAAGAAGTAAAAAAAACTGACAAATTTCTCCAATATAAAAGATAAATATCAAAACAAATAGATATAACCAGGCAACATGTAAGAATGAGTTACTGAATTTTCTAAGTGGGAATTTTCAACCTAGTTCTGTAGAAATAATGGAGTTATGAGTCTATGAAACAAAAACACTTTGCAAAAAGTGTAAACAACTAAGGCACACTAAAAGAAGAATAACGAGCCCTTGAAACTTAAAAGTGATCCCTTAGATAGGAAACATCAAAATAATAGGAGTTAAAAGATTAAATTTGAGACTGACTCCAAATGAAGGATAATTAAGTCAAGAAAAAAATTGGAGAGGCAAAAACACTGAAATAGAAAAAGCAATCCAAGAGATCCAAAACTCAAACAACAATAGTTGCAGAAAGACAGAACATAGCAATTGTGCACTAACCAAAGACCTACTTTAACAAAATTTCCAGGATTGAAGGGCCTGTCAAATACCTAGCAAGGAATATAAAAGCCACCCCTCACTGAACAAACCAAAATAAAATTTTAAATGAATATAGAGGTTTTATGAAGATAAGAAGATACTTCACTCAATAGATCAGACCCCAGCAACAGCAACAAAGCTAGAAGATAATGTCTCAGTGACTTAAGCATCCTCACACAAAAAATATTCTTCAACTTTGAGTTCTGGAGAATAAATTATCAGTTAAGTATAAGGTATAATAAAAACATTATAGATACGCAGCATCTCAAAAAGTGTGCTACCCATACATCTTTCTTAGGAAACAACTAATTCACTCCTAAAACCAAGTTAAATGCAATAGAAAGAGAAGAAAATAAAGACTCCTACATACAGATATCCTGTTAGGCACACTGCTGGGGAGGAGGAGATTCTATGAAGTCCATTAAGGACATGTATATTGTGCACCATTGGGGCAAAGTTTAACTGCTAATAAATATACTATGTGTTTTTTTTAGTGGTTTCAGAGTTCAAATCTTCAGTTAAACTCTTTGATAGGGAGTTGATTTTCATGCTAGGTGAGAAATAAGGCTCTAATTTCCCTCTTCTACATGTGGACATCCTGTTTCTACAGAAGCATGTATTGAAGATGTTGTTGTTTTCCCAATGTGAAGATGTGTGGATTTATGTGTGTGTTCTCTACTCAATTCCATTCACTTATGTATCTGTTTGTGTCTTAGGACAACATTACTTTACTACATGGCTACCTAGTAAAACTTAAAATAAGATATGGTGACACTTGTAGGTGCATCTCTCTCTCATATTTCACAACCTATGTATTTCTTTACTGTGTTGTTTTTCACTTCCTTCCTTTTGGGTTTAGAGTCCTCAAAGAACATGGAAAGCAAGTACTTTGGCATTTCTTTTTTGCATTATGGTTTTTTTTTTTTTTGCTTGTTTGTTTGTATGTTTGTTTTGCTTGTTTGTTTCTGTGTTTGTTGGCTATATTGAACGGGATTGGTTCCCTGATTTCTTTCATAGTCTTTTTATGTTTGGATATGTGAAGGCTACCGAGTTGGTCATGTTAATCTTGTAATGTACTACTTTCCTTAAAGTGTTGATCCAAAAGCATTGTTTTGCAGAGAGCGGTGGATAAGGTGGATTCTCATACTTGGACAAAGTGATGAGAAAAAGAAACCTTGTGTGCTTGGCCCTACAAAAGACATCTATATGTATATTGCCTACTGCATGGCCTATGTAATTCACAAAAGAAGAGACAAAATTAAGCCAGTGGATAATGATATAGTTGCCAACAGAAGACATGCATACACACAAAAGATATTAAATCTTCTAAGGCGATTAACTGGGAAAAAGAAAGGAGTAAGCAAAAAGTGGGAAAAAGGGTACTGAAGGTTAATATAATGACAATAAAATCTAACCATGTATGTAATTGTCAATAATAGATTTACAATACTTTTAAATGAGAGTGGCTGTTTCTAGGTAGCTTGAAATACAAAATAGAGTCAAAGACAAACTCCTTTAAACATGATTTAGTATTTATTCATATGCATGTATCCATGACTTTGTGTATGTGCACACATGCATGCAGGTGCCCACAGAAGTCAAATATGGTATCAGACACCCCTAGAAATGGGGCTATGGGCAACTGTAATCCACCCAAACTGGGTACTTGAAATCAAACTTTTCAGGATCAAGAAATACTCTTAAAAAGCGAGCCATGTTTGTATTCTCCTGGAAAATTCCTGACAGCCTTCAAAGAAAACTATCAAACTATTTAGATTATATATTTGTATAATCATGATAAGTGAATAGGACTGTATAGAAGCTTACTTTCATATTCAAAGAGTATGGATTTATATCAGAACAATGGCTTGAATTTTGTTAAAATAGGATGCTGAGAAATTTTGTATGAATTCAGTGAACCCTTGTAAATCATTAACTGAATCTGAATATTTTAGTATCTGACTTCACTATTATAGGCATAGAATCTGATACAGCATGTCCTCAACAGACTATATTTTATATTTTATTTTAGACTGGTTATACTGTTCTGATCTTGTATTAGGCTTGCATTTCCCCTAGTTTCTTAATTATATGTTGAATAATCCACACTGTACTTTTATCTCCCAATCTCTTAGCATTATATACAAAAAAAAAAAACAGTTCATGGGAGGAGTTACTGTTAAATGTTGACCTTTCTAATGAATAATGAATTTATAGACTCTTACTCATTTAAAGTTTGGGATACTAAAATTGATTTATATGCATTTCTGACTTTTTTCTTAAAAATTGGACTTAGTTTAAAGAAATAAATACCTCATGTTCACCAAGAGAGATGGTTAATTTATGACAATATCTCATGAGATTTAGTGACAGGAGTGTTCATTCTACTAACAGGGAAGGCACTGAAATCTGTGTTGAAATATATTCTACATGCTAAAGGTCGGAAGTTAGGCCATTTATGCATAAGTTGTCATATAAGAAATGCAAGCAGCTATTACTCAAAGATATCCACTTATGGGTAATGACTGGCTTTGTATGAAAGGGACTTTGTGGCATAGGTAGTAATAAAATTGAATGATTCATGTGATCAGTGTCCTGAGAAGATTTTCAAGAACACAGTTAGTATACAGGAAGCTAAAGGTCACATTTAAAATATTGAAACTGAAATATCATTGGGTTGAGAGATATAGCAGGCTGACAAATCTATGTATTCCTTTGGATCTAAGTCGCATAACTCTCATAGGGTACACGATACCTTTTTGCTTCATACACTTTTAGCTCATAATATAAAAATCATTTCTTTTATGATTAAAGTAAAAAGATAAAAATAAAGATAAAAGGGGGCTGGTGATGTACCTCAGTGGGAGAGCACTTTAGTTTCACTCATCAGGCTCCAAATTCAACTCTAAGCAAAAGAATAAAAAGTATAAGAAAAAGAAGACACGATACAGAAAAAAAAAAGCAAACATATAGTGAAAGGTAATAAATGTGGTTACATGTAACACGCAAAACATGAGACACAATCTACTATAATTTTATCAAATAATATATATTTACATTTTTCATTTTAAAAACATAAAATGTGTCTTTGTATATGTAGATTCACTTATTCATGAAATTCAGATTACTTTCTGAGCATTATACTTCAACTGTTTTTAAATTTATTAATATGACCATTTCCTATGTCAAGAAATAGACTTCTACAGCATGATTATGAGTGTTTAGTGTGGTTCAATCATATTAATATCCCTTAATATACATAATCAGTCTTTGACTATAGTGCATTTCCCAATATTTCCTTATTATAAATTAAGTTGAGCAGAAAATTATTCTGCATGTACCTTTGTACGCATCTTTGATTGCTGTTGTAAAATAAATTTCTAAAAACAAAATTGGTGTGTCAAACCTTTCTAATACTTTAAATCACTAATTTTACCTCTAAAAATTTAATTTTAGGAAATAATTAAGGTTCACTTAAAATCTATTTTTAATTTTTAAAACTGCTGCTCACTTATGAAGTAGAATAAAAAAAACTTTGTCTTTTTATTTTAACATCACGCAACTTTCAATTTATATACAAGCCCCATTATCATCACGTCATTGATGTATATATAGTTTCAAGAAGTTCTAAGTATTAACTGTAAAAAAGTAATCCATATGTCTGTAACATAATAAAATCTCATGTTGAAATACAGCCCTGAATCTAATAGGTAATCTTTGTGTAGGCAAACTAGGTAAGGGGCAGGGACAGCTTTCCTACTTCCATGTTCTTGGGACCAGCTCACCTTCATCAACTCTACCAGGAGTAGCTCTACTGTACTGCCCCAGTGCGGTACATGGCAGCAGTCCCAAGTGTTGGGAGGGTAGGGGAGGTAGGTCTTTCATTCTAGTATTATATACATACATACATACATATATATGTATGTGTGTGTGTATATATATATATATGTGTGTATGTGTGTGAATATATATATATATATATATATATATATATATATATTCAAAATGAGTCAATGCTTCATCAACTCTTTATAAGAGTTCTATCTAACCTTGGCACATAAACTTAATCCTAGTACTTAGGACACAAAGATAGGTAGATCTCTGTGAGTTTGGGGATAACCTTTTCTACATAGTGAGTTCCAGGTCAACAAGTCAGTACAACATAGTAAGAGATATTTTCAGAAAAGAAAGAAAGCAAGAAAAGAAGAAAGAAAAAACAAACTATACCTTTATCTGTGGTTCTCCCTCTCTGCTGTAATGAATTATTTAAGTAAAAACATCATGTCTTTGAAAGTTTGCTTGAAAACAAATAATGGAAACTTGATTCAAAATAGTTCAGGGAGGTGGAAGAAAAACTGTGTGTATGTCTTAGCTAATAAATTCTATGTTGACACTATTATTGGTCACCACACCCCTATCACAATGAAAATTATTTAAAATCCCAGTTTAAAGTACTGAGTTCTTATTCTATCTTGAAATGACCAAATAAAATTTTTTTTGAGATTCAGCCTTTAATACACATTTAAAAATAAATTTTGTAGGTCATTTTTATGCATTCAAACATACAGAATTAGTAATGACTTAGAGTCTGTTTTAACACCTTTATGTCTGAAGAAATAAATAAGCATGAAATAGCTAAGAAAAGAAAGTAATGAATGGCTAACAAATGTTTCCTAATATTCCCTAAAACTGAAACACACATACATAGGACATACAAAAAAATCATATGCACATATGATTAGTCATGCTTCAGTTGATGATGGAGACACCTTCTCAGATACATGGTTAGCTGAGTACATCATAAAGTGTATTCGTACAAATAGAAAGCAAAGTTCAGACATATTGTAATATGACCTGTTCATGCAATTAAGAGATACAATAAATGTAAGATGTGTGAGGCTGACACCAAGGTACTATGACATATTGCTCTATGGTATAATTTTTTATAGATAAGACTATACTCTGAAATAATTATAAAATTAAAATTAATACATAGGTGAATAACATGGTTGTTTATTATCATTATGAAGCATTGCAAATAACTGAATATGCTACCCTTTTACATGACTGAGAATACAATAGTTTGATGAACATAAAAACAATGAGAAATATGTGGCACATCACTTTATGGCAAGTAGGTCATTAAATAATAAGAATTATTTTTTCTTTTCCTCTTGGAACTTCTAATTTGGTAGCTGTCTTAATTTTGTTTCTGTTTCTGTGATAAGGACCATGGCAAAAAGTGACTTGTGTAAAGAAGGAATTATTTCTCCTTAGAGTTTACAGTCTTTCAGGAAAGAAAGTCAGAATGAGAGCTGAAGGAAGGAACTGGAGCACAGGACACAAAGGAATGCTGCTTCCTGGGTTGCTCCCCATGGCTTGCATAGGCTTCTTGCTTATACAACCCAGGACCACCTGCCTTCAGGTGGCACCTCCCCCCCCCCCCCCCCAGTAGACTGAATTCTCCCACATCAGTCAAGAAAATTCCCTACTGACTTGCCATTTGATAGAGGCATTTTCTCAATTGGCTTTCCTCTTTCGAAATAATGCTAGGTTGTGTTAAGGTGACAAAAAATAAACAACAAAGGAACAACCAGGACAGCAGTAGACAATGGAAATTAGGAATGATTAGAAGAAATTAGAAATAATGATAGCTAGAGAATTGATACTGGCTATTCATTAAGAAGACTTGGGTTCAATTCTCAGCGGCCATATGGCAGCTTACAATGTTCATAACTCTTCTCCTAGAAGATCCAATGATGTAAATCAGGATGAAATAAAAATATTCCTGAAAACTACCAAACTACCAAAATCAACTTGAGAGTACATACATAATCTGAATAAAGCTGTAAGAAGTAAAAGACATTTAATTAATATTGTTAAAACGTATTTTCCCATAAGAAGAGTACAGTAATTGTCTTAACTATGAAAGTTACATTTAAAGAAGTAAAAACAGAATTCTTTTACAAACTTTTAAAAAATGAAGATAAAGAAAGCACTTCCAAAATTAATCTATGAGAACAGTGTTACCTGATAGAGACTCAAAAGACGGTGCTTATAAAGACAATCAAAGCTACAGACAATAGTTTTACTAGATTGTAAAATTTTAAATCATGAGAGAAACAAACAAATGAAATCTAACAACACGTAAAAAATATTTACATAGCATGACCAGATGGTACTTACTCCAGAAACACTATATTGTTTTAGTTACCTGAAATCAATTAGTGTAATGTATCATTAATAACAAGCACAAATCATGTGAATACCTAAGGAACAGAGAACATACTATTTCGAAGACTCAAGGTCAATTCCTGCAACCCATACAATGAAAGGAAAGAAGCAACTCCCACAGGTTGTCCTCTGATTACAAGGGTGTCATGCTGTGCCTACATAAATAAACAAACAAATGAATAAGTAGTAGATTTAATGAAAATTGTGCACATGTTTTAAAAGCTAGAACGTGGATAATTGGAGCAGAATTAAGACTCCCAAAAATCAGTTCAAGTATTTATAGTTAATTAAATCTTCACACGGGTACTTAAAAAGCTCAATGGATAAAGAATAATCTTTTCAATAGAAAATGTTTCTGATAATTATATATCAATATGCAAATAAAGATCTAACTTTGTACATTGATCCAAAATTAATTTCAACTCTATCTCATGGGAAGGAATAAGAGGAAAAAAATGTATCTTCTCTGACAAATTGTCCATTCAAATTCATTGGCCATTTCCTTTTATATTTTATTTAAAAATTGATTCTTCATGAATTTCACATCCTCTACCCCAAGTCCACTCATCTACCCACCCCTCCATATCTTCCCTCCATGCTTAAAATCTCGCACTGAAGAAAACTAAACAACACAACACAAAACAATAAACAACAACAAAAACTCTCACCAGAGAAGCTCAGGTGTGTCACTGTGTGTCACACTGTATACTATCTTATCCAAACAGCTTCACTTGCAAATGTTCATTGCAATGAGTCATCAGTCTGTGTAGCGGGATATTCCTCCCACCCCTCCCACATTTGCAATAAAACTTGGTAATTTGGAAGGAGCTAATGTGGGAGGAAGGAGGAGTGGGAAGGATAAGGAAGAGGGGGAGAGAGAGGAGACTGGCAGTCATGAAGGAGGATGAATTGGTCAATAGCAGTCCTGGGTAACAGTTTATATCTAAAGGTTAGGTATTGGGTAACAACTCTAATTGTGTAGGTATCTTGTTAATTGACCATTTCCAAATATAGAAATCGTTTGTTTAATTATTAAGCTTTGAGAGTCTTATTTTTACTGGGTACTGCGATGATGGCGGGTGTTTTCTGGGGCTCAGTCGAGCTTTGTGGAGACAACATGGTAGATTGGCAGAGCCATCCCCCATGCTGGCATCTCATAGGTGCCAGGGCCAGTATTTCTAGATAACCGGAGCCATGGTCCAGAGACAGAGTCTCGGGAAAATGGTGGCTGTCTGGGAACAAGCTGGACCAGAACTGCTTTTTAAATGTTACTCAATACAGGTCTGGTTTCAGGCCTCTGGCTTCTGCCACACTTTCCATACTGGATCCTCACTGGGACTCTTCTCTGATATCCTATTGTTACCCTGTGTCATAGAGATCCTGCGGCTTTGGATCTGCAGAACTGACCCTTTCACCAATCCAGCAGTTCAACGAGTAGGTAGATGTTAGGGTGTGCCAACCCAAGAACTGGGCCTGAGTGGTAGTTAAGTTTGTTTGCTCATCATCTCTCCCATGCCAATGCCATGAGGGCCAGCTCTACCACGTTTCCCTGGTAAGGGGCAGGGACAGCTCTCCTACTTCCATGTTCTTGGGACCAGCTCACCTTCATCTTCCCCCTTCAGGGGTAGCTCTACTGTACTGCCCCAGTGAGGTGCAGGGCAGCCTTCCCAAGTGTTGGGAGTGCGGGGGAGGCAAGTCTCTCATTCTCATGACCTAGGGTCCAGGTCTCCCAAGCTGTTTAGGCAAGGAGCAGGGCAAGCTCTCCCATGCTTCTGCTTTCCGGGACAGCTCACCTTCACCCATGCCACTAGGGTCAGCTCTTCTGTGCTGTCCAGGTGAAGTATGGGGCCACTCTCCTGAGTACTATAGCCAGTGAGGGGCAAGTCCAGGTCTCTTGCTCTCATGCCCTTGGGACCCGCTTTCCCTCACTCCCTAGGCAAGTGGTTGGGACCACTTCCATGTGCTACTGGCAGCTAGAGGTGGCAGGGTGTTTGGCCTGTCTCTATTTTTATCATTTAAGTGGAATATAGTTCTTTATATATTTTGAATACAACTCTCTTACACAGTACATGCTTGTATATATGTTTACCTAGTCTGCAGATTTTCTTAATTTTTTAAAATTTTTTACGATAAAGAAAGTAACACAAAGGGTTTTAATTTTGATCACATCTATACTATCTAGGTGAATTTATAATTTATAAATCTTAACTCAGTAAATTGAAATTTAAAAAGCTGTGTAAAAACAGAAGCTCTATCTTTGAAACATCTTTATCACTGCCCTAAAATATTTTTCTAGGAAATACCGTCAAAGTAAACACAATGCTAGATTGAAAAAATAAAATAAACTTGTACATTTGACACTTAAGCAACCCTGAGGTCCAAAATACATAAGAAAACATTTAAATTGAGCTATATATGGGTCTTAGTCCTCAGCTCCATTGTAAACTCCTGTTCTTCTTATACATGCACATTAGCATTTCCAGTGCTTACTTTTTTTGTTTAAGGATGCAAGTACCTTGCCTTTGTTGGAAGTACTTTGGTATAGAGGTGTTGTAGTGTAGTTTACTCAGCAGATTTTAAATCCCAACTGCATGGATTCAAATGCCACCTCCACCTATTAATAATTATGTAACCTGGAGGAAATTTTAAACCCTTCTAGGGTTTGCTTTTCATCACCTACATCTTTCCCACAGAATTGGTGTGAATTTTAAAGAGTTCCTGTGCAAACATCTCTGAGAGCAGTAGCTGACATTTAGTAAGGACTAAGCATAAGTTATTGGAGCTGGTCCTATTTTGGTTTTGGGGAAAGCCCGAGTAAACTGTTTAGATAACTCAGGGTGCTTACTATTCTGTTTTACAGTTGGCAAAAGAAATCTCTCAATTCATTTTGTCTTGACTTTTGCCTCCCACTAGTTTCCTCATTTCTTTTGATGACACCATGATTCCATATGCTTTTTCAGATTAAAAACCTCATAACTTTAGTCTCCTTTGACTCTCTTTTTATCACCTACCACACTTTAAATCCAACATTGAGCTTTCTAAGCCTTTGTCTTACTTTCCTGATGTGCTCATATGCCATTGTATTGACCAAGAGTACCCTGGTGCAAGCAATCATGTTTTTCTTTCTGCGTGTTGCATTTACCTCCTAACTAGTCTTACAGGCTGCACTCTTGAAACACTGAAGTCAGTTTTCCACAGCAGCCAGACTATTCTTTGTAAAGCTTAAATCAAATCACATCACTGCCTTGATTAAAACTTTCAATAGCTTCCTGCTGTATTTGGATTATAATCTAAACCCATTACTATGCCCTACAAAAGATTTTATGGTAGTTGGTCTCCAAAGACTGCAAGCATCAATCAAGAGCTTGAGTCTATTTTCCCTCTGCTTGAAATTGAGTTGGCCTTGTGAATTGCTTTGACTGATGAGATGCCTTAGAAGTAACATTCTAGGACTTTGAAGCTCAGATAATGTCAAACTGTGGCTTCTGCTTCGCTCTAGTGGAAACCAGTTGCCAAGGATTAATTATGAGAAGCCTGATGACCCAACCGTGCTCTGAGGAAGCCCAGGGTAGTATTACAGATATACAAGGTACATGTGAAAAGCACATATTTGCAAGGGACACAGAACAGTCCAGTTTAGCACAGGCACGAAAAGAACATTGCCAAGTGTCTCCACCTGACACCATGTGAAGCAAAGTCATCACCCAGTCAGTACTTCCCAGATTCCTAACCACAACACTGGGTGGCTTGTAGTAAACGGTCATATTCAGTTATGTTGTGGTGACATGGGGTCAGCATTTGAGAATAGAAATTCTCTTGTGACATTTTTTTTCTTCCTACTTCTCCGGACTCATCATGGAAGCTCTCTCCTGATTTCATTGCTCTTAACCTCTGAGCCATCTCTCCAACATAGCTCTTAAAGCACTCTCTCTGTACCTTGACAAATTTCTCTTTAGTTGTGAGGGTAATAAACCTATATTTTTCTTCATTGAGATCTCAGTTCAGTTATCACACTCCAGACAAGCCTTAGCCAAGTCACCAAGAATAGCTAAACAGGATCCCGATGATCATTTCATCGTGCTTTTTTATTTAACTTTGCAGCATATCTTAATATTGTCTGAAGCTATTTGGACTATCTACTGATATTTTTTTTTTGTTATCTGTTTTTCTTTCCAATTAAGACAGAAACTTTTTTTTAGCATGTTGACAACGGAAAAATCTAGCCTAAAGGTTACTTTATGGATAGTAAGTATTAAATAGCAGTAGGTAGAATGCACAAATAAACGTAAAGGGGCTGTTTTTAAGGCAAAAAGTAGTAACTAATGGCCCCAATAGTGAATAGGGCTCCAGTCCTTTTGTCTCACTCTCCTCTTTACCATGTTTACCTTGCTTTGTTAAAAAAAAAAAAATGGGCTTCCTTTCTCTTTATCTTTTGTTTGGTTTTGAACAATGGTAAAAATAATAGATTAGAAGGCATAAATAGAAAAGGGAACTTATTTATTATAAATTTAGAAGCTGATAAGGTCAAGACCAAGGCATCTTTGTTCATTTTCACTCTGTTACAGTGTGCTAGAAAAGTCTGTCTAGTTCTATTTGGTCTCTTTTGTTAGGGGACTAATCCCAGCCATCAGAGTTGTGCCTTTATGGTCTATCTCCCTCCTCAGTGGTCCCTTCCACTTTATACCTTCATGTTATGGGTTAGAAAATTTTAATGAATTATAAACATTCAGATTATACCACCTACCAAGACTGTAACAGTTTTTTTTCTAGTTCTGAATAATAGTTCTGAATAATAAATTTAGTGAAGCAAATTTTTAACATAATATTTTTATGTATTCTTTGGAATTTTCATGAATACATGTATTAGATTTTGATGATAGTTACCCCTCCACTCAGCCCTCATATTCTTCTCAGATTACCTTTTCCTGTAACCCCTTCCAAATTTTATGTCCTCCTTTTTTTCATAACTCATGCATTCAATTAGTGTTGCCTATATGTATAGCAAGGTAGGGTCATTCACTGGAGCATGGTCAATGTACTAGGTACCATACTCTTGAAAGAAATTGATTGGTTCTAGCCTTAAAGCCATCAACTGTCAATAGCTCAGTTAAGGGTAGAGGCTCATGTGCCATTCCAATTCATGTTGGAATGTTGACTGTCTTGGTTTTGTTCAGGCAACTACAGGTACTGCGATTTTGTGAGTACAGTACTCCTATTGTACCCAGAAGACAGTGTTTTGTTCCAAATTTATTTGGCCATGGCTAGCTAGTCCAGTCATTTTGCTCTAATTTCTAAGATGCTTTCTGTGTTTTGGTTGGGACAGTGACATGCATAACTAGAACACCACAGTCATTTATTCCCTAAACTTTGATCCACTGCAAATATCTAAATTAGCAACAAAAGTTTCTCTGATGAAGGCAGAGAGCATCACTTTTCTGTGGATATAATGGTAAGTATCTAAAGCGCAGTTTTATATATTGTCCATTTACAAAAACAGTAGTAACATGTTCTCCCCTTAGACCTTGGTTAGGCTCCAACTTGTAGAATGGGCCTTATATCCATTCAGAAAGCTATTGATTATTGCCCTCATTAGGGTTTCATAAATTTGATACAAGCTAGACTTATTTGGGAAAGGGAATCTCAAATGAGAAAATGTCTCTATCAGATTGTCCATTGGCAAGCTTGTAGGACATTTTCTCATCTTTTTTTATTTTAAAAAAATGCATGAGTGACTAGTAACTGTCAGAAGAGGGCATTGGATTCCCTAGGACTAAAGTTACCAACAATTAGGAGTTGTCATATTAATGCTAGAACTTGAAATTTGACCTCTGAAAAAGCAGTCAGTGTTCTTAACCTCTGCACCATTGATTTTAGTTAGTTTCCATTGTTTTGAAGGAATATCTTGGATATGGTAACTTTTATAAAGGGAAACATTTACTTGAGACTTGCTTACAATTTTAGAAGTTTAGCCCATTATCATCATACTGGAAAGCATGGTAGCTTACAGGCAGACATGATTCTAAAGAAGGAGCTGAGAGTTCTACATCTTGATCTGCAGGAGCAGGAAAAGTCTGTATGCCACTGAACCTAGGGTTCAGCATCTGAGACCTCTAAGCCCACCCCAAGAAGAACACTTTTCTTCCAACAAAGTCATACCTACTCCAACAAGACCATATCTCCTAATAATGCCAGTCTCTATGGGCTAAACATTCAAACACATGAGTCTATGGGGGCTCTTCCTGTTTAAACTGTCATAGTATCTTGTCAATCTATGGCACTTTCTTGATAATGTTAGATGTGGGAAGGCTTAGCTCACTGGGGTGTAAGTCACACTGCTCCATGGCCTCTGCTTCAGTTCCTGCCTCTAGGTTCCTACCTTGAGCTCTTGCTCTGATATCTTTTGATGATAAACTGTGATGTAGAAGTATAAGATAAACAAAGCTTTTCCTCCCACGTTGCCTTTGCTCGTGGTATTTTATCACATCAATAAAAACTATCTTAGACAGTTAACCTCATTCATGATATTGAAACAAATGGGTATGTGTTATCAAGTAGATCATTATGGTAACTTTCAGGAGCCAGAGGTGAGTGCAATTGTTAATGACTTTTCTTTCCCATCAGCCTGCATAGCAACCTGCAGTACTGTGAAAGGCAGCCAATAGGGAGGATGCCTCCAGGCCAATTACCAATTTGATTTCACCAAGTTATATCACCAAAGTATGTGGTATCTACTTAAGTACATTAACCACAACACATGTGGGTTCTCTTCTCATTACTCTTAAATAACCTAATCCAATATGAATCATGTTGCCTGAAACAATACACTGTGATCAGGAAGTAGAAATAGGAGAGTTTAGAGGGATGTAGTACAGAATTTGGAAACAGTAAGCAGCCCAGATTGGTTCTGACAACAGAGTACTGATAGCTGATCTTGGTAGTATATATCTGTAATCCAAGACCTCAGGAGGAAGCGGCCAGGGAATCCCAAGTTCAAGGACAGCCTGTGCTATATATCAAGAGACTGTTTCAAAAGACAAACATAGCACTCGAGAGTCTGAGATAAGAAGAGTACTCAAAGATATAACCTAACCTGAGCTATGTAGTTAGTGCTTGCTCCCAACCAGGAATATAAAGCAAGAAAGATAAAATTATAAGTTAACAATACAAAAACTGAAAACCAGTAAAAACAAAAAAGAAAATAGAGGAAAAGGAAGAAGAATACTTTGAATCATTTAAACTAGATGTGCTACCAACTTAATGAGAATATCAGTTAGAAAAAATTATTAGACATTTTGTATATGAGTCACTAATGGCTTTTGATAGTCAAGTTATAAGAATGACGCAAAAGTAACTTAATTTGAATAAAAAATGATTTCTCTAAAGGATGAGAGCAGATGACAGAGCTACTGGAATAGAATTTATCATTAATTTCAAGTCATATTTGAAAAAACCTTTTATGAAATAATCAAGTGTCACTTATTATAAAAGCATAAAATTTTATGGCTGTGGATTCTTAATGCTGCTTTGTTCAAAACCCTCACTTTACTACAAAAATCAAGGTGTACAACAATTAGGGTCAAAATATATCAGAGGTCAAACATAGGACTTTAACTTCTTGTATCTTTGTTTCCAGAACTCTATTCTTTTCTTTAAATCAGTTGTTCTTACAATCATGCCTTTCCGAGTCTAGTATGCAATCAGCTGACCGAGAATGGTGTTCACAGGGCTAAAGGAGATATCAGAAGATTGTAAACCTTTTGCCAACTACTTCCACAGGAGTGAATCTGCTCCTTCCATTTTTATGCATGTTTCCCTGCAAGTCTGTTTACAAAACTCTGTGCTTCATAAAAAGAGAAGTTGGAGGTATAGGTACAGCTTAGTAGAGGGGTGGGGATAGTAATATAGTAAATCTACAGAATAAATGTCCAGGAAAAACTGCATTGCCTGACATTTAAATTACTCTGGTCCTTCACAAGTAAAGGTTTAAAAACTGGAAACAGAAAGGGTCATCATTTGCCTAGCTTGTGTCATTTGCCAATTCTGCCTCATGGTGAATTTCAATCTACCAACATAATGTTAACCAGTTTGCCAAATTACTGAAACCTTAGCAATAAGATTACATAAGCCATTTGAAGCAGCTCTAGAGTAACACTGATGGAATTATTGCTACGCTCAGTGGACTTTCCTGATTATTTTTTCTGATTTTTGTTCTTGTCTTTATATAACCATCTGAGTGATAGCTTTTGGCCTTCTTATAAACAACAACAACAACAACAACAAAGAGCCAATAGACAGGAAATAATCATTCTCTATTAAGTTGTTTAGATTTCTTCCTTGATTTTAAAGTTAGACTGAGGTGTTTGCCATAGGTAAACATGTATCATGTCTTTGTGAGAAAATGACATGTTTAAAATGGGATATCATGAAATAACTATGGAGGCAAACAGGACCATCTGCACACGTGTCACAGTGTTGACACATTGTATTCTTTCTCTGCACCAAGAGCATCTTCTTTATGCACACAGAGGTAATATGTTGTCAAAGATGAGGAAAACATATTTCCCTTCATTGCTCTTCTTGTTTTACCTCCCCCAGAAGCCATTCGATTATACCTTGTTATTCTCTTTGACCCCAGTGGGTGGTCCAGGTTCAGATTAGCTGTTTTTCACCCCAGTGACCTTCATTTCAGGAGTCTCTCATATTGTTCTATCTCCTACTCCCCTGGAAACACATAGACAGATATGAATTTACACATTAAAGGAGAAAAGTTTTGAAATGTACAAAAAGGAAAACTTTTTAAAAAGACTAATTCTTCAAATATTTATGTCAAGGTTTTTTAAGTGTACATAGTCTCTTCTTCCTCCTTTCTCTAGCCAAAATTTTTCAGGGGAGTGCTGGCTTTATTGCATGGTATGATCCTCAACTTATACTGTAAACATTTTAAACCTGTTATACTCATCAAAATCATTTCATTCAATGTTTCAACTCTTATCTTCCATGGCATATTTTTAATTTCTGTTTTTAAAACCTTACTGCTGGTAGAAACATTTGCATTTCCTTTCATCTCCCACAATATTCTCAAGTATATTAAAAATAAAAAAATAGCCGGGCGGTGGTGGCGCACACCTTTAATCCCAGCACTTGGGAGGCAGAGGCAGGTGGATTTCTGAGTTCGAGGCCAGCCTTGTCTACAGAGTGAGTTCCAGGACAGCCAGGACTACACAGAGAAACCCTGTCTCGAAAAACCAAAAAAATAAAAATAAAAATAAATAAATAAATAAATAAATAAATAAATAAATAAATAAAAAAAAATAGTAAGGAGTCATAGTGTTCACAGAAATTTGTTTTCCATATACTATATCGCAGACCTTCTGTTTACCCTAGGGAAATTAAGAAAGTCACTATACCTAGAGGTCTCTAGGCTTATTTCATTTTGTTTAGAATTTTCACATACAAGTTGACAAAGTGAATTGTTCCACAACAAGAAATGTTCTATGACTCAACTTGAATAGAATTGGATACAATTTTATTTTAAAATATAGCCAAGCCATATGCAAAATCTAAGCAGACTAATATTATTCTTCAGTCATATTCATAAACTCTCCTCTTGCTACCTAGTGACAAAGAAGTGACAATCACTCCAATAATAACTATGTTCATTTATAGCAAACTTTCTTGCCCTGACAACTTCATAATACATTTCCAGACACCTAGTTTTCTTCATTTTAATTACCATTAAGAACTGTCATTGTATGATGACCTTTGATTCTTATGCCTATTGTCACATCATGTATTCTCTGTCTTTCATAAGCATCAAATTTTATCAGTACATGGGAAGGTGTTGACTTCTTCTGCACCAAACCAGGTGATCTTGTTACTTTCATTAAGAAAAATGGCATTTTTGGTGGGCAAACAGGTAGCTAGCATGACTAATCTAAACTGAAATATAAGTTGAAAAACAAAGTTAGCTGTGACGTTGCAAAAGACCCCATTTATAATTAACTGGAGCTAAATCTCCAATTGTTCCACCTATAAGGTAAAAGATGTTTGCAATAACAAATGTGAAATTTTATCCAGAGTCCTGAGCTTCAAGCTGTGCATTTTCTGCCTCATTACTGCCAGGAAAAGTGACTTTGCACCTACAATTTAGCTGATGACTCACCATCCACAACAGAAAGCACTTATGTTCTTTCCAAGTGATCTTGGTGTATAATTTGTAAAAAGATTAAAATCCCAAATTTGCCAGAAACGTATGATTCAGAGATGCTTACAGGTGTTCCCAGAAAAAAGCTAATGTATTAAGAATCCGGTGAGGTACTTCTGTATTCATTTACATTTTCTCAATTCAAAAAGAAAGTAGAGATGGAAGATGATTAAAGCACACACACACAAGTCATCATGTTAAATCAACTTTCAAAGAATCCAAGGTTGTAAAAATCTTTTGTATATTTGATTTATTTGGTTGATAAGTTGCACTTATATTTTAGACAATGTATGTGGGAAATTTAGAGGATTTAAATACAAGCATAAATTAAAACAGAAATTTAACTGATAAATGATTTCTAGATCATTAGAAGCAAAAATTTCAAGGTTAAAGAAGAACATTATCTTTTGCACTTAGGATTATTCTATATTATGTAGCTTTGTCCATTTGACCAGTGGCCAGTTGGATAATGGAAAAAAATATTACATCTAGTTCATTCCTCTATTTTCAACAAGACACTTAACTGCTCATCATTTCATGTTAATGACTTATACAAGTCCCAATGTCCATGTGTATTTACTCTTAGCTCCATCAACTTCCAACTCAAGCATTTCCTGACTTCTTTTTCTCCTCTATTTACAACAGAAGAGTTTTCTCTAGGTGAGTTTTTAAAAAGTTGTGTTCCCTCATTCCATTCTTATTCTAGGTAGTAGAATTGAATTCCTAATGCCATGTAAGTAGCTGCATTGCATAAATCAAGTCTACAGGATCCTGCCACATTATATAAGAAATAAGGACCTAGAACACATGAATCTGAACACTAACTTTTACAGATAGTTTCTAATAGTGTAGATGCAATGTTAACAAGTAAATTTTACTCAATTTAGTCTTGAAAACAGTCCATGTAGCATCTAAGCACCATTTTACAAGTATGGAGCCTGGAGTTTCAACAGTTTCACTAGATTTCATGCTGCATTCAAAATGCTCACTTACCATATATAAAAAAATGAAAATATACTACATAGGTTGTTAAAATAAGAAGTTGAGTAGAGTTTGTCATCATTTTATTCAAGCAGGAGCAAAACATAAAGTTAGAAAGAATCTTTTAATTTAGGAAATGGAATGAAGTTCAACTGTATTTCTTTTAAACAAAACAATACAGATAACATGTCTCTACAGGTATCTGCAGGCTTAATCACTCCCAGGAGCTTGCCCAGCCAATGCAATCATTTTGTTACATTCCTATACTGAAAACATCAATGAGTGGTTTTATCTTCATGCATGTTCACCCTGTGAGTCTAAATGAAAATGCATTATTAAAAATTAAGAAAAGAAAAAAAAGAAAAGAAAGGAAAGGAAAAGAGTGGAAGCTGACTGACAAGACTTCTAGCAATGCAGTTAAATCTAACTAGCTGTCTTAGTGGTTCATAAATTGAATATAAGTGAGAGAATTCCAGACATGGTAAAGACAGGAGTTTCCAATTCTATGCCAAAATATTGTAAAACCAACATGATTAAATCTAATATTGTTATTTTTGAGCCTCTCATAAAAAATGTGTTTATATTTAAGTTTTTCCTGACAAAATATTGAGAAAGATATAGAAAACAGTGACTAAAGAACTGGACATGTAGTTATTCACTAACAAACTGATTTCAGGAATTAATAATCTTATGTTGTATCTTCATAAAAGGCTCAAAGTACTGAATTTGGGTATTTAATATTATCAAATTGTCAATAAGGAAAATATAAACATTTAAGGAAACAAAAACACAGTTAAAAGAGAAGATAAAAAGGACTCATGAAATCCTGTGAGAGGACATTTACATTTACATGTGCCATCTTATTTAGGACTGAAAACTAGTTTATGGGAATTTTTTTCCTCTAAAACTTATGAATCTAAGTTCTAGAAATGTTTAGTGATTTTCCCTCACTCACATTTCAAAAAACTGGTTGAAGTTTTCAAGTACTTCAATTGTACTGCAAAAAAAGATAAAAAGAAAAAAGAAAGAAGGGGGGAAGGCATTGTTTTAGAATCAAGGTAAATAATGTAAATAACTGGCAGATAAGAAATTGGGCGTCATTCCACAAGAGTTTTCCATATGAGTACTTCCATTCAAATGATCAGTCATAGGAGTTTTAAGGTAGAGGAAAAATGATTTATTAACTAAGTAAGTAGAATAGTAACTTCAGTAGTATGGTGAAGGCTGAGGGGATATAAAAGCTCATGATTAAAATTAAAGTGAACTAATAACTAATCATAAGGACCTGAATTATGGCACTGTGGCAATGTAAAGATGTCCATATAGTCTCAAGGATTTGAATACCTGGTCCCCAACTGGAAACACCATATGAGGAGACTTAAAAGGTATGGCCTTGCAAGAAATGGGTCACTGGAGTCAGGTTTTGAGAGCCTAAAGACTTGTTCCATTTCCTCTTCACTCTTTTGGCTTACTATTTGTCATTGAAGTTATGAGTTCCTAGATTGTTTGTCAAGATGTCACACCTGTAGCCTCTGCTTTGCAATCAAGGACTCTAACCTGCTGAAACCATAAGCCCAAGTAAACTCTTTATTCTAAAAGGTGCCTTAGTCATGGTGTTTTATCACAGACGTAGAAAAGTAACTTAGAGACTCTCAAAGAGAAAATAAAAAAAGGCTTATTGAAAATATTTTAGAAAGAATGAATAGAACTGGAAAACTAGTTAGATACAGGTAGTAATAGGAGTCAATGAAGGATTCAAGCTATAGTTTGAATTACCACTTGGAAATATGTGTAATATACTAACACAATTAAGAAATGATGGACTCAAATCTATCTACAGAGCCAGAATTTATAGTCATACATGATTAGTTTAAATTGGCACTAGAAAATCTAGGTGAAGATTTGCACATAAGTTGAAGGTAAACTTTTATGAATTTCATCTCAAAATTGTAGAAAAATATGACATTGCTCAAGGAAAGCATCCTCTGTGAAATGAAGATTGACCAACAGTAACATCTGGCAAGACAATGAAGGCTAAGTAGAAGATAGGATAAAGGAATGAAACACAAACCTAGCAGGCAGGATTTACCTAGGCACTAGGGAAATAAAGTTGGAAGAAAGAACAAGATCCATGGAAAGAGAAGTTTAACAAATTTAGATGTCAATGATAATTTGAAAAAAAATAAAAAACAAAGAGTGCATTTGGTTTAGTAGGAAAACAACAACAACAACAAAAAAAACCAAAAAAACAAAAAACAAAAACAAACAAGCGAACAAAAACAAAAAAAAAACCCTGCCTCCCATGGATAAAGTGAAGTGAAAATTTCTGGTTTTTTTAAAGACTCAGATCTTAAGAATGTTTTGCTGGAGCATAGACAGGTGAGAGGATGTTTTGCTGAAGCAGACATAAGTGAGAGGATGTTTTGCTGAAGCAGACTCATGAAAGAATGCATGATGTTTAGAAAGAATATAAATATGACCCCAGACTGTGGCACAAGGCTTGTGTTTTGTTAGCACTTTGCTAGTCTCAGCTGGTGGTACTTTGTCACTGGTTGGCCTTGCACCACATTGCTGATCTTTGCTTGTCATGACTTCATAGAGAGTAAATCACTAAAGAACTTTAGATATTCAGGCAGCTTCTTGCTACTTCAGCAGACTTAGGCTGATTAGTGGAGCCTCTCAGTCTACTCCAGATCAAGCTGCTGCTGCTGATTCATGTGTGGTGTCTGCTAAGTGGACTGGACTGAAGCTGCTGAGTTCATGTTTGGTGGTTTGCTAATAGACTGAACTGCTGCTATCCTGACAACAAAGATTGGAATCACCCCCAAAGAACTATTTCTACACAGGTCTACTTCCCCCATGTCCTAATAACCTTTCTTTTCCACTACCTCTGGTGGATGGTAGGCTAGAAGGGAGGCTACATCGTTTAAGAACCTTTATTAAAGTAGGTTTTGAAAAAAATCTAAGCCTACAATTGGGACCTAAATTTAGATCCACAGGACTGAGGTAAAGATCCAAAACTGGCATCTGTAATATCTGTAATCCAGCACTGAAAAAACAGAGTTAAGTCAGTTGTTGAAGTTCACTGGACAGCCAGCCTAACTGAGTTGGTGAGCTTCCCAAGTTTAGTGAGATGTTCTGTCTCCACAAAATAAAACTGAGTATGCCATAGAGGGACAGGAAACATTGACCTATAGCTTCTATGTGACAAATCCACAAGATGTACCTGTACAAACTTATAAAAGTGCATATACCGCTGTATGCATACATACAATAAAGTAGGTTTAGCAGTTAGAAGATTATTAATAATGCTTTTATGAAGTCAAAGTGATACCAGTTAATAACTAGAGAAGTATAGGCAATTTTCATGTATATAACTTTTTAAATGAAATTTTGCATATTACACAAACTGTCCTTTTACTTGGTAAAAGGCTTTGCAATAATAAAGGATTGTCTAGAAGAGCAGCCAGCAAGGTGCATCATAGCATTATAGTATCAAAGTATAACAAGTATGTAAAATGCTTCCATACAAATTACTCTCTTTTGCTACTGTCTAATCAGTCACAAAAAGACATTGTTGTTAACCTCTTAGGCTTCCCTGGACTAGATAATTGATGTAAAAAATTTGATCAGCTTCAGTCCAATAGGCATTAATCAACATATTATCTCCAACTTCAGCCTGTCTTGATGGTTCCTATTTGCTCATATTTATTTTTTGCTCGATTCATTGGTCTCTGGTTACTATAATTTGCCTGTATTAGGTAGGTTTTATGTTATAATACACAAGACTGGAAATTCAGATATTGGTTTCATGTTGAACAATACAAATAATTCAGCATTTCCTGCCCTGTTTCAGGAGGGAAATTTCACAGCAATCTCTCACTGATAAATAGCCCCACTTGACCCAGTTTCTACTAAACCTAGGTCATAAAACAACCTAATTTTGGTATGCACAATTATTATTTCAGTTGCACTTACAAATGTGATTTATGCCAAAATATCATTGGAATTTAAAGCATTCCATTTTCTCCTAACTTATTGTTTTCAGTCTTTCCTCCTTTTGCCTCATTTCACACCCATTTTTAACAACTACTGGCAATTTGATGGCAAATTCCTCATATTCCACAAGCTGTCCTCTTATTAGGTTATTTTTTTCACTTCCCTTTCCTATTGTGTTTAGAGTCAGCAAAGAACACAGAAGGCAAATACGTTCACACTCCTTATTTTTCTTTTGTCATCAAAAATACCAACCATTGTTTGAAAATACAAGGATTTTGGGGCCTCAAAAACCCTCAGATCTGACTAATCCCAGCTATTCTTAACCCCTAAATCTTAGGCTCCTATTCCTATCACCATTCACATCGCTAGTCTGTGTATATCTGGGAGTCACATAAAGGAGTCAAAGAAAAATTTGCAAAATAATAATGTGTGCTTTTTTATATTTGACAATAATGGTATTCATACTTACTAAAGCTTTACTTTCGTTGTAACTTTTAATTAGTCTTTATAATAATAATTAATATTTCCTGCTTCCTACACTACAATCATTAGCTTTAGAGAAATATAAAAAGTGGTAATTAGTATTCAGGCTGCTAATGAAAATGTGAAAGCACTGCAGTTACAAATAGATAGAATGGTAATCACTGACTTTCTTTAGTTTGATTTGTATTTATCAGCTTCCCCAAAGTGAGCAAATTTTGTAGCATAAACAAGTTAAAATTGGGATGTTAACATTCTTTTGAGGAGAGAGAGAATAAGGGTAATCTGTTGTTCAAGTATACAATATGGTCTAACAGAAGGAAATTTGCAGTTTTCATCTATAGTAATTACATTTGAAATTATCCCAGTAGTTGATAGCAACACACTAGATATTTTTCCTAAACATATATATGCTTCCTTCACTCTATTTTTAAGATATATGCTGCTTGTAGCACTTAGAATGGTGGACAAGTTTCATAAAATCACGTTATTGGAAGGAAGTTAGTATAAAGAAAGTGTCAGAAATTACTGTGCTGAAGCTTGGTGCACACCAGTTCCTGCTTTGAAACCTCCCATAGTTCTCTCAGCAGTGGTCCAAATCCAAATTGGATCACACCATATAGGACTGATTTTTGTGCACTCTGTGCCAATTTTAATCTACTTCCATTAGTTTATCTGCCACCAACTGAATGAGAGAAATACATAAGTTTATAAAATGGAAATGATTACCAGGATGGTGTGATTAGCGAATGGGATTTTAAACTGACACACATGAGTCTTTACAACCACATGACCAGGAGCCATCTAGCCACATTACCACTTCTCACTTGAGTACAGCTACAGACATCTTCAGCAGCTCCCTACTCACTATTTTGCTTTAACCCTGTAGTTCTACCAGACAGCTGGAGATAAAAAAAAAAAAAAAAGGCCAAAATTTCAGGGGTGAGAACGGAAACACTTTCTTTTGTTCAGCAGAAGATTGTAAGTCTTTTTATACTTGGCTCAAATCAAGAAGAAAATACACATACCCACACTCCAAACAAGCTTTTAAGTGAAAGGTTAGCTGTTCTCAAAAGTCTGAATCCTACCTGAATCATAGGAACTTCAAACAGTCTGCAGGCAGTCCTCAGAGATTTGGATACAGTTGCAAGGCTATTAAAAAAATGCTATGGGCTTTAGGTTTTGACAGAGTTCAAAGGCTGATTCTTTTATTTGAAAGTATAATTTTCAAAGGAGAAAGAAGGATAGTTAGACAAAAATAAACAATTTCGCTTCACTGACTTTTACTGAAAAGTGTTGGCTATATTTAAGAAAATGGAGTATCTGTGATGATGGGAAGTGGATGATTCTAAATGGAACAAGATTAGAAGGCTACAAGAAAATAAAGGACAATTACAATAGTACACACTGGGGAGTATCTTACAGAAATGTGTTCGAAAACCATTTGGAAGAGATGACCAAACAGTTCCTTTCAGTATGAACTACCTATTCAACAGAAGCTTTAGAATCAGATTAAAGCTTTATGGAAAGTTACTGAGCAATTCTCTTTTTTTTCCCTCATCAATGAATTGAAATTAAAACAAATATGTGATGAAAGCTATGGGCTAGAGAAGGAGGAAAATACAGTTCCATCTATTTTTATTCATTCGATTTGTACAGAAAAGTACAGGACTTCAAAAATAACTCTATTCTTGTCTTTTGGGATGTCTTTTTCATGTCTCTGTATAACACCAACAAATGATCGGGTACTGCATGGTCTGATAAAACAATATACTGCATTTGATGGAGTGATAGTTCTAGAAGATCCATACTATCCCACATGGATTCCCAGCTCTCTGTATAGAAATATGATGCATGCATATTCCATATCCTCAAGGTCCCTCAGCTTCTAAAATCTTCCCTGCTCTCTTCCATCTAAGTTCTCCTCTTCCCATAATGTTACTCTCTCCTTTTCTCTACAACACACAGACATGCTCTCTGAGGACAAGTTACCTCTGGTAGATCACCTCACAGCCTGAGGCCACTCTAGAATGACAAATGTTCCACAAAATACATTCTCTCATTCCCACTTTAAAAGAAATCTCTGCTCTACAAAGCCTCTCATTGACTTACTCTATTTCTTCCAAGAAATGTCATAGAGCATCTTTTATTTACATTTTGAACCCCAAATATTTCTATCACATTTCTTTTACCTACTTACAACTATTCCTTCTAACACAAGAATTACTTCTTCTAGGTCCTCATTTGCTCCATGCTGAAGTGTTGAGAAAAGACATATTGTGCTTTGTTTTATATGAGAAAATAAGTTTTAAAATAATAAAATTATTTTAGAGAAGGTGATAGGTGTATATATAGTGCATTTTGATCATGCTCTCTTTAACTCCTATGTCTCCTCCTGCATCCACTGCACAAATTCAGGAATCTGTGACCTCTTTTATACATATACATGTACATGTACATCATATACATATACATATACATATACATATACATATACATATACATATACATATACATCATATACATATACATATACATATACATATACATATACATACACATACACATACACATACACATACACATACACATACACATACACATATACATATACATATCATATACATATATATATACATCATATACATATACATATGTGTGTGTGTGTATATATATATATATATATATATATATATATATATATATATAATCTGTCTATCCATCCATCCATCCATCGACCCATCTGTATCTATCTCCTACTAAGTCCAATTAGTGTTCTCCTTATATACATGGAAGTACGGATGACTACTATGGAATGGACAATCTATCAGAGGGCTCAATTCTAAGAAACTTTAGTCTCCCTTTCAGCAGCTGTCAACTTTCTATGTAAGCCTCAACTAGGAGTGGGGCCTTCCCCTATCCCTTCTGGAATGTTGAGTGCAGGCAACCACACATTTAAAAAATTCGTGGGTGCATCATGCCTGTCATGTTGAGAACTATTTCACATTATGAGAAATCTTAAAATAGACTCACACCCTAAGGTATCAAACATGAAACAAGCATGGCAAAGATATTGGGTATCAGAACAATACAAAAATAGTATTCCACACGTCAGAGTCATGAGGGCATTATCTGAATTCAACAATGTGGTAGACTATATTTGAAAATCATATTCCCCTTTCTATAAATATCCATCATTGAAGAATGCCCTTGGGTCATACAATGGAAGTGTGTAGCCAGGTGGAGACAAGGGAGATTCACTTCTCCCTGAGCACTCGGTAATAGGTAAACAGGGTTTTTGCAATGTTACTTGTCAACTGTTGATAGTGACAGGACTTTATTGCAAATATCCCATTTAAAATTTACTTGCCCTTTAAAAAAGATTTTGTGGTCCAGAGTGATTTTACTCCCTCACTGATAGTTTAGACCCTTTCTTGGGGCCCCGTGTCCTTGAGTGGAGAAGCATCAGCTAAGCAGCCAGACACAACCCTAATACCAGCAAAGCTGGTTTGAATATTCCACAGATGCCTTGAGGTAGCCCCGTGGCATGATGACTATCAAAGCACTCTATGTCCCCAAAGTATATGCCAGCCATGACTATTTCAAACAGCTGTGCCAGAACAGTTTGCCATCACAAATCTTGACTGAACTCTAGCAGCTATTTTCACCTAGGCCAGATGGGGAACATTTTCTCCAGTAGCCCAGAGGAAGGCTTGTGATTGGTGCAGTGAATAATTCACTTGCATATATTACTGGGATGACTGATGCAAATACCTTTGTCATATTCCGTTTATGGCTGTATATAAGCTACTGCTCAGTACACTAGAGCCAGCTAGGAAACAATTTGTTGCACTCTAGCATTGTAACGTTGCATCTTTACAAAAGGCTGATTTCACCTTGTCTTTTCTTGCTAACATTTGATCTCTATCGCTGATAGAGAGGGCTGAGCTGGTAACACAAAGAGGAGATGAACTAAATGGCAGTGGAATTACAGTGACAGCAAAGGCAACAGCAGGGACAGAGTTGGAAACAGTAGTGATGAAAGAAAAATTGAAAGTTCCAGAGAGGAGTAAATGTGAGCACCCAGTTAGCAGAAGACTTTCAGGATTTCGAGCCTTAAAAGTCAGATCTCAGTTATATTATATCAAAATTATAACACATGCCACTCCCAAGAGCCAAGAGTATTATCACCTCACATCCAAAAGTTTAAGACAAGCCATCTGAGGGCCATACCACTCGTTGCTGTGGAACTCAGTATTTCAGCCATTGAAGACCATTTGGAAGTTGTAAGACAAGCCAGGAGTACTTGATTAAGGTGCTGCTGGGTGGTACTCCTCTCACAACTGCTGGAAGCTAAGGATTACTGCAGTAGCCAATTTCTCTGTCATTGATGATGACAGAGCAGAACAATAAAGTCAGATTTAAGGAACCAGAATAGTAAATCATTGGGATTAAAACCCCCAAAGCAATAATCCTGTATATCTCAAAGCTTGTAGCTGTCTTAGATCATCTTTAGCAAGGCCTCAGGCATCCAAAGGCCCAGGATTGCCACTAGAAAAGCTTCTCACATAATCTTGATTTGTACATATGGATAACAAAAGCGCCTAATCTGGATAATTCTTTGTAGCTGTGTGCTTATGAAAATGTAACATGAATATGGAAATAAATGGATTCAGCATTTATTCAAATGCTTCTCACAATGGCATACCACTTTAATAACCATTTTCTTGAATTCAACTGCAACTGAGTTTCCGAACCTCATCTCAGAGGTTAACTTTTTGAATTTTTTATATGTTTTGAATATTAGCCCTCTATCAGATATAGGATTGGTGAAGTTTTATTGTTGTTGTTGTTGTTGTTCCAATCTGTAGGTTGCTGATTTGTCCTATTGATGGTGTCTTTTTCCTTACAGAAGCTTTTCTGTTTCGTGAGGTCCCATTTATCAATTGTTGATCTTAGAGCCTGTGCCATTTGGTGTTCTGTTCAGGAAATTTCCCCTTGTGTCAATGTATTAGAGGCTCTTTTTCGCTTTCTCTTCGATTTGATTCAGTGTATCTGGTTTTATGTTGAGGTCCTTGATCCACTTGGACTTGAGCTTTGTGCAGTGTGATAAATATTGATCTATTTTCATTCTTCTACAAACAGACCGCCAGTTAGACCAGCAACATTTATTGAAGATGCTTTTCTTTATCCACTCTATGTTTTTGGCTTCTTTGTCAAAGATCAAGTGTCCATAGATGTGTGGATTTATTTCTGGTTCTTCAATTCTATTTCATCGATGAATCTGCCTCTACCAATACCATGTGGTTTTTATCACTGTTTCTTTGTAGTATAGCTTGAGGTCAGTGATGATGATTATCCCACAAGTTTTTTATTGTTCAAAATTGTTTTTGGTTTCTCTGGGGTTTTTAGTTTTCTTTTCTTTTGTTTTTGTTTTGTTTTGTTTTGTTTTGTTTGTTTTTCCATATAAAGTTGAAAATTGCTCTTTCCATGTCTGTGAAGAATTGTGTTGGAATTTTACACTGACTCTGTAGATTGCTTTTGGCAACATGGCCATTCTCACTATGTTAATCCCACCAATCCATGAGCATGGGCAACCTTTCTATCTTCTGAGGTCTTCTTCGATTTCTTTTTTTGGGGATTTGAAGTTCTTGTCATACAGATCTTTCACGTGCTTAGTAAGAGTTACACCAAGATATTTTATATTATTTGTGGCTATTATGAAGAGTGTTATTTCCTAATTTCTTTCTCATCCTGATTTTCATTTATATAAAGGAATGTTGCTGATTTGTTTGAGTTAATATTATATTCTGCCACTTAGCTGAAGTTGTTTATAAGCTGTAGGAGTTCTCTGGTGGAATTTTGGGGTTGCTTATATGTACTATCATATCATCTTCAAATAGTGATACTTCGACTTCTTCCTTTCCAATTTGTTTCCCCTTTTGTTGATCTAATTGCTCCATCTAGGAAACAAATAACCCAATTTAAAAATGGGGTACAGAGCTAAACAGAGAATTTACAACAGAAGAATCTCAAATGGTGGAGAAGCACTTAAAGAAATGTACAAAGTCCTTGGTCATCAGAGACATGAAAATCAAAATGACTCTCAGATTATACCTCACACCAAACAGAATAGCTAAGGTCAAAACCTCAAATGATAGCAAAAAAACATGAACATTCCTCCACTGCTGGTGAGATTGCAAACTGCTACAAACTCTCTGGAAATCAATCTGGCCATTCCTCAGAAAACTGGAAATATTTCTACCTGAAGACCCATCTATACCACGCTTGGGCATATACCCAAAAGAAGCCCCACTATACCACAAAGATATGTGCTCTACCATGTTCATAGTAGCCTTACTTGTAATAGCCAAAAGCTAGAAAAAACCCAGATATCACTCAAGCAAAGACTGGATACAGAAAATATGGTTCATTTACACAATGAAATACTATTCAGCTATTAAAAACAAGGATATCATGAATTTTGCAGGCAAATGAATGGAACTAGAAAATATCATCCAGAGTGAGGCAACTCAGACTCAGTAAGACATGCATGGTGTGTACTCACTGATAACTGGATATTAGCCCCAAAGTACAGATTACCTATGATAAAACTCACAGACTGACCCAAGTGAGGATGCTTCAATCGCACATAGAAGGGAGAAGGAAATAATTATGGGAGGTAGATGAAGGGCGTGATCTAGGTGGGAGAGAGGAGGAGAGGAAAAGGTGGACAGGATCAGGAATTGGGGGGTGGAAAGGAGAGAAGCCCAGAGGGCCAAGAAATTAACAGCCTCTGGGGGTAGGAGGTGAGTGGACCCTCTAGAAAGTACAGAGACCCAGGATGTGAGAGAATCTAAGGATTCAATGGAGGTGAACTTAACCAAAATACCTAACACTAATGAGAGAGAACTCGAGTCCACCTCCAGTAGGTAGGCCCTCAAGTGGAAGGACAGCGTTACCCACAGTCAAAATTTCTGACCCAGAACTGTTTCTGCCTAAAAGAACTGCAGGGACAAAAATCAAGAAGAAACTGAAGGAAAGGAAGTCCAATGACTGGACCAATTTGGGATCCATCTCATGGGTGGATGGGGGGGGGGTGAGGTAGAAGGTACCAGTGCCTGACTCTATTACTGATGCTATTATGTGCTTACAGAGAGTATCCTGGCATGGCTGTCCTCTGAGAGGCTCTAACAGTGGCTGACTGAGACAGAGGCAGATACTTACACCCAACCATTGAACTGATGTCAGAGACCCCCTATGGTTGAATTAGGGGAAGGATTGAAGAAGCTGAAAGGGAGAACAACCCCATAGGAAGACCAACAGAGTCAACTAACCCAGACCCCAAGGGGCTGCCAGAGACTGAGATGCCAACCAGGAGTATGAACAAGTTGGTCAGAGATCCCTGGCACAAATATGTAGAGGTCTGCCTGGTCTGGCCTCACTGGGAGAAGATGTGCTTAACCCTGGAGAAACTTGTGGCTCCTGTGAAAGGGGAGGTCTGGTGGTTAGGGAGCACCCTCTTGGAGACAAGGGAGGGTGGAGAAGGAACTGTGAGAGGGTGGACTGAAGGGGTGGGCAGTGACTGGAATGTAAATAAATAAAATAATAACAATAAAAATGTTTCACAATAAAAAGAAAGAAAAAGAAACTAGTCTCACAGAAGGAGAACTTTTGATAGAGCCACAAAACCTATGTAATTCACATAAAAATGCCTACAAATTTTTATTAAGGTATAGATTTAAATGCACATGGATTTCTGTAAACATATCAGTCCAATATAGTAAGAAATTAACATATAGATACTATCATCTTCTTATCCCCTATAGTCATTTAACGTTTTCTAGCTTTAAACCTATACAGTCCATTATCCAATATTCTAAAACTGGATTTCCCATCTAACCATATGACTATCTTTATAGTACTCTATTATCCCTCATTATTTTATTTTTGACACAGGGTATTGTAAATATATCTTTGATTCACCTGTACTAATTGTCTCCAAGGCTTAGTTGCCTCTGTCTGATAACCTTGACCTCCTCCTGGAAGTTTCTAGCCACCATACAATCTAATCTAAGCCTAGAATGTTTCAGCATCTGAGACTTACGGCTGAATAAGCTTACCTTTTCTAGATTTCTCTTAGCTCTGGCTTTCTGGTTCAACTCAAGTATTCTGGCCCAAATCCCTGTCCAAGCTGACTGATTTAATCTCATTTCTCTCTTGGCCTCTGACTGAATTGTTCTGCTTGGCCTCAAAGTAACTCTAGCAATCTCTTCTTATGTCCTGGATTCTTCTCATTCTCTGGCTCATTCTGTCGTTATCTATGTTTTACTTGCTCTCTCTTCAACCTGTCTCTGTAAAACTCTATTGGTAAAACTGCCTCCTCTCTTCTCAGTTTGTGCTCTCTTAAATAGCCTCTCTTTCCTGTCTCTTCTCATGAGAGTTTGGCATATTCTATTTTGTCAAATCTTTCTCTGATTTGTCACTTTGCCATCATTCAATTAGACATCACATTTCAATATGTGTTCTCCCTTGTAAAAACTAACTTTACTTTCATTTTTGGGGGGATTAAAGGTGTGTGCTAAGGACTGAGCCTCACCTCTACTAAAAACTAAGGGTTTTTTATTGTTGGTGTTGTTATTTGTTTATTTGTTTTTTGTTTGTTTGTTTGTTTGTTTGGTTTTTTAGTAAATAGCACAATTTCAGGCTTCACTGCATGATCAAAATATCCTGTAACAGGATATCATTCCAGACTATCCTGGAGCTCATTGTATATCTCAGGCTGTCCTCAAGCTAGTGTGTCTGTGTCCTGTCTCTAGAACTGGGCAACTATACCCATAGTTTCTAACAATAGGCAGTTGAATGAGGTCAATCTCTGCTTTATCTCTGAAGACAGAGTTGCCAAGATAGATAAATTACAAACTGGGAAAGGTTTAGCCACAAATACATAAAATTGGATTTTCCCTTGTCTCTCTTTTACTGAATTCTAACAATTATAACTGATAAGAAAATAGCAGCTATCTGATAATTCTGAACCATCTTAATCATGAACACTAGTCAGGACAAGCAATGTACCAATGAAACTGCTGTGCCCATACAAAACCTATAGTAATTAGAAGGTCCACCCTGTTTTTAATCGTCTAATTTTTAAAATATCTGTACTGACTATTAAGAAAGAAGTCCAAAAGATCCCCAACTGCAAATTAAATGACTCATCACCATATGTAAGCCTTTTTAGGTACTCTCAGTAAGCTAAAAGAATACTACTGGCAAGGAAAGTCTAAGCAATATACAAAGTAGTTTGATAACAAGAATTTTGTGAAGGGCTTCTGCTTCCATGCTGTGTGGCCTAAGAGAAAAAAAATACAGGATCAAGCATTTCATTCTACAGGAGCCCCAGGGCTGAAGTTGTAAAATCTCTCAGGAGAGGCAACATATCACTTACCTTATTCACACTGAAGTAAAAATGACTAATATTTTGTTCTGAAATCAGATTCTTTCAAGAAAACTGAAAATCTCAAGGACTGAATTTACTTTCCACCCTTGTGGAGAAAATGATAGATCTCTTCATTTGTATTTCTAGATTAGCTAGAGTCAGTGGTATCTACTTTAACAGGAAGTTTTGGAAAATTCCAGATGTAAAGCAAAATGTTGTTCCCACATCAAGAACTTCTTACTACTATAACTATTACTAAGATTCTATATTTCAATCCCCATCTATTGCTAGGGATTATCTGCTGCAGTTTAATGACCATTTTTTGTTCGTCTTTGTTTCTTGGGGAAATGTGTTTTTCTTTTCATTTCTTTCCTTCTTTCTCTCTATTTGACTCTAAATAACTTGTTGACCCTGAGATTTCACATCTCTGTGAGTATTACCAATAGAGGCAATCATCTGCTGGCCTGGTTTCACCTAAGTTGTCTATTCTTGAATTAGGTCACTCATGAAACTTGATTAGCACACCTTTACCACCTACCTTTCACATATATACCCCTTTTTTATTTTGCCTCCAGAATGCAATAAAAGTCTGACACTTCCACTCTGCTTGAATAGCAATGGGTCATTACTACACAGACAGTTAATATGAATCTGAGTACTTCTTACCTTACTTTAAAAGGAGAGATAATGTTGAGGTAAAGAAGGAGCTGGAAAAGCACCCAAGGAAGTACCTAACCATGGTGCCTTACAGGTAATCTGACTTTCAGATGCTAACAACCATCCCCCTTCACTAGTTTTCTGGTATCACCACTACTTGGTATTAGTTTTCTTTTGTAAGTTGTGATAATAATTAAATCTTATAAAGATAATAATTAAATCTTATAAAGCCACTGTGAACATTAAATATTTTAAAAATAATAATTATGATTATCATTATAGGTGACACATATGTTAAGCTCACAAAAGGGCACAATAACTGTAAACACTTAATATAAAGGAGTTTGGCTTACACATATTTAATCTTTTGTTTTTTTCTAAAAATAAAAACAATTCATAATTCAAAGTAATCATCAAAAAGACCTGAATTCATTCCAGATTGCTAAGCATCCCAATATATTTAAATTACAAAGGAGATTATAACTAGCTGGGTAGAAATAAAGATATTCTAAAAGAACATTTGTGTCTCTTGATATGACATACTATTGAAACAATGAACTCCAAAGAAATGGAAAGCTCCCCGGTTATCTCATCTTGGGAGACAGAAAAAAGAACCAGGGTAGGAACTTATTTCCAGAAAGAGATTCCACACAACTTTAACTATTTACAGATCACTTTACATGATGGGAGTGAAGCCCAGACAATGATGGCGCTAGTGTTGGGCAGCTCACCACCTTGCTTGTGGTTGTTTAGATGTGCATGCCCTTGAGCTGCTATTTAAAACTTTGGTTCCTTAAAGATTGACTAGGTGAGACAAAGGGTTGTTGAATCTCTTTATCCCTCTTCCCTTTCTGGTCACTGTTAGGTCCAAAGAAGGACCCCTAAAATGTCAGTGACAACGTCCTAACCAGAAGGACAAGGTCTATAGAAGGGTAGTTATTGTGGAAACAAGAATTGTAAACTCAGCATTCCTCAAGAATCTCATCAGGCAAGTTTCTGTTTACTAGGAAACCCATTATCTCCATTATCTGCCCCAAGGGTCAACTCACATGGCAAAGGCATCTAGTTCTGGGTTAATCTGAACAGCCTATGTCAGTTCATCAGCACCTATCCCTCTGACTATCATATACAATCCACTTGGTTTCTTAACAAGTTGCTGTCCCTTACTCTGAGAGGAGTGGCAGTTTTTACCCCAGTAATTTTTTCTATCTATGGAATAGTCCACTTCAATGATTTTACTGAGCCTTCCCTTATGGCCACATTGAGGGCACAGAACATAACTCCCAAGTTTTTTAACAAGATGACTAACAAAGGGTGCTGTTAAGCCTGTTTCAAGGACTTAAACACAATTGTTTGTGTATTTGTACTTTATGGTTTATTACACTATGTTCACCTAGTTGTTATATCATCATTTTATGGACATAATTTTATGTCCTCTTTAATATAATTTATTTGGCTTTAACAGTATTTATTCATATTCTAGGATTATAATACATATCTGGTTTTTGTAGCACTTTCTCACAGAGTAAGAGATACGTAGGTTTTGTGGATGTTTTGTTTGCTTTTTGGAGTTAGAGTCATCTACCTTTAGTAATATTTGGTATTCAGTGGAAGACAATAAGATGAGTATTTTGCTTTCAGAGAAAAGATAAAAAAGTCTTATTACAAAGATTTCCATGAACTTATATGCCTTGGCTGTTGAATTAAGCTCTTGATAGTACATTTAGTCCAGGAAAGTAAGTCTGTGGAAATAAACATGCTTCTGATGCTATCTGACAAAAAAAAATCAGTAAGCTTTCTGGGCCAATGACATTCCCTTTCATCTGGGCAACTTGACATACACATAGCTCCACAAACTGATTGTTCTCCTGGGGAATATAAATGCAAACTCAGCTAATGAATAATATAAAAGCATTCTGACCAAAATGCAACATGTAAGAAAGGACAGAAAATTGTCCAGTTCTGTGACCTTGCTGTATTTTCCAAGGGAGAAAAAAAAATGAATCTGAGCAAACAACAGCAAGAATAGAAAAAAGGAAAGAGAACTAGCTCCATTTACTGAAGGGTGGGTCACTTGCTGTTCAGGACTATTTAATCATTTCCTTGTACCCTGATACAATATCTGAGACTCAAGAAAGCACATCATGAGATGTACTGCATTAGGGGTTATCAACTTCTAATGCACCAGGCAAAAGAGGAAGAAAACACGGGGCTACAAAAACCAGAGGCTGTGAGCCTCAGACTACTTCTAGAAGGTCAAGTGCCCTTAGTATAACTTTTACTGTGATCAGTGAAGTCCTTAATGCAACTATATGCATTAAGCAAAGGACACAAGGAGACATCAATAAGAGAGGAGAGACAGACTTTGTATAATAATATTCTTCCCAGTAATACACAATGCAGGAAGAAACCATGTCAGCAATATTATCTTTTATCATGAAGGACAATGGGATACCTAACAGCTGTTTCACATTTTTAAAGCCATTCCAATCTCACTGAAACATGCTTGGGAAGAATATGGAAAATAAACCATCCCCAAACCCGACTGTAATGAGGCAAATACCATTAGAAACAAATTGGCTGCTTGGGGTTTGCGTCTACCTCTTGGAAACAGTAAAAGGCCATGGAATTATAAACACTGCTTTCAATAAACTTTTGATCTCAAAATATTATGTGGAAACTCAGCAGCTACTTTCAAATTTTATTTCCATTGCTATAATTAAACAGAGGAAGTATAATTCTTGCACTAGCCAACTGCATTAGAAAATGTTGTTGATGCCAAATTTCGGTTTTTAGATGAAAGGTCATGAAAGGAGAAAGGGGTTAAAATTAATTTCAGCTTTTACAATTCTGGTTTAAAAGAGACGAGATTTGCTATCTTCAATGTTTATGTGTTCAGTAAATTATGGTTAACTATAGACATAATGTTGTTCAGCAGATGCTCAGAACTCTGCATTTTGCATGACTGAACCTCTACACTTACTGAATATCTTCTACTTTCCTGCAACCTATTGCCTCTGATGATGTCTATTTTTCTATGTGTTTCTATGAGTGTGACTACTTCAGATTGTGCATCTAAAGTAGAATCCAGCAGCATCTGTTCATCTATGACCACCTTATTTCAGTTAGCATAATATGCTCAAGGTTCTCCAATATTTTAGCATATAATAACATTTTCCTCTTAATATAGATTAATCTCTTACTCTCCCCAAAACACAGTACACGTGAAATATTTAGACTCTGCATATGACTTTACTTTGGGACTGACAATTTTCCATTCAGTAACCATAAAATGCAACATGTTTTTCTCTAAGTTATTAAATGTGATCATTTCTTATGTAAAGTGAAAATAGATATCATCCCTAATTAAAAAGGTTTGGGTGTATTTGGCCCGATTTTTTTTAACTGTTAAAGAATGCATATGGCTACTTGCATTTCAGAAAAATTTCAGGCAAAAGCCATAAGAAAATATATGGAGAAAATAAACATTGAAGAAAAAAGATATAGACAAAAGAAAAGAAATAGGTAAGAACGGTGAGTAATGCGGTATATTTCCAGAAGTCTCCAACTTTATCTTTAAGCTTTTCCTTACCTCCAGCATTAAACTTTTAATCACAGCAGATGTCTTAAAAGAAGAGAGACTTTTTGTGAGCATTATACTTCAATGCTATAAGATATAATGTGCATTATGTTTGATATCCTGTTGTCCAGATAATTAGCACAATTTAGGTTTAACCACAGTCCATTTATTGAAATATTAAGTGCACAAAACCTAGTCCTAGGCATTGTTAGATAGGATTAATAGCAACTGGTACAGGTTTTACTCTTAACAGTTAATGGTGTAGAGATAGAACATGTTTTAATTCTCTGGCTTAAGAGTAATTAGAAAATGCATTAACAGGTGCAAAATTATTCTGAAATGCCTGACGTTCGACAAATGATGTGTTCCTGAAAATTTATACATAAATTAAATTTTCTCAAAGTAAATTACTTTTAGCAAAGAGACAGTAACTTGATTAAAGCAAAACTCTCATTTCTCTCTCACACTTGCTTTCTGTTTCTCTGTCTGTCTGCCTCTCTCTCTCTCTCTCTCTCTCTCTCTCTCTCTGTGTGTGTGTGTGTGTGTGTGTGTGTGTGTCTGTGTGTGTGCATGTAAGAACATGCATTTATATTTGTATTTGCACTCACTAATGTGTACACACATTAAAATCAGAGGTCTGCATTGAGTGCCTACCCCATAACTCTTTATCCTTGCTTTTGAACCAGATTATCTCATTGAACCTGGAACTCACTGCTTTGAGTAGGCTGCCTGGCTGACCAGTGAGCCATTTGGACCTGCTTGCCTCCACATTCCCAGTGCTGGCGATACACACACATACCAGTGTAGCCAGCTTTTATGTAGATGATGGGGATTGAACCCCAGGTCCCCACACTTATGCACAAAGCATTTTACCCACTCCATTTCCCCATGCCAGAGCAATATTGCATGGAGAATTTTGACAAAGCAAAATAGTACTCCTCAACCTACCTGTCACATTTATATGTGTGTTCACAAAGTGGTTAGACTTCATGTGAGATATAAGAATTAATTTAAAAGGTGATACCTAGATACTCAGAAGACATAATGTCATATTCTAAAGCAGAAGAAGATACTCCGATGAGCTTTTAAAATATAGGATTTTTCTTTAGCTCAGTAAAATGGATCTGAGAGTAAAATAATTCTTAAGATATGGTATCATAAAATATAAGAAATAGGAAGGTCAAGCAACATCAGGACTCCATATAGAGTTACTCCAGATAAAAAGGGAAATGTTTTTCCCTGGTATGAATGCAAAAGTTTCCTCTGGTACACAATAGGCCAGGAAGAAGCTTGGTAGGTGACTCTTCCAAACTCTTGAGTCCAGCAATACATAACAATAAAATCCTGTCTGTATTACACTTATGTCTATCTGCACATGTGGCACATATACATGTTAAGTGTCTTGTCTCTAATGAACTGTGAGTGAATGACAAGTAAAATAATAAGTCAAAAACATCTAATGAACTCAGGTATAGTAGAAAACATATGCAATCCCAGAACTCAAGAGGCTGAAGCGGGCAAATATTAAGCTTGAGGTCAGTGTTGAATACACAGTGAAATGCTGACTCTAATAACAAACAAGCAAATAAGGAGCGTAGCATCTAGCAACAAAAAAAAGGACCATTAATTTAGAATAGGAGGAGAGTACTGTCTTAGTTAGGGTTTTACTGCTGTGAACAGACACCATGAGGCTGGCTTATAGGTTTAGAGGTTCAATCCTTTATCATCAAGGCAGGAACATGACAGCATTCAAGAAGGCATGCTACAGGCAGAAGTGAGAGTTCTACATCTTCATCAGAAGGCAACTAGCAGAATACTGACTTCAAGACAAGTAGAATGAGGGTCTTAAAGCCCATACCCACAGTGACACACCTTCTCTAGCAAGGGTACACCTCATAATAGTGCCACTTCCTGTAAAAAGCATATACAAACGACCACAAATACCCATCCATCTGAAGAAAAAAAATGAGGAATTTCACTGGTGAACTACTTTATAGATACATTTAAATAGTATCTGTTGAGACCTAAAGTAAGAAAAGTACAAGGTTAAAAAAGAGCAAGTACCTGGTTTAAAAAAAAGCAGAAATATGAAGTGATATAAATCATGGAGGAAGGGTATGGATAAGAGCCTTAGAGGACACACCCAGGAGAACCATATGCAAATAATGTGCTTTAAAAAGATGTCAAGAGCAGAAGGAAGAGAACCAATACACAGATAGTAGAGGAAAAAGTTCCCAGATGTGAGGAAATAGCCAAATCCCATAGACTGAAAGAAATCACCAAATTCTAGCCAGAATTGACTAAAAAAAAAACCATCTAGGATAAAATGTCTAAGGAGTTTCTACTTATTCAGCAAATACTGGTTAAGCGATGTCATTCACTCCTGAAAGCATTGGGAAGTCATGTATATGTATACGTATACGTATATGTATATATAGAGGAGTTGATATAGTTGATCTATTCAAATTTTTTGTCCCTTTCTTACTTTGAAACAACCTCTGGGGAACACCCCAATCCTATATAATTCTTATAGTCAACTTTCTGCTTATATTTGTAAAATTGAATACAGTCAGAAATGAGGACAAGGACATGGTAACAAATTTCACTTAAGATTACGAGCAGCAACCTTGAGTGAGTCCTCACCGCTTCCCAGGAGTTCTATCATATTTTCTTGTCAAGTTAGTTCACATCTCTCTGGAATGATGTCATCAAACGTATAATTGTTTCAAATTTTCAACCCTCTTCCTTTCTTCATCTACCTCCAAAGAAATTAGTAAGGGTGAAGCAACCAGACAATAATATTCAGGGCATCCTGTTTTGTGAGAAATTACTCAGCTGATATGTGTCTACCCAGTACACTGCCAGAGAAACATACCTAAGGGATCAGGAGGAAAAAAATCAGCCAGTCTTCAGCCAAAATTCCATTAATCACTTGACCTCCATAAGTCCCTATTTTAACCAGAGGGCCACAAGATTACTTGCAGTCTCTCAGAACCAGCAAAAATTCAGAACTGTTATCCAGTATATCCTGAAATTTCTGTTTGTTTCCTTTCCCAAGTGTACAGTAACCTTTGAAAAAGGCCATAGGTCCCTCTGGCAAAAGACTGAAGAAGAGTTAACACTAAAACTCTCAGGTATTTTAGCAAGATCCTTTCTCAGGGGTATTTGACAATCCCTTCACATGAGGGGTTCTGGGTCTGACAACTGACTCAAGTCTGGAAATTGGTTCATAGCAAAGATTGCCTTTTGCCATGATCCAATGAAGGATTCCTTTCATTTCTTTGAAAAAAAAATCCACTAATATATGTCAATGCAATAAGCTTTTTATCTATTTCATGTCTGGAAAGACCATGATTGATTAGACAGTACCAAAGGTCCATATGAGTCATGCCACCACAAAATGCACTTTGCCTGTGCTGACCATTACAGGTCAGGCCATTGTGGACATTGGTTTGTCTGTGCTGGCTAGTACCATAATTATGATCACCTTGTCTTTGGTGATTCAGTGCTGCCCCCTTGGTGCCTGCTAGTTTGGAGTCCAGTTAAACCCATTACATAGAATTCATCTAAGTGAGCAGTACTGTTTCTAACCCTAAGGTTTGGAACAAGAAAAAAGGACAATAAAGCTCTGCAAATGTGCTGGTGTCCCCGGCCGCCACGTTGTCATTCTTTGCTCAAGTCTCCTTCAGATTTTGTTTGTGACTGGGATTTCTAAAAACTTTTACAGACTTGCCATTTTCTATTAAGCCAAAAGTATGTGAAAAAGTTCTACCTTTCATCCTATCACACTGCATTATTTCTGGAAACTTCCCATTTGATTTCTGGATAGTGTTGCTTATTGCTACTGGAACAGCAATCTAAGGAGAAAAAAATATTCCTGAGAAAACACATTAATTTCTTTCATTTGTTTAAACTTAATGTGATGATATTGATTGCCAACTTGATAGGATCTAGAATCATACAGGAGAAAATTATCTGGGCATGCCTGTGAGGTGGGAAATTCTCTAGATTAGGCTACTCTTTGGATTTGGCTACGAAACACCATCTAGATTCAACTAAAGTGGCAAGACATGTGGTGGTGCAATTCTATGGGCTGGCTGAATTAAAGGGAGAGAAAGGAGATGCACAGGAACTATTACTGCATTCTGCTTCCAGGCTGCAGCTGTGATTTGACATTATGTCATGAATATTTTGCCAGAATGGACTGAACTCTAGAACTGTGAGCTACAATAACTTCTTCCTTCCAGTTGCTGCTTTGTCATGCATTTTATTAGAAACAAATACAACTAGCACATCATTCCTAGGCAGAAAAAGCTTAAAGTCTCACATTCAGTTGAATGATTATAATTAAAATTTTACTACACAATGCCATCAAAGTTTGCCAAACTCAACAATTGTCTCCATACTATTAAACCAAATTTTTAGTACCAATCTCCTTTGGTTTATTTAAAGTATTTGTCATAATTAATTACTTTCACATAATAACATAGTTTACTTAATCTTGTGGGACTTCTTGACTGGTTCCTTGTAATCTTTATGAGCTTTAAATACCAAAAAACTCAAAGGCTAGCTCTTCAGTCTCATAACTCACGAATCTATTCTTACTACCTCATATCTCTCTGAAGCTTTTTAAGTAAAGAAAGTTATTGAAAACCCTCAAATATATATATTTTCTCTCAAATAGTAAAATTGAAATCAATGAAAACAGTGAAGCATAAAATGAAATTTTTAAATGAAGGTAATTTTAAATAAATCAAGTATGTCAATCATCTTATAGGGAATGGAGTGGCTTGTACTATTTAAAGACTACAGATTGTGGATTACAATGTTTTGTTTGTGTGTTTAACAGCCTAATATGTCTGTAACAAGAAACATTTTTTAAATTAAAGTAATAATGGAAAGATGAAAAATCAAATAATAGGCAATATGATATTAGAAAACTGCCAAAACAAGGCATGAATAATATTATTAAAACAGTTGAAAGCAAAATTTAGCTTTAAATGCACCACATAGAATAAACATTAGTTAATATAGAAGTAAGAATTTATAAATAAGATATATTTTATAGTTCTTTGCACTATAAACATGTTTATTAATCAAAACTTTAATATAATGTTGAGAAGAAATTTATAAAAGTATGATTGTGGTAAGAGAAAGAAATATGTATCTTTAGAGGTAGATATGAATGTGTTGGGTATACATATCATTAACAGTACATTTTAATATTATAGTGTACTCTGAAATGATCACATGACTAATGTTAAATGACAGTTTTCCCATGAAGTACGGCCAGACACATTGACAAGTGGAATATTTTGTTACGGCCCCATTCACATCTTTCCTAAATATCAAGAATTACACTGTAACAAAAACAAAAACCAGTATGAGATGCTATAATTACTGAGGATCTTAAGGTCTCTTTGTGAATCATAACTGTGTTATACACACATTTTCACTTTTACCATGATATATATATATATATATATATATATATATATATATATATATATATATGAGCTCCCACATCACCCAGTAGCATTAATACATGAGTCTTTTTAAAGGCTATATGCATCATTCTTTAATTTTAAAAAAAAAATCACACCTATCCCTGAATTTAAAGTTGGTATCAGTTTTTCTGAGTACACAATAATGAAACTAAAAAACATGTTTTCTGCCCTCTAAATCCTAAATTTTACTGAATAAAGTAGACTGTACAGATACATATGTGTATGTATTTAATAATATGTAAGCAAATCATATAGTGTTTTGAATTTTAGAAATACTTTTGTTCTATTTAATCACTTCTGAAATCTGGATACATCTCTTAATTTAAAACATGCCATACCATAATTAACAGCATTTTGATTTGATTTGGTTATCCACGTAATCATGGTGCATATTATAAAGACAACATCCAAAAGTATCGAAACAAATGTTCACAAGTTGAGATGTACGTTATGAAGAAAGCAAAGGAAGGTAAGAGATAGTAATTAAGAAACCGTGAAAGACAAATCAGAGACGTCTTTGGTGTCTTTGCTGACCATGATTCCCATCAATGTCTGTCACGTGCATAAGTGTGTTTCTTGGGCCTCATAATCTTCCAATACAAATCCAAGAAAAGGCAGCAAAAGGCTTGAAGCTTGGTCCCAAATATCATTATCTGACATCAGATGATTTGAACTGTGGGGTTAGAGATAAAGATGGAAACAAATGCTGCAATCTTTTGAGATGTTTTGGATATAGAGTCAAAGAGACTTTGGACATGGAAGATAATGGTTTCAGATATGAGTTGACAGTTATGAAACGACAACGGCATATGAAAAATAATTATACTAAATTTACTAGATTAACAAAAACACCTTTTAAGGAAAATTCAAGTGTCTCGTATAAAAATTATATATACATACACATATTTATATGTATGTATTCAGAAAACAGAAACTAAGAACTGTAAGTCAACTTAATTCACCTCACATAATATACAAAGCAACATTAGGTACAATATGTTTTAGTTTTCCTATCCAATGAATTAACAATATCCAATGTATCTGAACAACCTGTGATATGAATGTGATATTTATTTCTTTATTGTATTTTTAAATTTTTACTTACATGTGCACTGACAGGCAATGGTGCACTTGACAACCTTTTGAAGTTGCTTTTCTCTTCTACCTTTATGTGAATCCCAGAGATTGAACTCTGATTGGCAGGCATGCATGACAAGTGCTTTAAAAACTGAATCATCTTGCTGGCCCTTGCTCTGCTACTTATGACACATGATAGCTCTGTATTATTGATAATAACTAGAAAGTTGTATCTGTTTAATATTATTTGAACTAGGAAATCTCAAATTTAATGAGAGTATGTTTCTTTGACCTCAAACAATGACAAGACAATATTTTTAAATATCTAAGGGCAAAGCATTCTGCAGGTTATAACTGAGGCAATAGAATTAGGAATATTTATTTGCAGTAATCATATAAGATAACCATTTTGGAAAAACACTCTCATCTACTGTGAATTGCATTATCACTATAATGTCAGAAAGTTTTGGAGATGATAATAAGCAATCCTTCCTAGTTATATAATGATTGCTTTTTCAGATTTCTCATCTCATGTTATCTCAATAATGCCAGTAAGTAGCTAAGATTTTATTGCTATTTTTGTAAATGCCAACATCACCTGTGACACACACACAAATTTGCAGGGCTAGCTTTGGTACAGATATCTGCAAATGGCTAGCATATGCATGAACAGGGAGGCATCACATCAGACTAGTGCCTAGTATCAAAGGAGTCAAATCTTCCAGTTGACATTTGTTTTGCCTTATGCAAAATAAGAAAAAGGAAGTTATTACAACTAGAAATTTTCTGTTGTATGGCTTGAATAAAGTAAGATATGAAGAATCAGGTAAGATTATTTTTATTTTATATAATTATATCAGATATTCTTATATAATGATAACAAACATTTGTATATAATAATAGCAAACTATTCTTCTGGATATATGTGTCACATATAATATATATACATATACATGTATATATATATATATACATATATTATGTGTGTGTGTGTGTGTGTGTGTGTGTGTGTGTGTGTGTGTGTGTTTTGCTATTAATTAGACTTTTGCTGGTACTAAAAGTAAAATTTTCTTGAAAATATGTTGGTTAAACTTATGCCACACTAGCTTTGAATGATAGGATGCTTTTGACTGCAAACATGAAAACATAAACTACATAGCAAATTTCTATCTTGAGCTTCCTGCTAGTATTTGCTGTATGGGAAAAAAAAACCAAGCAGAGAATCCAGGCCATGTAAATGAAACACTTGAAATTAGGGGAACCACCTAATCCTTGTCTACCTATTCAACAAACTGTTTCTTTAAATGCTGAGAAAAACAGGATTTACTGAGCTGCAGCATTTGGAACGAAAAAACTGATTCCCTGTACTGGAGGGTTACTCGGGCAGAATGATAAACAAGAATATTACCATTTTGCAGGCCAAGACATGGCCTGATTTAAAAATAACTCTAAATTATTAACAAGTACTTGAATATCCTATGTCAGTGTCCACAACTTGCCCCTAATTACCATGAACAATTTTTTAAAAACTCACATTTCAACTGCCAAGTCACTGAGCATGACGTATAAATTACTTAGCTGCAGTGTATGTGTTTTCTTTGTGATGCACTGCATTTCTTTTGTGTGCACTGTAATCATCAAATGCATATCAATTTTGAGTTTTCCATAAGCTGTAGGTAACGATAATTATAGAGCAGGAAATTTGACACCTACATTGAATGTATTTGTATGCATAAAATAAAATTATACCTGCAAATGGAACAATATATTCTTATTAAGGCATGTCAATAAATATCTAATACATTCTTTTAGATGTGCTTTGAGTAGCTGTGTTTTAATACATATCTGTGGTGCTTTGAATAAGAAATATCATCCATAGGCTTAGACATTCAAACATGTGATTTGCAGTTGGTAGCATTCTTGACAGAGGTGCTGCAGCCTGGCTGAAGAAAATGGTCACAGCAGGTGGGCTTTGAGAGTTCAGAACCTGGTCCCACTACCAGTTTTCTATCTTCCCTTCAAGTTTGCAGTTAAAAATGTGACCCCTCAGCTACCTGCTCAAGCCACCTGCTACCACATTGCTGCCAGACTGCCCCTACAATGACTCTCTCAGAAAACTCTCTCTCTTCCTTAAGATGCCTTTAGTCATGTTTTATCACCGCAACAGAAAAGTCACTAATAGAATACCTAAGCAAATGGAGTCAAAGTTTCTTCTCTAAATTTTCAGAATAATCAATCTCTGCCTATGTTACTCAATATCAACACATTACCGAAAGCAAATCATTAAAAGAAATCTTAAATGTTCAGGCAATAAACTAGAAAAAAATATCACAGCAAACAGTAAAAATATGTATGCTAAGGTTTAAGAAACTGGTGGTGCTCTCCTTATGACCAAGAATAAACATTTCTTTTTCTAACATGCATTGAGTTACAATTTCCCCTCCCTGCTGATAAAATAGATTAGTCTACATGATTTCTTGCCATAAAGGGTTTTGCACTTTTGACTCAGCAATTTACCTGCTACCAAATTACCACTTTCTTCCCATTCTTCTTGTCAAATTTAGAGACGAATTTGCATTTGTCCTTTCAGTATTTTCTCACTTCACAGTCTCCCTCCTACCCACACATCATTTGCCCTTTTTCCATTTTTTTTCCTTCAGAACTGGAACACAGTATCAGAAGGATTTCCCATTTCCCTGCGTACACAGCAGCAATTTCTACCTGCAGATAATGTGAAACGTGTTTTAAAATAATGCTGATCGGTTCAAATTACAGAAAATGGGCCAGTTAGATTCAAAGTACCTCGGATCATCTTGTGAGCTAGAGAAAGGGCTTGGTGGTTAAGAGTGCTTTCTGCTCTTGCAGAGGACTTGAGTCCAGTTGCAAGCACCTGTGTCACGCAACTCACAATTGCCTGTAACTGCATCTCCAAAGGACCTGGGGACTGTTTTCTAAAATTCTTGAACACCTGCACACATGGTGTTCATACACATGTAGCCCCCCACACACACATACATACAAAATCAAGAACAAAATAAAATGCTTAAAAATAAAATGATTCTAATTGATTCAAATTACAGAAAATGTGTAGGTTTGATTCCATTTAATCCTGGATGGTCTTTGTTTGATTGCACTTTTGGAGCCAGTATTCCTAGACCAATATTTACCACATGTAATGTAATAGTGCAGTTTTTAAAAAAATGTTATGAGTCTTTTAACCCTTTGACTTGTATTTAAACATCTCATCTGAAGTATCTCTTTTGGTTTAAGGTCACAAGTATATGCTAATCAGAGACAGAGCCATATTTAGAGCTCACTGTTCAATGTCACATTACTACCCTAGAGCCATAAAACACCGTGACCATTGACAGAGGAGGGTCTTCTATTTCAAACTCTGTATTAACCATTTTGATATGTATTTAAAACAACCACTGAGGAAGAGGCGTAACTGTTACTCATCATTTGTATACTCACGTGCCTACTATAATACGGGTTACATAAAGACCATTGAATTCATAATTGATACGTGAATAAAAGGATGTAGAAAACAGAATAAATAATGAACACATAAATTAAGGGATGAAGAAATAGATCATTAAATTAGTAAGCAATCCTGGAGATTCTATCTGGGGGAATAAGTATTGGGTCATAGGGTTTTATTTCTTGTTGTTCCTCATTTTGTTTATGTTTTGAAGCATTCACTGAGAAAACAGACAAAGAAAAAAGACAGACAAAGGTCAGAGTGTTAGCAGATCAGATTTCTCTCTGTATGTGGACTCTTCTGGTTTTTAGAGGACAAAAGCAAATCAGAATACAAATTGTAAGAAACCAAAAACAAAATTTCATCTTAGTGCTCCCAACCATAGTTCACACAAATACTAGGCAATTCAGCTGTGGCACTGTTCTACAGATTCACTTATAATATACCCTGGACATCTTAAAAATAACAAACTATAGGGCTGCCAACTGTCTCAGTGATTAAGCACATTAGCTGCTCTTTCAGATGATGCAGGTTTGGTTCCCAGCACCCACATCAAGGGGCTCCCAACTACACATATATCCAACTGTGGGGTTCCAATGTTCATTTCACACACACACACACACACACACACACACACACACACACACACACAGAGAGAGAGAGAGAGAGAGAGAGGCAGACAGAGAGACAGAGAGACAGAGAGACAGAGAGACAGAGAGACAGAGAGACAGAGAGACAGAGAGAGAGAGGCCTGCACACATGCACATAGGCACACATGCATGCAAGCACACATTTAAAAACATAATCTTTTAAAGCTGAATCCTTTAAAGCTAAATCAATGCTTGCTTTCCTTGGTAAAGCAGAATCAGATGGTAATGTAATGTACTGAATGGAGTAATCTAGTACAGATTTAGCCTCTGTCCAGAGGCTAAAATCAAATAACTTGACTAATTAAGAAGTCTCTTCTTTCCCTTCCACCTACCCAATAGCTAATCAATTTGGCATCCGGTAGTGGTTCTGACTCATTAGCTAACATATTAGAGGCATAGCCATGGATGGAAGTAGCCTGGGAAGATTGGCAATGCTGAATGGACATGTGCTTTCCTGTGGGGCCACAGTTCTGCCTGAAGCCACATTTTGAAGAAAAAGGATAGACAACCAAAGTGTCATCTGTGTCAACATTCTTTTTGTTCTTAAACCCCACTTTGTTTACACATGTGTTACATGTAGCTATCGTTTCTTTATTAGACTTTGGAAAATGTCATTAATCTGGTTTATGGCATATATTAAATGCTAATTCTTTTCTCTCTTTTTTCAAATGAATAATTATCCACAATAAATTCACAACTTCAGTGTTTTGACAGATTAATTACATTTGCCATATTCTGGTAGCGTGATGGCAGGGGTAAAAAGCCTCAAATTAAGCAGTCCCAGAATAATTCACTGCTTTCAAAGCGTTGTTTTAAAAAACATGATGATGATGACTTAAATGCTAAGATACTGAAAATGCAGTGTGAAGTGCAGAAAGAAGAGATTAGAGCAAATATTTTATTGCTGGTTTATGAAATGCCAAACCATTAATGAAAATGTAGGCATACCTACTGTTTTTTATACTCTCTCAAATAGCTGCATACTTCACGTTTGTATTATTCCATGTGAAAAGAAAATTAGAGGATTTTTAAATTGTGAACAAGTATATCAAATTTTCCCACTAAATTTTGAGGTTAATTATGTTCTTATTCTTCTGGTTGCTATAGATAGATGTGGTTTTCAGGGAGGCAGGAATGCATCTTCTGCATTTCTTACTCATAGAGAAGGATAGATTTATGCTCCTTTACAGTGTTCCTGTTACTGAATTCTTTATTGTCTGAATAATAAAATACATTAAATGCAGTTGAAATAGATGACCATTCAATTTTCTTCCATCCCAAGTGCTACAAATATCTTTGATTCTCACAGGACCTAGGTTTTCCTTGTTAAAGATGAAGAAATATAAAGCAGAGAGGTATATCTTATCTGCTTCTCTCAAATGCAAGTTGGACCTTAGAGATTGAAAAGAAATCCTCCCACAAAGGACCACCTTAAGGAGACTAAATGACAAGCATCTTAGAAAGCTTTACTTTGGTTTAATGCAGCTTGTCCAGGAAGAAAATGTTGCTTAGAAGTTTAAGGGTATGTGACTTCTAAGAAGAGCAAAGTTCATTGCCATTAGGATGCTTTCAAAAGGTGAAAATCAGAGTACTGAATAAAAGATGCAACCAAAGGAAAAAGGTGGGACCTTGGCAGATCTTAGTAAATACTCAAGTGCTTAAAAATGCTTTTTGAGGACAGAAGGAAGTAAATACTTAATAAGGAAGAAAAATCATTGGAAATGAGAACAATGCCTCTTAATGGAAAAGACTTTGAACCCACACAACACTTCCAAGAATTTGGCTAAAAGTAGTTCAAAAGGCAGGAAATTGGCATTTCAATACTCTGTTTGAGAAGGAAAGATAAATTATGAAAGAAGAATTAATATTTTTGTCATGATCTGGTCAAAACTTCAAGTATACCCAGTGTTTATACTTTAGCACATCATGATGCATATGCAAAATTTTTGCCCAAGTCTGTCAGGAAATAAGTATGTACTACTCTGAATGAAGAACTGCCACATGATAATATCTATGCAATATTTTTCTAAGAACCCCACTAAGTGCAAGCAATGACTGAGCTTCTATTCTGCGAGTGTGTCTTGGAGTTTGAGAAATAAAATTAAGCTAATGAGTTTTCCACTATACTGTAATATTTTAAAAACTTCCTTTTTCTGCATTGTCTTTATATTTGTTCTGCCTTGAGGGACAGTTTTCTGATTCTACTTGGTAGAGCAGATAGGCAAAACCAACAAAAAGTATAAACAGTAAACAGTGTTAGGGGAAGTCTCTCAGCAAAGGAAGATAAGTTTGAATGCATAGCCAGCTGGAAAGAAAGCTGGAACAATGAAGAACAGAGGTCTTATCCTACATGCAGAAATATTTGAAAACCAAGATAAAAAGGCAGATTATCAATATCTAGATAGTTTTGCGTATCTCCTTCAAACCTCATATTGACAGTTCTTCTTGTGATGGTGTTAAGAGGTGATGTGTGTGTGTGTGTGTGTGTGTGTGTGTGTGTGTGTGTGTGTGTGT